>CM057450.1:308957500-309312500 GCA_016271365.2 Neoceratodus forsteri
CTGTTTTAATCTGTATCATGTTGTCCTCACATGACTTGTAACCTGTTCTAATCTGTACCATGTCGTTCTTATGTATTTAAATCTGTAATTCCTGTATTCTCCTGGGTTGTACCTGAAAATAGGCAATTGTCTTGTCTAGGGTACTTACCTTGTTAACAAAAGCTAAATAAATAAATAAGTCTAGACTTGATCAGTATGGGAGGGCAGAAAATTCCATTTTCAACGTTAGGATAAATGGCAACAAGTTCAACATGGGTTCGCCTCTAAAAATTACCTATGAAACTTTGCAGCTAGGTAGCTAGGCTATATTATTTTAAGCAAAAAGTTTTCTTTTTTGCTAATTGAAATGTGCTACTTGCAGCATGTTGTAGCATCCAGATTTATTTCAGCCTTATACCTTGTTATTAATTTTAGCTTTTTAATTGTTAATTATCTTTCCCCAAGTTGTTTAAAAGCTGAGGGTAACTAAAAGAGCAAGGTGAAAGGAAAAATCCTTCTGTGGGAACGGGGTGGTGGAGGATCCTATGTGCAATATTCCCATTTCACATATATTTCTAAAGGGTCACTACAGTCAATTAGTCATAACCACGAAGGTCTCTATAAAGTTAAGGCAGTCAAGCAATGGAGGGAAGGACTGAGCAGGGTTAGTAATATACAGGAGCACGTCATCTGCATAGCAGGCTACTTTGTGATGCTGCTCGTCTACCTGCAAGTCTGAGATGGTCTCTGTCTGCCAGAGCAGTTGAGCCAATAGCTCTACATATAAAGCAAAAAGTTATAAGACAGGGGGAACCCCTGACAGCTTCCCTAGGAGAGAGAGAATCTTGATGAGAAGGAACAGTTCCCTTTAACTGAGGCCTGTGGATCCCGGTAGATAACTGTCAAAGGATCCAGCAACTGTGATGGAAGGTTAACGTGGGATAGGGTTTTCTATAGTATAGCACAGTGGTCTAAGGCTCTGAGCTGCAAATCTGGTGACATCCAGCAGACCAGAACTGGGTTTGAATCCCACAGCTTCCACTTGCATACTGTGTGACCCTGAGCAAGTCACTTAACTTCCTTGTGTTCCCAGGTTGCACCTGGAAACAAACTCCGGCCTAATGTGCCTTTCCTGGTTAAACAATTTCCCCTCCCTCCTATAGGAAAACCCAGGAAACCCTATCAAATGCCTTTTGTGTCTCTAAACGTAACATATCATGTTAACACAGCAAAACCATTACATTGACACTTTCAAACAGATTTGAAGTTCTCGCCGTAAGGGTCCCGCTGCACAATGGCACCAGTTTTGTCAGTGTTTCATCCCCTTCACAATCAACTCTGACTCAGAGTTGATTATATTAGTAATGGGGGTGTAGGGGGCAGATACCAACAGGGGGCAGATACTGGCAGATACTAACAGATGAAATTTCTTCTGGTGGTATCGGAGATTTCGCTGTGCCACATGTCGACAACTATGTTGTCGATG
Organism: Neoceratodus forsteri; assembly: GCA_016271365.2. Classification (NCBI taxonomy): domain Eukaryota; kingdom Metazoa; phylum Chordata; order Ceratodontiformes; family Ceratodontidae; genus Neoceratodus; species Neoceratodus forsteri. The sequence continues at coordinate 308,958,966 of CM057450.1, forward strand.
CGGCTTGGTGGAACTTAAACTTAGAATGATGGTAGGGGGACACTGTCAGTTGGTGTGATTGATCAGTAACATGTGCATTTAATATTATCAATAGCTTCCTGGTTGCATATGAAGCCAGGTTGGTCAGGGTCTAGAAGGGTTGGTAAAATGTTATCGATCTGATGTGTTAAGATGCTCGTAAACAATTTGTAGTTCACATTTAGGATGGATATGGGGCACTAAGAAGTACAAGCCATCTGTTCCATCTGCAGTTTAAGTATCACTAAAATATTAACATACCACCATGTATATGGGCAACAGGCTGTCTGGAAGCTTTCCTTAAAAGTGTTTACCAGTAGGCTGTGCAACTGTTCTATCATAGCTTTGTAGAATTCCACCCCATATCCCTATATATATATATATATATATATATATATATATCCATATATTGGATGAACAAACAGGACCTGGGTGAATGATCCATCAATATGGAGGACAATCTCGATGGCCATTGGCCTACTTTTGTCCAAAAAACCAAGTAACCAAGTAAACCAAGTAAATCCATCTGGTCCTGCGCGTCTATTGTTCTTAAGAGCCTTGATGCCTGAAATGAGTTCTTGGGATGAAACTGTGTGTAATAGGGACTCCCGTTGTTCCTGTGAGAGGGTGGGGAGGTGGATGCTTGAGAAAAAGTAGACAGTGAAGTGAGGTCTGGGGCAGTATCCTGGGTATAAAGGGTAGCATAATATTGTATAAGTGAATTAATTCACTGCCCTTAAATTTCACTGTTTTGTCCGCTCTGGCATTTTCATGGCAGTTTGATTTTAGCTGAAATGCAAGCTAACTTATCAGTTGCAGTATATATTTTCACTGGCATATAATTTTCACTGTATTTGCAAAACAGTGAATATAGCGAAAATTTTATTCCAGCGAAAATAATGTCTTATACAGTAGTTTTTAAAAATATCTAACATTTCTGCCATCTTGTAACTCAGAGTCCCTGTAGATAGATTTGGTGATCATATATGATTTCTTTTTCTGGTGGAGTCTATGGGCCAGCAGGTTTGCTGCCTTTGCTCCCCCCCCCACACACACACACACAATACTGCCATGACCAGAGGAGGAATTGCTCTGTCTAATAGTTTAAAAGATCTTGAATTTGGTTCTGCATGTCTTTAATCTTACTAAGCAGACTATAGTATCTCCCTACATATGGGCGTGTAGTATAAATTGCAATTTGTTTCATAATTGATGCGGTTTCTCTGCCCATTTCTACTTTTGTGTAGTGGTGTAAACTATAATATCCCCATATAATATATTTTGATGGCATCCTACAGGATGGACTAGGGTGTATCCAGAGTCTTGTCTTCTCTAATGATATAAAGGATTACTTCCTCTAGCTTAGTTATAAACTATGGGTCACACAGCAGAGATGGATTAAATCTCCAATGCATCCTCTGGTACTCTGTGGGGGGTGAATAAAGCCAGAGAAATTGGGGCATGGTCCGAGAACACTGTAGAGCCCAGTTGAGTGGTCTGTAGTACCCATTCAATATTTTCCATAGTGATAAAAAAGTAATCCAACCTGGAATATCTATGATAGGAGTTGGAGTAAAAAGTGTGGCACTTATCCCTGCGATGAAAGAAGTGCCACACATCTATGAGACCCACTTCTTTTATCCATTTTCTCAGGTGTTTTTGCCCCAAAATGGATGATGGGGTTTGGGGGCTACTCAAATCCACTGATGGGTTCAGCTGAACATTAAAATTTCTCCCAAGTAGCAGGGTTCCCCTTTGTTTCTCCAAAATGACATCCATCAGTTTCTGAATAGCGGAGGCATCATTGCCCAAAGGGACATTAATGCTGCACATTAACAACTGGTGATCATTACGGGAGCTCGTTACATCTGGTTTTGACGCTGTGGACGATCCTCTTATTTGTGCTCCGGGTGGCGAGAGGAACAGTGTATGGCGAGGAACTGAAATGTCGAATCTCGAATTTCATTTGAAATTTTGGAAGCCTGATTAGATCAGAGGGAGCCTTTCCCAATATCAAGCCTTTGGGAACTTTATATCTTATTTACTGTTGTGCCGAGAGGTCATGGAATATTAGGAGAGCTGTGAATTGTGGCCATCAGGATAATAGAGTACTTGTAGGAGATGATAGTGTGAAAGGAACCCCTTGGGATGACCTTAGGTCAATACGTTGAGCTGATTATGTGACATGGAATCTACTTGTGGGGACTGAGGTGAGGCCCGACTCCAGCGGGTGTTTTTCTGTGGGATTTGCGGCTTTGAAGAGGGACTCGATTTTCTTCTAGCCAGGGAGCTGGTTGGGGTGTCGCGCCCCTCTGGATTCCCAGGATTGGCTGTAAATAGACTTTCTTGGGTTCCTTATTTGAAGCCGCATTATTTTCTGTGGGTTCTACCCAGCTGGGAGTGAGGGGGCTTTAGATTGTGGTGGAGTCCCTGCTAGCAAGTTTTTTGTCCAAGGTAAACTGGGATTCTTTTTTGGTTTCGGAGTTACCCCAGGATATTTTTCTTAGGCAATTCTGCATGGATTAGTGCTCTGTTTGTGTTTTTTTACCTCCTCATCTTGGATTTTATGGATCTCTCTTCTTTATGGATTATTGGATATAAACGACTCCGGGACCTATGGTGTGAAGACTGCTGATTTCCCTCCTTGATCTCTTAATTTTATGTTTTTTGTTTTCGGACAACTTGGTGGTGAGAGGACCTTGTGTCCATTTATTTATTTAATTTATTAGTGTTAAAAATTTTTCTTTATGTTAAGTGTAATAATGGGTAGTGAGAGTGCCTAATTATTTTTTATCCTTCTCCCTAGTTGTAAGAGAGCTGGGGGGGGGTGAAAAGTTTATTTTATTTTTGTTATATTTTCTTTTGGTTTGGGTGGTGAGAGAACCTTAACTTCTTTTTGTATTATGATATGTATGTATGAGGGGGATCTTAGTTGTCTTCTGACTTAAGTTTGGACTTGTTTTATCTAATAGTTGGAAGGTGGTATTTTAAATTGCTTTATTAAATTCTGTGAAATGTATTTTGGGGTGGTTAGTATTATTGTAATTGGTTCTGTATTGTTTTTGGCTGTGTAGTCGCAGCATGTGCTGGCCTCTAATCCACACAGTGGTGCGCTACTCTTTCTCCTCTCTTCGTGCCCCTCACCGTTTTTATTCTCCCCCTCTCCAATTTGAGATCTACCAGTGCTGTAGAGTGCTGGGAATTATGCGCAGGAGAGGGAGATGGGTGAGGGGTTATGAACAGGGGAGGAGAGACAAGGGGGGACACCGCATTGGAGTAGTTGGATCCAGAAGGCACCCTGGGGCAAAATGGAACCCAGGCATTGAAAGGTCTCAGTGGAGAAAAAAATGAAGATCACAGAGGTTAATGACTGGCTCAGGAAGTGGGGTGAAGAGAGTGGGCTGAGGGTGTTAGAGAACTGGAAAGGAGTTTGGGAGGATAAGGGACTGTATGCCAAGGACAGGCTTCTTCTTGCCCCATTAGGGAAGGAAGTTCTTAAACTGGGGATGGCTGACTACATTCAAGAAAGGTGGGGTTTAAACTTGTGAGGGGAAGGAATAAGGGAGGAGCTGACCAGAAGCCCTCTCCTCCAGATGAGGGGAGTAGCTTTCAAACCCAAGGCGGGAGGGGAATAGACTGGGGGTGGAGGTTTCAGGAGGAGCAGAGGGAGGATGGAAGTATAAGGAATCTGGTTGGGGTTCGACAAAGGGGATCAGGGATAAGGGGTGGGGGTTGGTGTTAGTAAATGCCAGGAGCTTGGGAAACAAGTTGCCAGAGTTCCAGTCCATGCTGTTTGAGGGGGGAGTGGATGTGGCGGCGGTCATGGAGACGTGGGCCAATAAAAACCATGACTGGGACCTAAACGTGTGGGGGTACACTAAGCTTAGGAAGGATAGAAAGGAGGGCAGAGGGGGTGGAGTGGCTATGTTCATTAGAGATGACATACAGTAGAAATTGCTAGGGTAGAAGAGGCAGAGGGAAATGTGGAGGCCTTATGGGTCATCTTACGATCCCCAGCAGGAGATAAGGTCAAGCTGGGTGTAGTATATAGGCCCCCCAGGATGGGTGATGTTCTGGAGGATGGTTTGCTGGACAACATCATTGCCCAGTGTGGACCAAAAGGGGAAGGAGTGGTGTTGATGGGGGATCTTAATATGCCAGGTACGAACTGGGGAACCATGTTCTCTAAGGTGGCCAAGGAGCAGAGGCTGCTGGACAGCTTCCAGGATGTGTTCTTAACATAGCATGTGATGGAGCCCACAAGGGAGGGGCATGTCCTGGATGTGGTTCTGGCAGATGGGATCTGGTTGTAGGGATTCCCTGACTGGGAGCGACCACAATACTGTCTGGTTTCAAATAAGCATGGGGGTGAGATCTAGGACACTGGCAGTGGACTTCAGGGGGCAGACTTTGTGAGCATGGGAAATATTCTCAAGGATCACTTGAAGGGGATTACATCAATGACAAATGTGGAAAAGAAATGGGAGGTCATAAAACGGGGACTTCATGAAGCAGTCAGGACCTGCGCTAAGATGAAACGTAAGAGAGCAAGGTCACATAAACCATGCTGGTGGTCCAGTGAGGTTCAGGTAGTGGTCAGAGAAAAGAAAGTGGCCTACAAAAAATATAAAACAACAAGAGGGGATAGGGATAAGGAAATGTACCATCTTTCATCTAGAAAAGTCACCCAGATGGTGAGGGGGGCAAAGTCCAGTAAAGAGCAGCGGCTGGCACAGGGGATACATGGAGGGGAAAAGGGGTTTTTCTGGTGCATTGGAGAGCGGAGAAAAATTAAGGGCCATCTCAGCAGATTGAGATCAGAAGAAGGGTGGGTGGAAGAGGCGAGGGACCAGGCAGTGGTATTTAACGAGTTCTTTGCCTCTGTGTTCACTAACTACAGACCTATCTCTAACCTTCCCTTTGTTGGGAAGGTGATTGAGAAAGTAGTAGCAGCTCAACTGGAGGACTGTTTAACCATCCATGACATCTATGAACTTCTCTAGTCCACTTTTCATAAAAGACATAGTACAGAGACAGCGCTGGTTCGGGAGCTCAATGATCTCCTGAGGGCGAGAAATCAGAAGAGATGTACCATCTTGGTTCTCCTAGATCGCTCTTCAGCTTTTGACACTGTGGATCACATGGTATTGATAGCACGCCTGAGGCATTTATGTGGAATATTGGGAACCGTCCTTCGATGGTTCACCTCGTTCCTCACGGGGAGATCACAAAGAGTTGTGTCCAGGGTTTTTTCCTCTGGCCTAATGGCTTTGCTGAGTGGGGTGCCTGAGGGTTCTGTGCTGTCACCCATGTTATTCACTGTGTATATGCTACCTCTAGGAGACATTGTAAGAAGGTATGGGCTGAAGTTTCACTGTTATGCAGATGATACCCAGCTGTACCTGTCTTTTGCACCTGACCATGATGGAGCTCTCTTGGTCTTTAACAACTGTCTGAAAGAAATCCAGGAGTGGATGGATTCTAGCTGGCTGGAGTTGAACTCAGAAAAGACAGAGGTATTGGTTATGGACCCTGGTCGACAGATAGATGGGTTGGGTGCTGGTGCCCCCTCAGGAATTTTTCTTGGTGGCATCTCCCTCCCAACCTCTGAACGGGTGCGTTACCTGGGGGTTGTCTTGCATGACAGACTGACTTTGCAATCGCAGGTGTCGGCTGTCGTCAAGATCTCCTTTTACTATCTCAGGAATATCACCAGTTAAGTACCTGGTTCCATCTGATGACCTTCCAACACTGGTCCACGCCATTGTGTCCTCGCACTTAGACTACTGCAACTCCCTTTACTTTGGACTTTTAGGGGTTGAAATTCGCCATCTGCAGCTGGTGCAGAATGCAGCAGCCTGGGTTTTGACAGGTTCTAGTAGATCTTGTCATATTACTCCAGTATTGCACGAACTGCATTGTCTGCCTATATGGTGGCAGATCACCTTTAAAGTCGGTTTACTGACTTTCAAAGCCCTTCACAGTCGGGGTCTGGCCTATCTGAAAGAACTTCTGGTTCCTTACACCCCTGCTTGGCTGACGAGGGGTTGCTAGAGATTCCTAGAGTGAATCTTAAATCATCTGGCTCTAGAGCATTTTCTTATGCTGCGCCAACCCTTTGGAATTCTCTACCCCATCGGTTACGGGAGTGCAGCTCCGTGGAGGAATTTAAGAAAGGACTAAAAACTTTCCTCTGGCATTTGGCCTTTTTAGAAAACTGAATTGTATCTGGAATTTGATTTTTTATCTATGTTGAAATGTTGGATTTTAATGTCTGTTTTAAATTGTTTAACCTGTAAAGCATTTTGAAATTGGAAAAACACTGTATAAATAAACAAAAATATTATTATTATTATTATATAGGGTGCCCACTACCAAAGCAAGGTGATCCTCCTGGTCAGAGTACATGGAGTCAATCTGAAAAAGAGAATTTCTGGGTAGTAGTAGTATTACTATTCCTCTCCTCCTACCGTTTTTATGTTGCTTGCATGCATGTGCAAGAAACATGTTGCAACAGCTTGCTGCAGAAGCAGGTTGAGGAGATGCGGCACTGTTGTGGCCAATGCCCCACTGCTTTTTGAGGCTTGGCCTGCTTTCCCCAATGGTGTGGCATGCTACTGCTAACACTAGTTCAGCCAGCGTGCCACCACCTTGAAACATTTTAGCCACTGCAATCAGGAGGTGCCTCATCATTGCAGTGTCAGCCATTCTGCTGCAATGAGGGAAAGACCTGTCATTGCAGAGTGGTACCTTGCATGTCCCGACCCAGTTTGTTGAAGGGGAGCCCAGTCCCCGTCAGCATAATGTCCCCTCCCCCAAGTTTCTGCTGTATACTGAAGGGGTGTTCAATCTCCCTCAGCATCATGCCCTCCCTTTCTTTGCTGACGAGGCGTCCAATCCCCATTGGCTTCAGTTCCCCTTCCCTGTTGAAGTTACCAACAAGGAAGCCCACTCCCCATCAGCATACTGTCTCCCCCCAATGTTTTGTCTGCCGAGGGGGGTGCTCAATCCCCTTTGGCTCTCCCACCCCCTCAGTATGTGCCGATGGGGGTGCCCAATCCCCCACCAGCTACAGACCCCCCAAACCACTCAAGTGGCATGCTGGGAGCCCACCCCAGCGTGCCAAATGTCCCTGAAAAGAAAACAAAACAGTCCTGCAATTTTTTATTTTAATCCTGTAAACAAGAAAACTGTCCCTCGTTGAGTGTGTGGCCCTGCCCCCATCCCGCACCCACCCTCTGCACACCCTGCCTCCCCACACCCCATACTTACCTCCGGAGCCCAGCATGTTGATCTTTGGTGGTCCGGGAACATGTCTGCACTCTTCAAAGCCGACCACGAACTGAAGAAATGCCGGTAAGCTGTATGTAACCCCCCTTAAAATGGGGGTTCCCAAAAAGACTTCCTTGAGCTTGCCTAAATGCTCACTACCAGACTAGTGTCCTGTGTTTTAGCAGTTTAAATGTGATTTCCAGAGTCTGTATAGCCTCTGTGTCCTGTCTCTTTAAGAGCTACCTAATTGCAGCTTAAGTAATCTGAGAGGCAGCTCTGTTGAAAGATGTAACTATTTACTGAAAATCATTTAGAGTGATAATGATAATGTAGTTTGTCTAACCTGCTTTCTTTGTAGCAAGGACTGTTTTGTTTGTCTCCACGATCTTGGTCCTGGACTGCAAATTGGACCAATCAATTCTGGTGGGAACTAAAATGTAGCCGGACTGCAGGAGCTGTCTGAATTCAAAATCTATAGGAACTGCAGTTTGAACTTTTTGTGCCTTTTTTGCAACTGAAGGGGGAGCTCTTGCTTTGACTGACAGCCAAATCAGCCAACTAAATCTTTTGGATCTTGGGGAAGTCCTGGGCTGCTTGCAGTTTTCAGTTTAGTTCTGAACTGGAAGCTCAAGAAGAAGGAACTGAAGTAATTTTGGGCAGAAATCCTGAGTGGATTTGCATGGGAAAACTGTAAAAGGGCTGAGTTTTGGGCTGCAAATTTGCTGCTGCTCCATGAGAGGGAGAGAAGAGAATTATTTTGGACTAAATCCAAGTTTGTGTGATTAAAGTAAGCTACTGAAGTGTGCCAGGCTCAACCTGAAGAAAACCGATTATTTTTGCTAAATGCGATCGGCCTGTCAGGAGTTCCAGCTACTCCTAAGCTCCTGGTGTGTGCAGAGACTTTGCGATTGTGACCGGGAGGCACTTTGCCTGGTACAGTAGAATTCCCGTACGTGTAAATGTGCTATGAGCTGCTAGTGGGTTGTGAGTTAGTTCCCCACTGTGTGAACTGTGTTCTGCTTGCTGGAAGCTGTATATAGCCCAAAATGGATTGCATCCAAACTTGTCTCCATGTGGTCTGGGCTTTGCCAGACTGGCCCAGCCAGACTACCCACTGCACAAAGAAGCCATCGACGAGAGACCTGCCTGGGGATCAGCTCCCCTGCTCCACACTTGAACAGGAACGACGCCTCTGCGACTTGCGTGGGCGCTGCTTCTCCTGGCATTCCAGATCAACCACCTGTGGTCTCAATTTTTGTCCAGCCTGTGTCCAGTCTTGGATATCGTGAGTAAATACCAGGGTAGCTCCCTGTACCAACAGCTTAATCTGAGGGTGTCATCTGATTGTCTTGTTGTTTCATTTCCTTTACAAACTGAGCCCTATGGCTCTGGATTACAAATATTGTGTACTGTGCATGTTGTGTTTTCCATCACAGGGCCCCAACCAGCTGCAACCCTGGGTGACTGTCCTGGCTAGCCCATTTCTTCTCCACCTGGGTACCCAGAGGTGGACTGTGTGGGGGGACTCAAAGAGCATGCATAACTGCTTGATTAATATAAACTTTAAGCTAATTAAGCTGATTTTGCCCCTCCCTTGTTCAAGTCCCCCGAATAAATCAGATCTAACTTTTTCTGTATGTAATCTGACTGTGGTTCCAGTTTGTGCTCAAAGTACTGTACTGTTGCTATGTGCTGTGCTTAACCTTGTTTTACGGGGGGTCCCCAGGGTCGAGCCAGAGGAACCAGCCCTGGTGGTAAGTACAAACAGTGTGGGTACTTGTGTGGTGTACCGGGGTATTGTGAAAGTGATTATTGTACAGTGTTCAGGCCACTACAGGGGAAAGAGGTGGGGTTACAATATTCCAAGGGCTGTGCCCAGGTTAGCTTGACCACTACCAACTCTGACCTCTGGGTGGAGGCACCCGTTTCAGAACTCAGGCCCCTTAACCTGCTACTAGCTAAGCAGGCAGGGGTAGTAGCCCTTGGGATAGCGCCACCTAGGGGCTACATCTTGGAGGCTCACCGCTGGGATTTTGTGTCCTCTAGTGGCCGAAACTATGAATTATTGTCTAACATAAATGGCTACCCCAACAGAAGTGGCTGTACACCAGTTGGTGGGGTGGTGTACTGGGCAGGAGATCAACCCCCAAAACGCTATACTTATCCTGGATATTCCCCTGGGTACCAATAAGGACACTGTAGAGGGAGTACTTTCCAAGGCTGAATGTTGACAAAACCTGGTGGTGGTGGGTCGACAGGCTAATCTGCTCACACAAAGTTTCATGGCGTTAATAGAGTGTAAGGACCCAGTGGACAGTTCCAAAGCGCTACAGACTATCACCCCCAAAGGAGCCCTCACTGCCTGGAGAGTGATAATTAAAGACAGTAAAGACCCTGGGGAGAATGAGCCCCCCCCCCCCACTATCTGAGACTTTTGAGGAGAAATTTGCTATGCTGTTGCTGGAGAAAGGGAAAACTGTGGAGGACTTAAAGAAACTATTCCTGCCACCTGGGGGTGTTCCTCCCTCAACACCCCCTCCTGCTCCGGCACCCGTTATTGCTCCTTCTTCTGTGCCCGTGCCATGCTGACTCCTATGTCTGTACCTGCCATTAGTCACGACTCCTACCAAAGGCTGAGAATCTTCTCCGGCACCCTCCCCACATCCCAAGGGGAGGATGATTGGGAGACCTGGATAGATTGTGTTGCCCCTTTGGTACCTGAACGTCAGTGTGCAGGAGGCTGAGAAACAGAAAATGATCATAGAAAGTTTGTGGGGGTCCCACCCCTAGAGGCTATTAAATTTCTGAGGTCCACAAACCCTGATGCATCTGCCCAGAAGTACCTATCTGCACTCGAAGGCAATTTTGGGAGCATTGAGTCAGGGGGGAACTTGATGTGGAAATTTCGAGGTACAAAACAATGGCCAGGGGAAAGTTTGTCTGCATATGTTACTCGTCTGGAAAGAGCACTGCAAAAGGCTTACCAAAAAGGCGGGGTAGCCGCCAGTGACTTAAACCATGTGAGGTTGGGGCACATACTGCAACATGCAAAACATTCTAAATTGCAGCTTCTTCAATTATGGCTCCTAGATAGAAGCAGTAACCCACTGGACTATTGTGACTTGATAAAAGAACTCCGGGAGGTTGAAGATGAAGAGGGGGACTGTAATTCTAGGGTAAGCACAGCCCAAGTGATCACGGCATCGGAAGGCCCTTCCGAAGTGGGGACTAATGAGGGTGTACCACCATGGGATGAACTGCTGAGGGAGTTCAGGGAAACAAAAACAGTCTCTTTATGAAGACTGCTCCTGCAAGTACAGGCACTGACCCTTATCCAACTGCATCTGCTATGGGGGTGGGGGGGTGTCCACTCAGGCATCTCCTGCTGACAGCAGCTTGAAACTCGATGCCTTGACTATGGAAGTAAGAAAATTGATGAGATTCTCCAAATGTTAACCACACAGCAGGCAGAGATGGCACCAAGGTTTTCAGTTGGTAGTACCACCGCCCCAGCTCCCAGTGTGATGCCTCGGCCAACCCAAATCCCAGAAAACATATTTTGCCATAATTGTGGGAAGGATGGGCACATGAAGAGGGAATGCCAGTCCACAAAAGACCTAGATAAAGTTGTATACAGGCTTCAAGGAGAGCTTCAGAGAACGAATCAGCAGTCAAGGAGTACCCAAAATGACCACAGTGAGGGTTCAAGAAGTAGTAACTCAAATCCCTATGTGGCTAAATCATTTCTCCAGGCCCCTGCTGCTGTCCCTCCAGACTGGTCCAAAATAGTGGGCCCTTCAATGGAGACTACGGTGGATGTGACTAGTATTCCTACTTGGGCTGTGCTAGACAGTGGGTCGCAAGTGTCCATTGAATGTAAGGACTGGTATGACAAACATTTATCTGCTGTGCCTTTACAATCCCTGGAAGGCCTACATGTGTGGGGGCTGAGCGACGGGGATATGTCCGCCTCTGGTTGTCATTTCCTGCAGCCGTAACTGGTGTAGAGGAGCAAGTCGAGACACTGGCCTCAGTGTGTCCCCCTACTGGACTGTATGATGGGGTTCCCCTGTTAGTTGGGACCAACACCCATATGTTTGGGAGACTGGCACAACTCTGTCGCGAGAAACAAGGGCGACGGACTGGGAGGGCCCTAAGAATTCCCGCTCTGATCAAGAGGGCCTATGATTTGCAACAGAACCCCAAGGGAGTGGAAGAAGGATCCCGATTCAATGGTACTGGCCCCTAACACCCAGTGTACCGTTCAAGGGGAGGTCCGCCTCCGCAAAGATGTCAAGAACAAAATACTGATGTTGGACGTGCCAGGCGATGGAAAATTACCAGAAGGATTATTGGTTAAGCCCAGCATCTTGCCAGCTCTTGCTCATGCCTATGCATGATAAGTGATGGCCCAGATTCATAATGTGTCAGATCGGGAGATCCGGGTGAACAGATGATGCACCCTACCTATGGTACACTGTGCAGATATGGCAGTGTTGCCCAGCAACAAGCACCCTGGCAAGACAGATAGAGTGACTCCCGACTTGTCTGATTTTGGTGACTCCCCGTTGCCAGCTGAATTGAAGACTAGAATTAGCCAGAAACTTGCCCAAAGAGATCAAGTGTTTTTGTTGAAGGAATGGGACATGGGATGTGTCCAGGGTGTGGAGCATCACATACATCTGCACGATGAACGGCCATTTCGAGAGAGGTCTCGATGCCTAGCCCCTGCAGACATAGACGATGTGAGAAGACAGTTGCAGGAAATGCTCATGGTTGGTGTGATACAAGAATCCAGGAGCCCATATGCTTCTCCCGTTGTGGTTGTGCATAAGAAGAACAGATCTGTGAGAATGTGTGTTGATTATCGAACTCTGAATCGGCGGACCATCCCCGATCAAGACACCATGCCCCATATACAAGATGCTCTGGATTGTTTGAATGGGAGCAAATGGTTCTCGGTGTTGGATCTTTGCAGTGGATATTACCAGATTCCGATGGCTCCAGAGGACCGTGAGAAGACAGTCTTCATCTGTCCTTTGGGGTTCTACGAATTCCTGAGAATGCCACAGGGGATATTGAGCACCCCAGCCACCTTCCAGCGACTGATGGAACGAGCGGTGGGAGACATGAATTTGCTAGAATGCCTGGTGTACTTGGACGACGTCATTGTGTTTGGGAGCTCCCTAGAGGAACATGAGAGTCAACTGTTCAAAGTACTAGACCAACTGGAAGATTTCGGCCTCAAGCTGTCCATCGACAAGTGCCAGTTTTTCCAAACCTCTGTGGGGCACATAGTGTCTACAGAGAGGATAGAGACTGATCCTAGTAAAGTTGAAGCCTTGACTACTTGGCTCCAGCCCACAATTTGAAAGAACTACAACTTTTCCTGGGATTCTGTGGCTACTACCGTCGGTTCATAATGGATTATTCCAAAGTGATTCGGCCACTCTTGAATCTTACCCAGGGTTACCCTCCTACCAATCGGAAATACAAAAAAGGGTCCATCAAAGAACCAGACAAAGCATATTTCCACCCAGGTGAAAATTTCGGGTCCCGCTGGACACCTGACTGTGAAGCAGCTTCTCAAGTCATATAACAGCTCACCACGCCCCATCACCGCATATATGCAGTCCACCAAACCCTATGTGCTGCATACTGATGCCAGTCTGCAGGGTCTAGGAGCTGTACTGTATCAAGACCATGAGGATGGTTTGAGACCAGTGGCATTCGCCAGTAGGAGCTTAACCCCGTCAGAGTGAAATTATCCTGTGCACAAGTTGGAGTTCCTTGCAGTAAAATGGGCCATTGTCGTCCAGTTTCATGATTACCTCTATGGGGCAAAAATATTGGTGAGGACTGACAATAACCCATTCACCTATGTACAGACTTCAGCTAAGTTAGATGCCACGTGGCACCGGTGGCTCTCTGCATTGTCAACATATGACTATGCTGTCAAATACAGACCAGGTCTGAATCATATTGATGCTGACGCCCTATCTCGGAGGCCCATTTCCAAGAGTGACTGTGTCAGGCTGTCTGAACCTGACATCCGAGCATCGTGCCAGAAGTTTGATAGAAATGAACAGATGTCTATGGACACAGCAGGCTGCTTAGTAGATTGCTTGGGCCCCTCTGACACCTGCATACCGGCTGCGTATTGCCACCTCTCTGCTCTAGATATTAGTGCACTACCTCAAGTTTGACAATGACAGCATTCAGTGGGCTCAATCCCAAGATCCTATGATTCAGCCAGCACTTGACACCCTTTGTGCAGGAAAAGATGTGTCCAAGTTGCGTTCCTCTGATCTGAGAACTGCTTTATTGTTTAAAGAAGGCCCCTGGTTGAAGCTGCTTAATCAGTTGTTGTATAGAGAGACTGTAGATCAGGGTGGCCAAATAGACAAGCAACAATTGGTCCTGTCCATAGCCTTCAAAGATTTGGCACTGAGGTCCCTCCACAATCATATGGGCTACCTTGGTATCGACTGGACCCTTGACCTAGTACGATCTCGATTCTACTGGCCCAAGATGGGGGCCGATGTTGAGCACCATGTAAGGACTTGTAGTTGCTGCCTGCAGAAAAATGCTCTGGCTCAGAAGGCTGCTCCCCCTTGTCAACATTACTACCAGCACCCCAATGGAACTAGTCTGCCTAGACTTCTTGAGTTTAGAGCCTGATCTGCGAAACATTGGCAATGTGTTAGTGGTTACGGACCATTTCACACAGTATGCACAAGCTTTTCCCACCAAAGATCAAAAAGCATCTACCGTGGCCAAGGTGCTAGTGGAAAATTTCTTCATCCACTATGGTGCCCCCCAGCGAATTCACTCTGATCAGGGCCAGGACTTTGAGAGTCAGCTAATCAAAGAAATCTCTCTCTGTGGGGGTGAAAGTGAAGAACCACCCCTTATCACCCGCAGGGGGATCCTCAACCTGAACGCTTTAACCGCACCTTACTAGACATGCTAGGCACCCTCCATCCAAAAGATAAGCATAAATGGAGCCAGCAGATTAGCACCTTGGTACACGCATACAATTGCACAAAGAATGATGCTACCGGGTTCTCTTCCTACAGCCTCATGTTTGGGAGAGAGACCCGGCTGCCTGTTGATATCTGTTTTGGGGTTTCTCCCGATGGGGTCCGAGCCAAAGATTACCTGCAATATGTACAAAAACTTAAAGCTCAATTGAACCATACCTATCAACTGGCCCAGACAATGGCTGCCAAAAGAAATCTAGCCAACAAAGAGAGACATGATAGAAAAGTAAAGGCTCAAGAGCTTAGGCCTGGAGACCATGTGTTGTTGCGAAATTTAGGATTGTATGGTAAACACAAATTTGCTGATTGATTGCACCATCTTCCCCATGTCATAGTTGGAAAGCTGGACGATTTGCCAGTGTACAAAGTGCGCTCAGAGAATAACTCCAAAGCTGTCAAGACCGTGCACTGTAACCACTTGCTACCTATTGGTCAAGTTATAATTGAGGCTGAACCCACCGAGACTGATTCCCCTGGATCAGTGACTCATGCTGCTGTAAGAAAGAAACAGAGTCAGCCTGCACCCATGGTTGCCGATTTAAGACTTTCCCCGCAGCAGGCCCAGAATGATAGTGACTGCCAGTCTAACTCAGATGACAGTGAGTGTGATAATGCCCATTACCCCTCATATGAACTGAGTCAGCTGTTTCATGGAAATCCTATGTTGAATTATGGGGATGAAGCTGGGCCTTTTGGACTGCCTAACACCCCGGCATCATCCTTGGAGCCAATGCTCCCTGAAGGTGAAGTGCAAAGTATCACGTCTGAGGATGTTGAGTCTTTGTGTATCGTGGAACTGTATGATTTGCCTGAAGGAGAGGCTGATGGTATGAGTCTTTCTGGTGACATGCCAGAACTTGAGGAACACTATAAGAGTGCTGACAACCCGCCTTCAGTGCCAGAGTGTCTTCAAAACGAGCCAAGTGTTGTAGAAACAGAGACTACAGAGCAAGAAGCTGACAGTGCTCCCAGCTTGGACATTCCCCTTCATGCAGAGGCACCCCTCACAAGTCATGAAAGCTCCAAGACCATTGCTGAAAGTACAGAGACTGTGGTTGTTCACCCCAGAAAGACTGGTTGAGCTGTCAAACCAGTGGTGCGCTTTGGTTACAATTCCCCCGGGAGGCCAGTGGATTTGCCTCTCAATGTAGTCCACAAAGGTGCTTATGTCTCTCAGAGCTCACTGCCCAAATTGCACTTGACGGCCCATTCCAGGTTACTTGTTCTGCCCTCTCACCATGGTGCCCCTGCCCCATCCAAGTTAGCTGATAGGGAAGGGCCCCCTCTTGCATTGTTTAGAGTACAAGAAGTTATTACATGATTCTTTATAGTAATGTTCAATCTGCTTGTGTGAAATATGCATAATGTATTGTCAGAATGGAAATTATTATAGTGGAGTACATTGAAATGTATAGTAAAGTGACAAGTTATGCCAACTGATGACTCAGATAGTACTTATATAGCATGCTAATGGTATAAATGTCTTGTATATGTTGCATTTTCAATGTTATGATGGTACAGACTTGACGCAGATGCCAAGTTTGCCCAGGCAGGGAAGGGTGTAACCCCTCTACAAATGGGAGTTCCCAAAAAGACTTCCTTGAGCTTGCCTAAATGCTCACTGCCAGGCTGGTGGCCTGCGTTTTAGCAGTTTAAATGTGATTAGCAGAGCTTATATAGCCTCCGTGTACTGTCTGTTTAAGAGCTGCCTAATTGCAGCCTAAGTAATCTGAGAGGGAGCTCTGTTGAAAGATGTAACTATTTTTTGAAAACCATTTAGAATGATAATGATAATGTAGTTTGTCTAACCTGCTTTCTTTGTAGCAAGGGCTGTTTTGTTTGTCTCCACTATCTTGGTCCTGGACTGCAAATTGGACCAATCAGTTCTGGTGGGACCTAAAATGTAGCTGGACTGCAGGAGCTGTCTGAATTCAAAATCTATAGGAACTGCAGTTTGAACTTTTTGTGCCTTTTTTGCAACTGAAGGGGGAGCTCTCGCTTTGACTGACAGCCAAATCAGCCAACCAAATATTTTGGATCTCGGAGAAGTCCCGGGCTGCTTGCAGTTTTCAGTTTAGTTCTGAGCTGGAAGCTCAGAAGAAGGAGCTGAAGTAATTTTGGGCAGAAATCCTGAGTGGATTCGCATGGGGAAACTGTGAAAGGGCTGAGTTTTTGGCTGCATGTCTGCTGCTGCTCCATGAGAGGGAGAGAAGAGAATTATTTTGGACTGAATCCAAGTTTGTGTGACTAAAGTAAGCTACTGAAGTGGGCCAGGCTCAACCTGAAGAAGACCGAATATTTTTGCTGAACGCAATCGGCCTGTCAGGAGTTCCAGCTACCCCTAAGTTCCCGGTGTGTGTGCAGAGAATTTGCGATTGTGACCGGGGAGCACTTTGCCTGGTACAGTAGAATTCCGTACATGTAAATGTGCTATGAGCTGCTAGTGGGTTGTGAGTTAGTTCCCCACTGTGTGAACTGTGCTCTGCTTGCTGGAAGCTGTATCCAGCTCAAAACGGACTGCTTCCGAACTTGTCTCCATGCGGTCTGGGCTTTGCTAGACTGGCCCAGCCAGATTACCCACTGCACAGAAGAAGCCATCGGCAGAGACTTGCCTGGGGATCAGCCCCCTGCTCCACGCTTGAACAGGAACGACGCCTCTGCGACTTGTGTGGGCCCTACTTCTCCTGGCATTCCAGATCAACCACCTGTGGTCTCGATTTTCGTCCAGCCTCTGTCCAGTCTTGGGTAACGTGAGTAAATACCAGGGTAGCTCCCTGCACCAACAGCTTAATCTGAATGTGTCATCTGATTGTCTTGTTGTTTTGTTTCCTATACAAACTGAGCCCTGTGGCTCCGGATTACAAATATTGTGTACTGTGCATGTTGTGTTTTCCATCACAGGGCCCCAACCAGCTGCAACCCCGGGCAACAGTCCTGGCTAGTCCATCTCTTTCTCCACCTGGGTACCCAGAGGTGGACTGTGTGGGGACTCAAAGCGTATGCATAACTGCTTGATTGATATAACCTTAAGCTACTTAACCTAATTTTGCCTCCTTGTTCAAGTCCCCTGAATAAATCAGATCTAACTTTTCTGCATGTAATCTGACTGTGGTTCCATTTACATGCTCAAAGTACTGTACTGTTGCTGATTTGCTGTGTAACCTTGTTTACAGGGGTCCCAGGTCAAGCCAGAGGAACTAGCCCTGGTGGTAAGTGCAAACTGTGTGGTACTTGTGCGGTGTACCAGGGGTACTGTGAAAGTGATTAATGTACAGTGTTCAGGCCACTAGAGGGGAAAAAGGGGGTTACAGTATCCCGGAGGGCTGTGCCCAGGTTAGCTTGACCACTACCAACCCTGACCTCTGGGTGGAGGCACCCGTTTCAGAACTGAGGCTCCTTAACCTGCTACTAGCCAAGCAGGCAGGGGTAGTAGCCCTTGGGATAGCACCACCTAGGGGTTACATGTATAATGGAATAAATAGGGTTTTTCCAACTTTGGTGCATATCTCGGGCATTTTGGGGAATTTTGGCAGCAAATTTTCAACAGGGGGTTATTGGGAACCCTCCTCATGAATTCAGTCACTGGCATTTCGTTATTCGGTCTTGAAAGGTGATTTCGCAGTCACTGCGTGGAATCACCTTTCGGGACCGATCAACGAAATGACAGTGCCACTGTTCATGAGGCGGGCTCTTAAAAGGGCTATGTTTCAAATTTGGTGAAAAATCCAAAATGACTTTCTGACGTAACGTTGCACAGTTCCACGACACACTTATAACCGCGGAAATTTGTAATATTTTCACCAGATTTTCAACACTGGCATTTTCACCTCTGATGAACAGCATAGCTGTCATTTTTTCTACATCCTGCCCGAAATGTGTTGCACTTGGCACAGAATAGCACGGTTGTTGTGGGAAATCAGTAACTAGACAGATTAAGAAAACGATTGATCATTGTTCATGAGCAGAGGTCCTAGGTCGTCGCAAGAAAATCTGGTGACGAAAAGTCCCAGAATGACCGCTGTGTTACAAGAGTGCTATGCGCAGTCCATGCACCCTTGTAACTCCACAGATCTGTAATATTTACTCATGCCAGATTTTCAACAGTGGTATTTTTCACACCTCCTTGCGAACAGTACAGCTGTCAGCTTTCATCCTGGCCAAAAATATACTTGCAGCCTGGCATGAAGATAGTCGCAGTCGCCGTGGGAAATCAGTGTTTGGGACAGATTAAGATCGGCGAGTGAGAGGAATTAAACGAGCTCAACTGAGCTCTCCGAGACTCTGTGAATTTCTTTGTGGTCAGAAAAAAAATGCACCAATGAAGTGAGCCCAGTACAAAGCGCAACCTGCAGCGCCAGGAGAAACAGAACAAGCGAGTGAGATAGGGGGTGAGCGAGCTCAATGGAGCTCTGTTGGGACTGCTGCGGATTTTTGTGGGCAGAAAAGCAAATTAACGCAGGCAGGAGTCCAGTACAAAAAAGGGCAGCCTGCAGCCAGGAGAAACAGAATGAGCGGTAGTGAGGAGGGGAGTGAGCGAGTCAACGGAGCTCTGCTCGGGACTGCTGTGGATTTCTTTGTGGGCGAAAAGGCATCAATGCAGGCAGGGGCCCAGTACAAAGTGCAGCCTGCACGCGCCAGGAGAAACAGAGCCAGCAAGTGAGGGGGTGAGCAAGCTGAATGGAGCTCTGTCAGGACTGCAAATTTCTTTGCAGGCAGAAAAAGGCACCTTACAGTCAGTGCCCAATACAGAAGGGCAGCCTGCAGCACCAGGAGAAACAGAACAGGGTGAGGGAAGGGAGTAGAGTGAGCTCAGCGGGCTCTGTCGGGACCGCTGTGGATTTCTGTAGGCAGAAAAAGGCGCCAATGTAGGCAGGGGCCCAGTACAAAGTGCAGCTCTGCGCAGGAGAAACAGAACGAGCAAGTGAGGGAGGGGAGTGAGCAAGCTGAAGGAGCTCTGTCGGGACTGCTGTGGATTTCTTTGTGGGCAGAAAAGGCACCAACACAGGCAGGAGCCCAGTACAAAAGGGCAGCCTGCAGCACTGGGAGAAACAGAACGAGTGAGTGAGAAAGGGGGAGTGAGTGAGCTCAACGGAGCTCTGTCAGAACTGCTGCGGATTTCTTTGTGGGCAGAAAAAGGCACCAATGCAGGCAGGAGCCCAGTACAAAAAGGCAGCCTGCAGCGCTGGGAGAAATAGAAGGAGTGAGTGAGAGAGGGGGAGTGAGCGAGTTCAGTGGAGCTCTGCCAGGACTTTAGAGTTGCCCACCCTCCTGTCCAGGGTCCTCTGTGGTCCTGTATTACAGCAAGGTCTCTGGAGTGGAGACAAAGCAATGATTGGATACTTTTAGGATTGCTGTAATAATACAAATTTAGTTGTTCTGTTTAGTTCTCTAAGTGAGCGGAGTAATACTTGGAGTGCAATAGGATTTCTAACTGGGCTAAGTGAAACTATATGAGAGCTGAGAACAAAAAGTATGGTAGCTGAGGGGTGAAAAACGGACAAGCAGGCTTTAGGATTGCTACAGTAATACAGTATCTAATGGGTGAGATCTGAGACTGAATTACCCCGGTTGGCAAGGGGGCAATAGGGGGACTAGTGTGGGGGGGAACAGGAATTTGAGTAAATGGGGCCTAACAGTTGTAGTAGGGTACAGAACCTGGGAGTAAGAGCCTGTAACATAAGATGGGGCCAAGAAGGGTCAGGTGCCACATGTCAATAGGGTGGGTATCTTTGGGAGGGTGGTGGGCTGTACAGGGTGTGGGTCCGCCATGATCCTGGACTGGGCTTGGAGGATGGGGGGGTATGGTCTGTAGATGAATGGCTAGTTTGAGGGAGAAACTGTGGAGGTTAGGGAGGAGTCTAAGTGGCAGGGCAGATGAGTATGGTAGGCATCCTGGGGGGGAATAGGGGATGGCAAAGGGGATGGAGGAAGAATAACTAGGGAGTGAAACCAACCCCAGTATCAGAGGCACTAACAGAAAAGACAGGAGAAGGGAGGGGGTGCCCAAGGCAGGGGGGGCCTCTGATGGAGGAGGAAGAGACCACGAGGAGTACCAGGGGACAGAGCAGATGGCTGCAGGTATGGAGGGACCAGGGGTGGCACAGAGGAGAACAAGTAGGAGTGGGGAACTGATAGGGAAAGAGATGCAGGAGTGTTATTGACTAGGAATAGATTTGAACCTCTGCTATGGGACAGAGAGGGGGAGCAGGAACATACTAAAGGGGGTGAGGACAAGCAGGGCATGAGAGGGATGGCAACAGGTAGGGGAAGAGATAGCAAGGATGAAAGGGTAGAAGGGGGCTAGTAAGGAAGGAGGGGGTGATGACTGGAAGAGCAGAGACTATGGGAAGGGGGGAGGATGGAAGGGGCATCACTATCTGGGTAGAAGGGAATGGGGGCTCTAAATTGGCAATAGCGGGGATAGGAGAGGGGTTGGAAATCAGCAGGGGGGGAGGAGAGGTCGACATGGGAAGCCCAGTAGGAAGTAGTCAGGCTGGGAAGGGGTTCAAGGGCAATGGGAGGAATAAGGAAGAGAAAAGGGGTGAGGTGGGGGGTATAGATACAGAAGTCACAGAGGGTGCAGCTGGCAGGGGTAAGGGGCAGGGAAGAATGAATACTGGAATGGTGGAAGGGGCATTAGAAAGGAAAGGGGGGCAATGGATGGGGGGATACTCGTCCTGGGGGATTCTGTGGTGAAATGGGTGAGATGGGGCAGAAAGGGGGAAAGGCACAGCCGTAGTTGGGTTGAAGCTGTCCCCAGGTTGACTGCAGGAGGGGCAGAGCAGGCACTGCTCAAGCGTGCAGTGAAGGGGAGGAAGAAACCTAATGTACTGTTGCATGTGTGTACAAATGACTTGGCGGGGGACACTGTGGAAGTAGTGAGGGGAGGTTCGAGTAGTTGGGCAGGCAGTGTGAGGGGGTTGGGAAGTCGGTGGCATTCTTGGAGGTACTGCCGGTACCATGCGCAAGCATGGGGAGGAAGGGTAGGCTTGAGGAGTTCAACGAGTGGCTGAGCGATTGATGACACACCAAACGTTTTGGGTTAGTGACTAACTGGGGTAGGGTCTTGGGGGAATAGTGATTTGTACACGGGGGACAGGGCATACTGGAGCAGGGAGGGGAAGGGAATATTGAAGGCAGCATTACTGCCGGCCCACTGACGCTGAGGGATGAGGTGCTGGATGCCATACCTCATGCCACGCTGGCGACACGGTCTCGGACGCGAGCCCAGGCCACCAGGGGTCAGCAGGGGAGGGATAGGATTGAGCATCCGGAGGACTCCTCTCCTATCCCGGGGTGGGATCCAGAGACCCACCGCTCTGTAGCGGCTCCTGGTGACAACTGGGTGTGCTACTAGAGCCCTGTAGTAAAGGGAGTGAAGTGTGCCAGACGTTGGCATGCTGTGCCTAAGTGTCATTGCTCGTCCGCACTCCGTAAAGGGGAGAAAAGTGGAAAATGGGCTTTGGTCAGGCAGCATGAGCTTCTGACCCCCGAGGACAGTTCTTAGGCATGGTACTTTCACTTCCAAATACCTAAACCGCACATATAAGCAAGCAGCATTTGGCATTGACAAATGCTTGTTTATAGGTGTATTTCACTATTTGTTGAACGCCAAATGTAAATAATTTTTGATATGCCACATTATTTAGATATGTTCTCTGTAAACATACTAATTGTGGTGTTTGCTTTTGTAATGCTTTCAGAATCTTGGCTCTTTTAACTGGGTTGGACAGACCATTGATATTGTGAGAAATAATGTTAAAAGGACTCATACTCTCAAAAAGTAATACAACCATAACTGAGGGTCTAGGTAGTCCCCTACCCCCAGTCATGCCCTTCCCCAGCCTCTAGACCCAGGCTATATTGTGACCAGATCACATTCACAGGTTAGAGATCAGGTTAGAGAGAGGCTATCTATAAATAAAACACTCGATATTGTTAAAGAAGTGTTGCTCATGTAGCATCCTACCAGGTCGGATACCGTCAGATACTATCATTTTGGTGGGATAGCAGATAGCCTCAGATGACACAGACATCTGATCAAGGATCCGACCTGCTAGGATCCACGGTAAGTATCCAAGGTATTCGTGGATCCAGCCATAAAATCCAGGTATCTGACCATCAGATCCAACTATCCGAGGTTGGATCCGATGGATCTGACCTCACACCTGCAACTGTCTGACGATGGATCCAGAATCTGACTTTAGTCAGATTCTAGGTTGGATACCAGTACTGTCTAATGGAGGGTAGTCAGATTCACAAAAGCATTATCTGTGTGTCACTAATAAGTAAGGAGGGCAATATAAAAAAGCAACCATTAAAAATAAGAACTGAACTATTACTAGAAACACATGGTAAACCTGCTGGCAATGGGGTCTGAACTTGGAATAGGAGTGCCAGAGGGACCCTCGGGTAAGGTACCATGGGATCCACCACTGGGGTTGTGGGGAGGAACTTTGTGCAATAAAGGCTTCCAAGAAAGAGGGGCTAGATTGCCACCCCTTGTGGTGGTGTCTTGCAAACACTGCCAGGGAGAGCATCGAATGTGCCATAGTTTCAGGCACCCATGGGGTCATAAATAGCCCTTGATGAAGGATGAGGAGGAGCAAATAAAGATAGGGGGCACAAATTAAACATTTATTTATTTATTTTCATATCGGAACTACAATTCTTTGAGCCATGGACTCATTTTCAAAGGCTCCATGTTGGGTTTACGTAGACAACATATGGAATACATGGTTATAGTGAACATACAACAAAACATTAGTTACTATAATAGAAGTGGTTCACAAGCAAAGCATTATTTACAATAACAGAGGAGTGCACTCAGGCTCTACATAGCAGAAGTAGTTATCAATGAATAGGTTTGCTGGCCTATACATGGTGGTAGCTAGGCAGGTTAGAACAGCAGTAAGCACAAACATTCGGATATCGTAAGGTGGCAGCTGTCCAAAGAGAAATTGTTACAGTGAGAAGCTGGGAGGGTGGGGGTAGTAAAGACATCAGTACCGGTGCCTGCACTTCCCCAGGCCATGGTCTCCCTCAGCTGCTCTAGACTGAACTCCTGACAGTGATGATGAACCCCACAACAGTTTGTTAATTGCAGAAGTCTAGTTTGGCACTCAAACAGTGCATCTTTGGGGGGGGGGAGGGAACTAAGAATATGGTATGTGACAGGCTGTTTGGGCCAAAATATGAGACCTAGGTAAACGGACAAAAGTAATACACCTCCTGTTCAGATTTGCAACTGTCTGGTATCCCAGTCTCATCTCAGCAGCTGAAACATTATCTAGGTCCTGACACTTGAGTCCCCAGTCCAACATAAAAGATACTCACTGGCATGGAATTAAAATAAGGCCTAGTATCCCAAGGAACTGTCCCATGGCTGATAAACCATGAAATAATGGTGGGACCATCAAGAGCACTAGAATGTAAGTAAATAGTTCCAGGTAGGGATCTACTGCCAAATGGTTGTGGGAACCTGTATGGTTACCAATGGATGAGAAGGAAGAGGCTTACAAGTAACCAGGAATGATGCATGATATGCACAGTAGCTCATTGTCAGTTCAAAAGATTATGCAATGTTAATGAATTTTAAATTAGTCATGATGAGGTACCTGTATCCCACCGTGCATCACCCTTCCCCATCAGTTTGGGGGATATACCCCATTTCCGGATATACCATAATACAGTTAGCTTTGACTATGCTGGTAAACAGATAAGGCCAGAGTGCCGTGAATGCTAGCAAGAGCATGTGAACAGCCACTAAACATCTCTGGGACCTCCCCTTAGTCAAAGGCAAGTGAGGGCTAACACATGGTGCCATTATTTGGCGAGATGGTTGCAGGCACCAGGGACACTAGGAGGCCCCCCCATGCTGCACCAGATTGAGTGTCTTCCCCCATCTGACTTAGCCCTCCCCAAACCCAGGGCACCCACGTGCCATCACAGAAAAAAATCAATTCAAATATGCTTCCTCAAGCATTATCTTTTGATCCCTTCATTGCCAGGAGTTGAGCGACGATGCTTGCCAAGGACTCCTGGGCATGTTGTCTATGCTGACTGTGCAACGGTTGCCCATGTGCAGGTGGGAGATCTGCCCTAGGATTGAAGGTCTATGGCTACTTCACTAGTAAAGGGATGCCCCTATCTGCCTATCTCTAGCTACTTTTGCAGTCAGATACATTTTCTGTCCCTCAGGGTTCTGGACTTGCAATTTCGTTGGGTGGGGAGTGTGTAACTTTAATTTTTGATGTCTCATTGTCTGTATAATAGGGATATATTGACCGATGGCATCTCATGGTGTCTTGAGCATAGCCATTATCTATGAAAAACCTAGCTGTGCCATAAAACATGGCCTTCTGAGCCCAGGCTTTGTGTAGTACCATCATTGGGTATTTGTTGAATCGCACCAAAATTGTTGTGGCCTGGCAGTGGGAGAACAGGGCTTTGGGCCCAAGGCCCTGTGTAAGCATTCTATGTCTAGCACACAGTTTGCTTCAAGCAACACAGCAGTGTGCAGAAAGGCATCAATAAATCTCAGCATGTCAGCAACTTCAGAGTTATTGCTTACTTATAACATGGAGTGAAAAAAGAAAACTACCTGATTGGTACAGAGCCATTGGGTGACTGTTGATTAATCCAGCACATACGCACAGCAAGTAGTGAACCATCTGCTGTGAGTGATCAAGCGACGGTCCAGATCTCGTTATTGTGCCAGAAATTAATTCTGAATGGCAGCCATTATTCTCCTAGCTAAGTGTGCGAGAGCTGAAGCACATCATGTATAAAAACGGTAGCCAGGAAAAGGCAGTAAAAGACATTCACCCCATGGCTCTGTAGCAATCAGCTACTTTTCTTTGTTATAAGTGATGGATAGTGTTGGCAGGCAAGAGAGAGCAGCAGTCTGTATGTGTCCGATCCCGAATGCCTACATGGCTCTCCATCCACCCAGCCCAATAGACCTCCACGTCCCGGGCAACAGAGTGAAGCCCCACTGTTTATTCTTGACCTCCTATGACTTGTGTCAGATGGAAAACATAGTAGCTTGCCGTGTAGCAGTCGGGAGACACAGAGTGAAGTTTCAGTTGCCGTATAACAATACTGTGGCATGATGCTGTGTCATGGCAACCCGCGCCAAACATCTCCTGCTCCCCCTTGCAGTAGACCTCCAAATGAAGCCCCTGAACCTCCTTGCACTTCATGTAACCTCTGGTGCTCCATTAGATAGTGGCAGCAACAAACCCCCCCACCTCCCCACCACCACCCACCAGTCGGTCACCACACGGAGCGCGTGTCTCTCTGCATTTTCCAGAGCCAGTGTGGAGTGAGAGAGAGAGAGCTATCGGCACTGTGGGGAACGCATGAGAGAGACACAGACCGGAGAAGTACTGCATCAGACATTGTAAACTGTGTTATAACATGGGCTCTATCTGTGATGTTTCTCATTGGACGAGAAGCATCACAAGGAGCATACATCAATCCCTGTTATACCCACAGCTAGAGTGAGTAGGTGGACCTGAAATCCCTACTCTCATCTAGCTGTTGGGTATAGGGAAAGGGTAGTCGGGACTTATTTACCGGTGGGGAGTACCTTCCCTGTGTAGCTGTGTTGCTGCGTCCAGAGTGCAAGAGAGCGATATACCCAGCTGGAACTTGCAGAAGACCAGCAGTAGGAGTACCAGACAGCCACATGAATTGTGCACGAGTGTGGCAGAATGAGAACCAGAGAGTGAGACGGTTTTTGCAGGAGAGTGGCAGTAGGTGTACAGGACAGCCAGATGGGTCATGCAGGAGTGCGGCAGCATGGTACCGGAGAGCCAGATGGATCGTGCAGGACAGCGTCAGTTTCTCTCCCACCCACCTGGGTGGACACTGTACTACTGAGTGTGTGTTCCTATTCTGGCTGTTCAGTGCAGTGGGAGGAGTGAGACATGAGGATTTGTCAGTCATCCACCCATCCAGATGGATAGTGGAGGAGGAGTGGTGTGGCAACCTGATCGGCAAAAGCTACTGATGTAGTGTTCCACACTCTGCAGGTACGATTAGAGCAGCAGTCCGTAGAGGTAGCTGACAACAGCCAGGGAAGCATGGTGTGCCGTGGAAGTGTGGCACATAGCGGACAGCTCCCTCCCCTAGCATTCCTTGACCAGTAGTGCTGCGGGAACCAGGGTACCAGGGGACCAGGAAACAACCCAATCACCCACCCATATGGATCATGGAGGAGGGATGTGTAACAGAAGGAGAGCAGAAAGTGGAGGAGAGCAACCAGAGCAACATCACACACTGCAGTGAGGTACTTATTATCTTGAACTACAAAAAATGAAATCCTCAGCAGTCGGTGAGCAGAGAGCTGGATCGAAGCAGGTTGCAATGTCCAATGATGTAGGACGTGCCGTACCAGAGTTTGTGTCCTGGCCGGTTGTGGAGAGCAGGAGCAGAGGTCAGTAAGGCACTGGAGAACAGACAGCAAGGTCGGGCAAGCAACATGTGAGGAGCTAAATTATAACATGGCATACAACAAGTTGTAAAAATGTTGTAAGTAAACTGCATGGACTCCTTTTTCAGTGGAAGAATACCAAAGTCAGACACAACACTTTGCAATATTTCTTACAAAGTAAACAACATTTTTAAAACTTGTTGTAGCCCATGTTATAAGCTCAATAACCCACTCCAGGGTGTGGCGTTACTTAAGCAATAAGGCATGACCAAGGGTTATGTCAATGGTCTGTTAATCACCTTCTAGGGGTGTACTGTGGCACGAGGTGTAGCCGAGTGCCACATGCCCCTAGATGGTGATTAACTGACCATTAAGATAACCCCTGGGAGTGCCTTATTGCTATTATAACAAAAATGCTTTTTTAAACAGAGTTAAACTTTGTTCAATATATGGGTAAGTTGTACAAGTATGTTAATAAAAGATTAACATAAGGCTGTTAGAATGTTTACAGCCAATCAGAAAGCTTCATTTCTCAGACCATTGTTATAATGGGGATCAATCAACGCCCTGGGTGCTGTGAGGACTCTTGGGCTTCGCCCTCGTGCCTCACAATGTACCCAGGGTGTTGATTACTCCACAGTAACCCCACATCCTGTCGTGGGTTATTGCTTACTTATGCAGAACAAATGCCAGATCTCAGTTACCAAAGGTATATCTGGCATTAGTTTATGCATACAATTCACCATGCTGCATCCCTGCTTCCTGCAATGTTATCTGTCATGAGCTATGCAGTGGGACATTTCCCAGCCCTCTCCCCCGACCAGCCCGCTGTGAGAGAGAGAGAGAGAGAGAGAGAGAGAGAGCGCATCATGATGAGCAGGAATACAGACAGAGTGCAAGGTGAATGACAGAGACACACACTGAGTGTGTTGATCATTACGTATTCCCCGTGTTTATGCCATTATGCAGGAGAGGGAGAGACACAGGTGTCTGTGCTTGGGCAGCCTCTCTGGCAGTGTGCTGATTGTTACCGTTTCCCCATGTTCGTGCCATTATGCAGGGGAGAGAGACACAGGTGTCTGTGGTTGGGAGAAAGAGAGAGTGAGAGTGTGGAACAGAGCGAGAGCCGGCACCAGAGATAGAGAGTAACACAGACACACCGGGAGAGGGAGAGAGAGAGAGGGGTAAGGCATGCATATATTATGTGTGTTACAAACACAGAAATGTGACAATCCATTGTATCACAGTATGTGTGGCATTTCTATGTTCATAAACTGAGTCTGTGTAGCACTTGCCATTTTGTAGGGGAAACAGTGCATCTATAGTAGTGTTCAGCACTATCAGCAACACAGCACTTGTGCTGGTGGCAGAACACATAAAATAGTTCCTGTCTTTTCATGAGTTAATCATGGTTTCCTTGTTTTTCTTTTACCTCTGGTGACACCCTATGTTATAAGCACAATAACCCACTCCAGGGTGTGCAGTTATTGGGGATTAATCAACACCCCATTTGCTGTGAGGACACTCAGCCTGTAGCCTCGTACCTGACAATGCACCCGGGGTGTTGATTAATCCCCAATAACCGCACACCCTGTCGTGGGTTATTGCTTACATATTTTTTCTACATGCTCTATTTTCAGTGCCCTCTTAATGCTCTAGAATTGCTTCCTGTGTCTCAGCTAACAGCAGGAGAGTGGTTTCCACTGCGGTCATGCAGTCTGCTTGCATTGTGATGTGGTGCTCCAATTCAGTAACCCGGGTCTCTAGAGATTCTGCATCAGTCCCTACAGCTGCCAGGGAGTCTTTGAATTCTGCCCAAAACTCCTTCGGCTCTGCCAGAATTGCATCCAGTTTCTTTCTCTTCTCTTCTCTTGTGAGGAGCTGGGGTCGGGACAGGTGGTGCCACTGAAGCGCCTGATTGTGCAGAGTTAGACAACTCAGTTGCTGATCCATTGAATACATCGGCAGTGCAGCAAATTTATTTTTGGACAGCTTCATCAGGTAAGCTGTAACCTTTCCTCAGTCAGTTCTGATATGCTTTGCTTAAGCTGGGATGGATCTTGGAGTTTTTCTTCTTGGACCAATGAGGGGAGATCAAAGCTTAGGCAGCCGTACTCTGGGTGCCATCACTGGAAGTCTCAACATGGCCATTTGTATACCTTATGTCATGAACATGACGTGTTATTTTAAAACTCCTGCCCAAAATGTCTTTTCACACTTGTGCTGCAGAATGACATTTTGGACAGGATTTCATAAATGAGACCTGCCATGTTCCTAAGGTGGTGTAATAAAAAGACTATGTTGAACATTTGAGGTCAAAATGGGAAAAAAGTTATGAGCAAACACTGTTTTTTCAATGTTTACTCATAACTTTGCTTGGAACCACATTTTCAACATACTCATGTTTTTTACCCCATTGAATGAACACAGCAGGTATCATTATCAAATCCCCCCTCCCCAAAAAACATGTTTTCATGGTCATTCCACACAACAGTGTTTTGGATCAAATTTCATAAATGACACCTGTCATGTTCATATGCTGGAGCAAAAAAGCTAGTGTTTAAAAAAATTCAAGGTTACTATCTAAGAACACGGCAATGTTATATGTGAACCTCTTCATTTCCCAATCATGGCAGCTTTACTATTATAACTCATGTTATTAATTTGTTAATTAGAAAATGGCCAGAATGGATTCTAGATCCTGACTGGCTGAAAGTACCTTCAACCTGGGCATCTATTTTTCAATAGATGCCCAGTAAAAAATAAGTGCCAGTCCAAGTGGCACCTCACTGTGTAGCATTCCATAGTGGTGCCCAGCCTGCTTTTTAATTGGCTGAATGCACCGAAGAAAATTTGAAATCCCCGCCATCTTTTCCTCTCACTTAGCGAGAGGTACTGGTCTCCCCCACCCAAAGCAAACCCAAACAGTATTTATTTGCAGCCGCTGCCTGTTAACCAAAGAAAAAAAAAAAACTTCACTTATCTTACAGTTTTACATCCTCTCAGAGCTGGCAAAGTTTTTAAAAAAGTCCAGTATTTATTCATTTGCAGTCTGAGAGTGAGACACTTCATCATTTCTCCCAGCCACTGTCACGAGCACCTCAGTGAGATATAAAAATAAACTGTCAATTCCCTTCAACCCAGCCACATACAAATCGCACCAACAACAGTACTGTTCATTCTGTTAAAGAAAATTAAAGTGCCTACTTTTTCCCCCCCCACAGTTCAGACATCAGTCGACTTCCCGGGTGACTCCCTGTTTCCTGCATGATCGCGCCAATTCAAGGTACCGCGACACTATCACTCCACCTTTAAGCTGCTCAGCCAATTATTTTTTTATTTACCACACAAAACGTGTATTGATAGCACTATGAAAAAAACACGTGGGACCGGCGGGGGGGCAGTAACACTAATAAGCTAGGAGAAACAGGCACTGTGATGTAATGCAAAAAAGGGCTCTCCTAAGCAGCAGCACCCTCTAATCGCATAGACTGGTAAAGGCACTATTTTACATAATATCACATTTCTGTTACTTTTTAATAATATTTTAAACTTTTTTTATGAAGTCATTATTATAAAAACAAATAAGCCCATTTTCTAAGTGCAATAATACCCTCCAGGGTGGGTATTATTGAGAAATACCGGACCTTCCAAGGGCTATAAGGCCCTCCGCCTGCGGCGTCAGGCCTCATTACGCCCCTGGGCAGTCCGGTATTTCCCAATAATGCCCACCCTGTCAGGTATTATTGCTTACTTATCATCTCTGTGTTATCAATGCCAGACACCTACACAACAGATACAAACATGCAAGCATTCAATGTTGACAAATAATTGTTATATCTGTAGTCCACTGGCAAATCCTGCACTGATGTCCTGAAAATGGCAAAATTCTTAGTTTTTAGTTTGTGATCACATAAATTCCTTACTTTCACACACAGTGCCTTCAAAAGCTGCAGAAGAAACTACATTAGTAAAGAGCTCATCAACCCAGAAAAATTAAATTAACAAACATGAGCTCAAAAAAGAAGGGGAAAATAATCAAGGAAATAAAGAGACAGAGACTAAAGATGGCTACAGAGACAAGTAAGAAAGAATGAGCAGTGAATTAAAATGATTCATAAAATGACAAGAAAAAAATCTAGACATTTCCTTGGCTGAGAGATGTCACCTCATCATGCATTAAATCTGTATAAATGCATGGTCAGATGCCAAATCTCACCCCCTTAAAAACAAAATCCTACATAAAGCCATTTTATAAGTGTAATAAGCCCCTCCAGGGTGTGTATTATAGGATTTTAATGCACTCCCTAGGGGCATAAGGACACTCAGCCTTCAGCCTTGTGCCTTGCTATACCCTGGGGCATGCATTAAAATCCTATAATGCACCTGTCATGGCGTATTACTTACTGTACAGCATCAAACTGATTGGAGCCCCTGCTGTGGGGAAAGACTGATGGGGGGGGGGTTGACAGGGACATCAGGCCTGATCATGGTATATCCCTAGAACAGGGTATATCCCTGAAACAAGCATGGACTGAGGATAGTAGACTAGGTTTACTTTTTTGTATATATTATAGTAGACAGTATAGTGCTGTGGTTTAGGGCTCTGAGCTGTAAAACCTGGAGACTTGGGTTTGAATCCCACAGCCTCCACTCGTATAGTGTGTAACCCTAAGCAAGTCAACGTAACTTCCCTGTGCTCCCAGGTCACACCTGGAAACAAGCTTCAGCGTAGTGTGCCTCTCCCGGTTAAACAATTTCCCCTTTCATTTTTTATATGATCTGACCCTTCTGTAATTTATTGTTCCTGTATTTTTCTGCTGTAATCTCCCAGGTTGGGCCTGAAAAATGGCAAGTAATTGTCTAGTGTGCTTACCTAGTTAACACAAACTAAATAAATAAAAACATCTCTGAGGAAAATAAACCTGGAAGTGAAGCATGCCATTGACATGGGGGGGGGGGTCACAGCTGTGGAGGGACTGAGAGTTACTGGCCGCACTACTCATGAGTCTGGAGTACCACCAGGCCCTGAAGCAAGAGCTGCAAGTCAAGGTGGGAGGGTATGGACGAGAGAGTGAACAGAAAGCATGAAAAAGCAGGAGCTGGAGTACTCATGACTGAAAACCAAACACACGCCTTGCGATCAGGAACAAAGAATGGGGTGGTGCTGATATTAAGGGTAGCCAGACCATAAATTGATGCAGTCCAAAGAAAGATCAGCACTCAAAGCCTGTTAATAGGACAAATCCAGGTCCGATTCCAAAATAATGCAAGAATTTAATGTTTATTATAAACAAGGAACAAAAGAACCAACGGGCACACTAAATATACAAAGTACAAACTTGCCCCAGCGCTTCAGCTCACAAACAAGTCTTCATAAGGGGGTAAAGATCACATGTGGACAATGCCCTTATATAGTATATTTAATTAAACACATTATTATTCATTAAACACATTATTATTCAATCATTCAATTAATCCCAACACCTGTGAAAGTTAAAAACTCCCTTCCACTTCTAATTCAAGCTATGTTCAGTGCAATTTCTTTACTAAATCACTAGATGGTGCTATTGCATTTGTAGCACATACATCTTTAATATCTTTAACGGAATCATACTTTTATGTATAAGTAACTGAAAACAATGAAATATAAATTGACAATAAATAAAAAGCGAACACATGAATGAATGGAAGATGGAATGAAATGAAGTGAAAAGACCAAACCTCCAGCAACATGAAATATTATTGCATATATATATATAAGGCAGCCAGGATGAACCAAATAAAGGATCTCATAGAAAATGAGTACCAAGTAGCTGGAGGAAAGTCAGGTGAAATGAAAAAATGAACCTATAGAAAATAAGGAAGAAAAAAGCATTAATTTACAATATGTTATGTTATATTACACAACTAACATAATTCTAAATGAACAGTAAAAAAGCTCTAAACCAGCATTGTATACTATGGCCCAGATATTCAAACTGCGCCCAAAAAGTGCGCAACAGCAGAAGCACGCGCAAGTCCACTGCGCCCATGCGCAAGAAGCGTGATATTAAAAAACTGCGCAGGCCAAGATGCGCCTACGGCACACGACTGAATATCGCACTACCTGCGCCATAGCGCAACCAGGGATGTGAAGTTGCGCATATCTGATGCACCATAGCGCAAAAAGAGATGCTCAGTGGAGCAGTCCAGATGCACCATAGCACAACCAGGGATGCCCCATGGAGCAGGGCAGCAATGCAACAGCACAACCAGGGATGCAGGGGCCCACCACCCATGCCACAGATGGGCAGAGGAGCACAAAGCAGAACAGACATCGTCCCCCACACCCCATGCACTGCACAACCAGGGGAGACCTGGAATAACCACCGGCTCATGGATACCAGCAACCAACCCACAGCCGGGCCATGGTGCCCCAGCACACCCCCTGGCGAGCTGTGACTGGCACACAAGTAGGGCCGACCACCCCGTGCCACACCATCCCACCAATGCAGAGCACACCCTGCACCACGATCACCATACACCCTTCCCAGGAGTAGCTCCCAACAGTGCAGGACACCCCATGCATGCCACCACCCCCACTGTGACAATGCAACCTTGTGCACCACGGAGCCATGCAAGGCAGCCCCACCATGTGCACCCTGCTGCGGGCGGCAACAGACAGCAATGCAACAACAGCATACACAGTGCCAGCCTGCACGTCCCCCTCAAGGTACAGCTGAGAGACCGACCATGCATCGCCACACGAGGTACCCCACATGCGACAGGGCATGCCCCGGACCCCACCACCAGCGGTACAGCACCCTGCACACCCTCCCAAGGACACATCCTGTCCCAGCATTGGCCACAACAGCCAGCACAGTCACGCACAGTGTTGCATGGAAGCATGCGCTACACAGTGCATGGACAAACACCCACCCATACCCAAGGGCACACCAACACAGGGACACAGTAGCGGGTCAACCAAGCCACTGGCATGTGGCCACGGCTGACGTGTACACACGGCCAGCACCCCTACATTGCACAGGTGTGCCAGCCACCCTGCGCAGGCACCATGAAGCTGTATGCCACCAGCATGCTGCCGGAGCACAAGTGACAGACACTGCAGCACATCCCTTGCAACAGGCACAAGCGACAGCATGGAGGGGGGACAACAACAGCGGAGGCCTCAGTGCCACTGGAGGCAGACATGCACCATACTGGTGATGGCTGGCAACCTGGCATTGTGCCGGGTACAGTTGTTATCCAGCATGGACAGCCACCACTGACACGCCAGCAGACCGTGCATATCACAGACATGCAAGGGTGTCAGCTGCACAGGCCATGGACGGTCTGACAGGGGTGCCATGCACACAGTGCATGCACCGTGGACCACTGCACACAGGCATCCAGTGCAAAGAACAACACACAAACCACAGACAGTGACTGATCCCCCTGCCCACACCACAGGCGGTTCCCTTCTGGACACACACACACGCCCATGCGTGCACCACCCCTGACGCCATGCACACCACTGCAGCTGAGCACCTGTAGCCTGCTGCAAATCACAGACCACCACAGTTGTCATAACAAATGTATTTAAAACAGGTAATACAAAAACTATGTACAACTATGTACAATGGGGGGAAAGGCCACATACCAGGTGGGGGCGGGTAAGGGGCCGGGGTGAATATATGGGAGAGGGAAGAAGTGGTGTGAGGATGGGTCCGGGGGGGAAGGTGTAATTAGGGGCATGGATGGTCTAGCATCTGCCCCAGTCTTCCTCCACGTGGCGCCGATGTCTCCTCCGCCTCCTCACCCCGTGGCAGTCCATGCATTGCAGCAGCTCCAGGGTCGCCCTCGCCACCTGTAGCAGCTCCTGCAGTCCCTGTTCCACTGCCTGGAGTCGCCATCCATCTAGGACGAGGGAGCAGAGTCAATATGTGTGACTGTCCAGCCCCCTGCAGCCCACCCATTGTGCATGGCATACAGCCATGTGCCACGCCCCTGTGATGGTGTGCGACCACCCACAGTGACCGTGTCCACAAGACCTGCCTACCCAGGCAGCCATAGCCATGTGGACCACTGCACACACCCACTGCCCATGTCCTGCACAGCACCACCGTGGCTGTACAGTGACTTGGCTATGCGGTGTGAAGGCAGTGGCACAGCCATGTGCCCGGTGCACACATGGACCACCATTGACGCAATCCCAGACATGCATTGCCATTGGACAGTGCTGACTGTAACAAGTTCCGTGCATGGCAGTGGTGTCAATGGATGGTGGCCATGCCCTGCTGCCCGCCCAGTTATACAGCATGCAATAGTAATCATGGATGTAGGGCACTCACCATCATCAGGCTGGTCCCTGCGCCACTGCAGACCTTCACCCCTCCCGTCCTGCTGGTTCTCCAGGTGGCGCCTCCTCTCCCTCGCCAGCCTGCGCTCTTCTGGGCCTAAGGTGCAAACATGGAGAGAGGAACATCAGTACAATCTGGTAGCAAAGTCCCCCCGCCCCCATGTATGTGCAATCCCACATGGCCATACCCATCCACCCCACACCCCATTATCACCACCACAGCCAATACTGGACGCCCCCCATGTGCCAGACACATGCAACCGTGATACCGTATGGACGATAACAGTGTATGGATGGGGAACCTACCTGGCTATGGCACCGTGCCCCTCCTGGCACGTGCCTGCAGGCGGGCAAGCATGTCCGGGTCCCTGCGCCTGAGGTCCCTGTACCGGTGGCGACACTGGTCCGCCGTGCACCCCATACCAGTGGCTTCCTCCAGCGCATCAGCCACTTCCTGCCAAACTGCACTACTGGCCCTGTCCAGGGGTGCATCACCATATAGGGCTCTACAATGGCCACCAGGTTTGCAAGCTCCACCTGGCTCCACATCACTGCCCTTCTCCGCGCCATCTCAGCAAAGAGTTGGATTCAAAATGGCGCTTGGCAGCGTGGTCCTGCCACGTGCAGATGCTGCGCGGTGCAGCGCTGCCAATCCCTATCGCGCTGTCACTGAACAGCGCAATAGTGGTGCACCCATGCCTGACGCATGGCGCCTAGGGGGCAAAGGTTGGGCACAGGGTCAAGGGTCTCTCACGCATGGACAGCCACAGTGTGATTGGAACCCAATGCGTGTAGCGCGATTGGATGCCTGTGTCCCACCTCCTGTAGCGGCCCACAGCACTGTGGCCCCAGTGCGTCTACTGCACCCCAGTGCCACAGTGCCATATATGTGAACAGCCCAGTGGCGCCACTGGCACAATGGTGGCTGTGCCTGGCATTGCCTCCCACGCACAGCACATCAGCAGCGCGGCAGGCGCCTGCGACATCACCCCAGGCATGCACAGTTAGGTGTGTACTGCACATGTCACAGAACTGCGCCCTTGGCTCAGCACGTTCAACACAATTGCACAAAGTGCAACAGTGCGATATTCAGCCGGCATATGCAAATCAGCTAATCACCCATTCAATGGCGCAGTCACTGCATTTGCATCTACTTAAAAATGCACCTCGCCTCATTTGCATGTGTTGCGCTATAAAACTGCGACATTGGGCTGCACTGGCCATAGTCGGCTACTGCAGTCTATTGTGGTGAGTTGCATGCTGTTTGGGAGTGTGGACTGTGGTGTTTGGGACATGCATGGGACTGCGCAGTCACAGGTAACACCTGTCATTCTCACAGGAGGAATAATGACCGATCGTGAGGTGGAGGAAGAGGAACAGAGACATGGGAGGAAGAGGAGGCCGAACTTCACCAAGGCAGAAACAGATGCCCTGTTTGAGGCCTACCTCGACCAGGAGCCGCTGCTCAGCGGACGCCAGAGAACACCACAGGCCCAAGCTGTTGCATGGGAGGAGGTGGCGCGTGCTGTCAAGCTGCATAGCAGCCACCAGCGGTCCGTGCAGGAGTGCAAAAAGAAGATGGGCACGGACAGGCAGAGCATTAAGGAGAAGGTGGCTGCCATCAGGTCAGCACGGTCTGCGATCGGTGGGGGACAGCTGGAGGTGCAACGCCTGACCACACAAGAAGAGTGGGCTGCTGGCAGCATGCAGCGTTGCGCCATCGAGGGTGTTCCGGGTGGTGGATTCCAGATGGGTGGTAGCCCGTCACTGCATGGTAGGTCCTGGTCTGTCAATGGGAGGAGGGGGACAGGGTGGGTCACATACATTAATGCTACTGTTTTTCCCTTACAGCTCCTGAGCATCTACATGGGTCAGCGGTGGTGGGCTTCTCCACTGAGGGCGGTAGCATGGAGATGGAGGAGGGCCCGTCCACCTCCACAGGCATACGAGGGTCAGGGTGACAGTGGGCCCACCTGGATGTCCGGACTGACGTTGGTGGAGCAGGTGCGGAGAAGGCCCTGCCCATGTCCCAGCTTGCCAGCGTCCATGGATGCCAGCATGCTGAGACTTGGGCTGGTGCTGGATCCGTCACCGATGAT
The DNA here is from genome assembly GCA_016271365.2 of Neoceratodus forsteri. Taxonomy (NCBI): domain Eukaryota; kingdom Metazoa; phylum Chordata; order Ceratodontiformes; family Ceratodontidae; genus Neoceratodus; species Neoceratodus forsteri. The sequence continues at coordinate 308,996,178 of CM057450.1, forward strand.
GATGGAGCTAACGTCATGGGCAGTGACACGTGTGGGCCACAGGCTGGCCACACAGCAGGTGACATCACGGGCATGGCTGTGGGTGGTGCTGCCGTGGAGGCCTGCGTGACATCACAGTCCCAGCCTGTGCCTGTCTGCACCAGTGGGGCAGCACTGGTGTGTGACCACTGCGGTGGCACCATTGAGTCCTGGAGAGCGGCAGCCGGAGGGGCAGTATCAGCAGTTGGCCAATGGCCATGGGGGTACAGTGTCAGAGGGCGGCGTCAGTGCATCGCCTGTGGACATGCCCAGGCCTGGCCCGGGTGTGCAGTGACCATCAGGGCCACAAACACCATGAGGGACAGCATGCCAATCAGGCAGATGACCTCTTAGATGAGCACACCTGCATACTGCAAGCATCAGTCAATCAGCAGGTGCGGCTTGTGACGGCGGTGGATGCACTCAATGCGGCTCTGCGCCAGGCAGAGGAGCGGCGCAGCAGAGACACCGCTCTGCTCCTGGCAGGGATGGACCGGTTGCGGGAGGATGTGACCGCTGCCATTGACAGGCAGACACAGGCAATCACAGCTGTCATGGCCACAATGGGCACACAGTTATTTGCCCATGCATCGCAGACACCGCGCAGTGCAATGTCCACACCCATTCCCGGCGTCGTGTGACACCCTTGTCGACACCGGGTTCAGCTGTGGGCATCCAGAGCACACCTGGTGCAGGCACGTTTGGTGTGCAGAACACCCCTGCACGAGCATGGTCGCGTTCACGCAGTGGAACCCCTGGGGGACCATCGGTGCCACCCCAAGAGGCCATTGGTCAGCCTGTCACTGCTGGCAGGTCTCAGCGGGGCCACCCATGCATCCGTGGCAGCCGTGGCACTGTGGCACATGACTGACCTGTCTCCTAGCATGGCTACTGTCTGATGCTGCTTTGTGTGCATTGTGTTGTTCAGCGTGCAATGCACGGGTGGGGTACCCGGCCCTGCACGCACACACATGTTCCATCTGCACACCCTCCCGGCTGCTGTCCGCTGTGGCGTGTGCATGATGATGCCTGCATTGTGCTGTCCACCACTGTGCAATGGTGCCCAGCGTCTGACACACGCACAATGACAGGCACTGGGCATGGTGGTCTGTGGACGTGTGTGTGGCTAGGGGTGGCGGTCAGGGTTGGCGTGCCTCCTATCCTTTGTGCATGTCTTGTGAGGTGTGTGTGTGTGTGTGTGTGTGTGTGACCGCGTGCCGTGTTAGACCTTGCCCATCCCTGGCGGCATGTGCAGTTCCATGCTCGGCCACTTCCCTTGATGATATGCACCCCTGGTGTTTGTCCATGCGTGTTTGTGGGTTGTGCCCTTGCCACTGGTGGTTGCACATGGCCCCATGACTTACCTTGGTTGGCTGAAGTGCTCCTCTGTGATGGTGTCCCGGTGCAGCTGTGCCAGCCGGATCAGTTGGGGGTTCCGTCGCCCAAGGGGGAGCTGCTCATCACCATCTTCACCAGCGTCCTCATCATCCCCATCGCTGTCCCCCTCTTCGACCTGTACGGCTATCCCACAGTCGTTGGCCATGTTGTGCAGGATGCAACAGGCCAGGAATAGCCCGCAGGCTTTTGAGGGGCTGTACTGTAGGGCACCGCCAGATGTGTCCAGGCAACGGAAACGTGCCTTCAGCATCCTGAACACCCACTCGACATTGCGTGTGGTGGCATGTGCCTCATTGTAGCGTTGCTGCGATGGGGTCGCGGGCCACCGGTATGGTGTGAGCAGCCAGGGACGGAGTGGGTATCCACTGTCACCTGTGTGTAGAGGGTGGAAGTTAGTTTGGTGATCAGTGTCGCCCTGCCTTAGGCCATCTAGGCCAATACCCATGTCACCTCTGACCATGCCCCCCCCAGGCCCTATGATTGTCCATGTAGTTTGCATACTCACCCACTAGGTGGCCAGTGGGGATGTCCCCACTCTCGAATCTGTGGCACAGTGCTGACTGGTGCCAGATGGAGGCATCATGTGCTCCCCAGAGTGCGTGGCACAGACATTGATTATGCGCCCCTGGCATCGCACACCACCTGGCAGTTGATGCTTGCATACCCTTCCGATTAATGTATCGCCCTTCAGGGCCAGGTGGTGTGCGGATGGCCACATGGGTGCAGTCTATTGCCTCATACGTGCTACCCTGTGGAACTCCTGTATGTTTGCTGTGTGCTCCGCCGGTGTGCTGGGGAAATGGATGTATTCCACAGCATGTGCCAGCAGTGCGCTGAGGAATTGGGTGAGGTGGCATGACGCGGCCAACTGGGTTATGCCTGTCGTGTCCCCTGTTGGTCTCTGGAAGGTATCTGTGGTGAGCAGGCACATGCAAGCTGTCACTTTTGTCTCCACTGACAGAGCATGGCTCCGTCGTGTGGGTGCCTGCATCACATCACTGCACAGCTCACAGAGCCACCTCAGAATTGCCTGCTTCAGGCGGTATTGGCCCACGATCTTGGTATCGGTGTACAGCTCGAAGCTGGTGCGGGCTTGGTACTGCCTGTTGGGGGCATACCGCCGATGGGCCCTTCCACGGCCACGCCCCCCTGCTGCCTGCCTTCTCACCCCCCTCATAACTGCCTCCATCTGGTTGGTGGCACTGGCCATGTCCCTGGCTTGTGTCCCCCCCCCCGGCAGCTGTTTCTGTGTTCCCCCTGCTGTCCTGGCTACTACTTCCCCTACACCGGGAACACCTTCCTGTGGTGGCCTCAGTGCTGTGTGGCACTTCCCCCTTCTGCACTGCACTGTGGCTCCCCACATCTTCCCTGTTCATGTGGGTTCCAGGTGCTCTGTCTCTGTCCTGCCCTGTGTTTGTGTGTTGCCTGTGTGGCTGGCTATGGTTCAGCAACATGTGCCTTCCCTGTAGCGTTCTTGCACCTCTCTCGTTCCTTTTTATTTTGGCTCATTTCCGCTATTGTGCAACTTCCACTTGCTCCCCTATTACGCATGGCGCATGTTGTTGAATATCGCACTGCGCCATTTATGCATGGTTCCTCCCCCTTCAGTTGCACATGCATTCATTATCATTGCGCTCTTGCGCAGTGTGATTTGGGGGGTGCGCATCTGCCTCCCACTGAATATCGTAGAATGGCGCATTTTCAGACTTGTGCTGGTGCAACCCTATTGCGCATGGTGCAACCCTTTTGAATATCTGGGCCTATGCATAAATAAACTAACTTGTTACTTAAGAAAAGGTTTTAAATCCCACTTGTCATTCAACTCCTGAAGTTTGACACTATGTAAAATGTGAATCCAGAAGCTCTCACGTTGTAACAAGAGATTAGATCTATCTCCTCCATTTTTAACTTGTGGCATATGTTCTAATCCTATAAACTTTAAAACATCAGGTTTAGAATTATGAACTTCTGAAAAATGTATGCCAACTGGTGTGTCTTGTTTTCCATTTACAATCGAACGAATATGTTTCTTTATCCTTTGTTTGAGTGGTCTGACAGTTTTACCAACATAAATCAATTTACAGGTACACCATAAGATATAAACAACATATGCGGTGTCACATGTAATGAGTTCTCTAATCTCAGCTTTAATACTTGTATCTGCAGAGTGTATGAACTATTTTGTTGGTGTACCATATTTACAAATGTTACAGCGGCTACATCTGTAGTAGCCATTTGGGTGACCTGGTAACCAGATAATGGTTCCTTTTGATGGGGCAGGTTCTCCTGCTATGGACTAGTTTATCCCTAAGGTTTTCACTTCTATTGAAGTTAACCCTGGGTTTGGAGCCTACAGATGCTCCTACCACATTGTCCCCTAGCAAAATAGGCCAGTTCTTATGTATAATATTACCTATTTGACCTGCCACATGGTTAAAATCCATAACAAAAGTACATGGTACATCATTTTCCTTTCTGTCAGGCCTCTGTTTCTGAAGGAGAGGATCATCTCTGTTAATTTTCTGAACTTTTTCTCTTGTCCTTTCTAAAAGTTTTTTATCATAACCCCTTGTCTCAAATCTCTTCAGAAGTTCATCAGTTCGTACAGTGAAATCTGTATCTAAACTACAGTTTTTCCTAAGTCTCAAAATTTGTCCATATGGTATTGAGTTCTTAAGGCTGCGTGGGTGAGCACTGCTAGCCAATAGCACTGAATCCGTAGCAGTATTTTTCCTGAAACATTTAGTTTCTACCCTATTCTTGTTAATAAAAAGACAAAGATCTAAAAAGGAAATACTAAATGGATCTGTCACATATGTGAATCTCAAATTGTATGAGTTGTTGTTAAGCCATCCCATAAATTCAATAATGGTGTCAGTTGTTCCTTCCCATATACATATGATATTGTCAATAAAACGATACCAATGTACAATATTTTTTGTATATGGATTGGTGTTAGATAATATTATAGGTTTTTCCCCAAATCCCAAAAATAGGTTAGCGTAACTAGGTGCCATTGATGCCCCCACAGCAGTACCACAATTTTGTAAATAAAATTCTCCTTTCAATTCAAAATAGTTGTGTGTTAGTAGGAATTCAGTCGCTTCCAAAATAAACTCATGAGGAATATTTTCAAATTTGGAAAGTTCTTCCATCCAATATTTTACTGCCTCCAATCCCTTGTGATGTTGAATAGAGGTATACAAAGATTCAACATCTATACCACGCCAGTGATATCCTGGTTTCCACTCTCTATGTTTTGTAAGGTTTAAAACATCCTTGCTATCTTTGCTATATGAAGGAAGATTTACTACCTGAAACTGTAAAAAGAAATCGATGAACTTACCTAAATTCTGTGTTAGGGAACCACAACCTGATACCAGGGTTTTAAATAATTGATTAGCAGTTTTTTTCTTGGGACTATACTAACTGTACAGAAAGTATTTATATGGATTTTCTAGAAGTGCTGTGTTTGTTAAACACAGTAAGGCAAGGGCTATGCATTTTCACAAAGATTTAGCACTTTTATGAGCAAAACGCTAATCAATTTTTAGAGTTAAATAAATCCCCGTGATACTATGGGTCTACCTGGTGAATGATATAAATCTTTATGAATTTTAGGTAATACATAGAAGCTAGGGGTTACAGGATTATTTTGCCAGATGTAATTCTATTCCTGTTCTGAGATAAGACCACTGTCAACAGTATGTTTAAGTAGTTGAAAAAGTTCTTTTTTAAAAACTTGTGTTGGATCATGGGGCAATTTGCAATAGCGATTTTCATCATTTAATAAATTATAAGCTATTTTACTATAATGTTCACTATCCATTACAACAATATTGCCCCCTTTGTCTGCTGGTTTAATTACAATCTGTTGATTTTTAGAAAGACTTTCCAGAGCATTCTTTTCTTCCTTTGTTAGGTTAAAATACCTAGAATTAGCTCCATTGTTCAAAATGTCCTGTACCTGTTTGCATACAACCTTTTCAAAAACCTGTATACTAGGATTAAATATATTTGGACAAAATGTAGAAGTCCCTATAAATGTACTTTTTCTTAGAATCGCTATACTTTCATTGCCATTTAATATACAATTACCTGCCATTTGAGACTGAAAATGGAATGTATCAGTCTCAACTTGTTCATCCAAAATGAGATTTTCTAATATGTCCAAGTTGTGTTCAATGTCCACATCAGTGATAACACTTTCAAAACCCACTCCCATGTCCATTAAGGTTTCTGTAGGTTGCACAGTCTCATCTTGCATAGCAGATATTAATATATCCAAATCTTCACTGTTCCTTGAGTCTTCTATTAAGGTCCCTCCCAATTTTACAGGCATTTGTTGTTGAGCCACAGCCAGTGCAGAAGGGGGAAGTGCCACACAGCACAAAGGCCACCACAGGCAGGTGTTCCCGGTGCAGGGGAAGTAGCAGGGAGGACAGCGGGGGGAATACAGTAACAGCTGCCGGGAGGGTGAACACAAGCCAGGGACATGGCCAGTGCCACCTTCCAGATGGAGGCCGTTATGAGGGGGGTGGGAAGGCAGGTGGCAGGGGGGCATGGCCGTGGAAGGGCCCGTCGGCGGTATGCCCCCAACAGGCAATACCGAGCCCGCACCAGCTTCGAGCTGTACACTGATACTGAGATTGTGGGCCAGTACTGCCTGAATAGGGCAATTCTGAGGTGGCTCTATGAGCTGTGCAGTGATGTGATGCAGGCACCCACACGATGGAGCCATGCCCTGTCAGTGGAGACTAAAGTAACAGCCTGCATGTGCTTGCTCGCCACGGTACCTTCCAGAGACCAACTGGGGACACCACAGGCATAACCCAGTCGGCCATGTCATGCCACCTCACCCAATTCCTCAAGCGCACTGCTGCCATATGCTGCAGAGTACATCCATTCCCCAGCACACGGTGGGCGCACAGTAAACATACAGGAGTTCCACAGGGGTGGCACGTATGCCTGGCATGCTGGGGCAATAGACTGCACCTATGTGGCCATCGCACCACCTGACCCCAAGGGGGCCACATACATCAATCGCAAGGGCTATGCCAGCATCAACTGCCAGGTGGTGTGCGATGCCAGGGGGTGCATAATCAATGTCTGTGCCACACACCCTTGGGGAGCACACGATGCCTTCATCTGGCACCAGTCGGCATTGTGCCACAGATTTGAGAATGGGGACATCCCCACAGGACACCTAGTGGGTGAGTATGCAAACCACATGGACAGTCATAGGGCCTGGGGGGGCATGGCCAGAGGTGACATGGGTAGTGGCCTACATGGCCTGGGGCAGGGCGATGCTGATCACCAAACTAACCTCCACCCTCTACACACAGGTGACAGTGGATACCCACTCCGTCTCTGGCTGCTCACACCCTACCGGCGGCACGCGACCCCATCGCAGCAACGCTACAATGAAGCACACACCACCACACGTAATGTCATCAAGCGGGTGTACGGGATGCTGAAGGCACATTTCCATTGCCTGGACACCTCCGGCGGTGCCCTACAGTACAGTCCCTCAAAGGCCTACGGGCTATTCTTGGCCTGTTGCATGCTGCACAACATGGCCAACGAATGTGGGATAGCCGTACAGGTCAAAGAGGGGGACAGCGATGGGGACGATGAGGACGCCGGTGACGATGGTGATGGGCAGCCCCCCCTTGGCCGACGGGACCCCTGACTGATCTGGCTGGCACAGCTGCACCGGGACACCATCATGGAGGAGCACTTCAGCCAACCCAGGTAAGTCATGGGGCCATGTGCAACCACCAGTGGCTAAGGCACAACCCACAAACACGCATGGACACACACCAGGGGTGCATGCCGTCAAGGGAAGTGGCAGGGCACAGAAGCACACACACAACCAGGGATGGGTGAGGATTAACATGCCACATGGACGGACACACACACACACAATGCACCAAACGTCCACAGAGGGCAGGAGGCACATCGACCCAGAACGCCAACCGTAGCCACACACATGTCCACAGGCCACCACGCCCACTGCCTGTCCATGTGCATGTGTCAGATGTGGAGCACCATTGCACATTGGTGTACAGCGCAATGCAGGCATCATCATGCACATGCAACTGCAGACAGCAGCCGGGAGGGTGTGCAGGTGGACTTTGTGTAAGCATGCAAGGCCGGGTACCCACCCATGCACTGCCCACTGAAACACACAATGCACACAGGGCAGCACCAGACAGTAGCCACGCTGGGATATAGGCCAGTCACACAACACAGTGCCCCGGCCGCCACGGATGCGTGGGCGGCCCCCGCTGAGACCCACCAGCACTGACAGGCTGACCACTGGCCTCATGGGGTGGTACCGATGGTCCCCCAGGGGTTCCACTGCATGAATGCAACCGTACTCGCACAGGGGTCTGCAGCACACCGAACACGCCTGCGCCAGGAGTGCTCGGGATGCCCACAGCTGAACCCGGTGTCGACAGGGTGGGAGTTGCACGATGCCGGGAATGGCGGGTGGACAGTGCACTGCGTGGTGTCCGCAATGCATGGGCACCTGACTGTGTGCCCATTGTGGCCATGACAGCAGTGAATGCCTGTGCATGCCTGTCAATGGCAGCGGTCACATCCTCCCACAAACGGTCCATCCCTGCCAGGATCAGAGCAGTGTCCCTGCTGCGATGCTCCTCTGCCCGCTCCAGAGCCACACGCAGTGCATCCACTGACATCGCAAGCCGCATCTGCTGCTGGACTGATACTTGCAGTAGGCAGGTGTGCTCGTCCAAGAGGTCATCTGCCTCCTCAGCATCCTGTCCCTCAGGGTGTGCACGGCCCTGATGATCAGCACCCCTTGTGGGTGGGTGCTGCGCACCAGGACCAGGTCTGGGCATGTCCACAGGTGGTGCACAGACGCCGCCGCTAAACCCTGTACCCCCAAGCCCACTGGCCGACTGCTGATACTGCCCCTCCAGCTGCCGCTCCCCAGGGCTCATTGGTGCTGCCGCAGTGGCCGCAACAGTCCCACTGTCCTGAACAGACACCAGTGCTGCCCCACTGGTGCTGACAGGCACAGGCTGGGACTGTGCTGACACGCAGACCTCCACGGCAGCACCACCCACAGCCATGGGTGCGAAGTGCCCTGCTGTGTGGCCATCCCGTGGCACACGTGTCACTGCCCATGACGTTAGCGTCATCATCATCGGTGACGGACTCTGCACCAGCCCCAGTCACAGCATGCTGGCATCTGTGGACGCTGGCATGCTGGGACACAGGCAGGGCTTCCTCCACACCTGTTACAACGACATCAGTGTGGACAGCCAGGCGGCCCCACTGTCACAATGATCCACGTATACCTGTGGAGGTGGATGGGCCCTCCTCCATCTCCAGCTGACTGTCCTCAGGGGACAGGCCCACCACCGCTGACCCATGCAGACGCTCAGGATCTGTAAGGGAAAGCAAAGTCGCGTTACTGCATGTGACCTACCCTGCCCCCCCATAGACAGACCATGACTTACCATGCAGTGATGGGCCACCACCCGTCTGGAATCCACCACCTGGAACACCCTCAATGGCACTGCGCTGCATGCTTCCAGCAAGCCTCTCCTCCTGTGGGGTCAGCTGTACCACCTCCGGCTGTCCCCCACCTGTTGCAGCACGTGCTGCCCTGATGGCAGCCACCTTCTCCTTTATCCTCCTCCTGTCCGTGCCCATCTTTTTCTTACACTCCTGCACGGAGCGCTGGTGGCTGCCATGCAGGTTCACAGCATGTGCCACCTCCTCCCATGCAGCAGCATGGGCTTGAGGTGTTCCCCGCCGTCCACTGAGAAGTGGCTCCTGATCCAGGTAGGCCTCAAACAGGGCTTCGGTTTCGGCCTTGGTAAAGTTAGGCCTCCTCCTCCTCCCACCACTGTGTTCCTCCTCTCCAACAACTTGCTCTGTCATTATGTAGCCTGTAAGAATGGCAGTTGTTACCTGTGACTGTGCAGTCCCATGCATGTCCCTATATCCACAGTCCACACTCCCAAACAGCATGCAACTCACCAATAGACTGCAGTAACCGACTGTGGCCACTGCAGCCCAATGTCGCACTTTTATAGCACAACCCATGCAAATGAGGCGAGGCACAGCTTCAAGTAGATGCAAATTGCAGTGCTGCGCCATTGAATGGCTGATTAGATGATTTGCATCTGACGGCTGAATATCACGCTGTTGTGCTTTGTGCAATTGTGTTGAACGTGCTGAGCCAATGGCGCAGTTCTGTGACATGCGTAGTACACACCTCACTGCGCATGCCTGGGTTGCTGACGCAGACATCTGCCGCGCTGATGATGTGCTGTGTGCAGTAGGCAGTGCAGGGCATGGCCACCATTGTGCCAGTGGTGCTATAGAGATGGTCACTACATGGCGTTGTGGCACTGGGCCATCATAGGCGCACTGGGCCAACTGCATGGTAGGCTGCTAATAGCAGTGGCACACAGGCAGCCAATCGCACTACGCGCATTGGGTTCCAATGGCGCTGTGCGTGTCCGTGCGCCAGAGACCTTTGACCCTGTGCCCGACCTTTGCTCCCTAGGCACGGCAGCGCTGTACCGTGCAGCATCTGCACGTGGGGAGCCGTGCTGCAGAGCACCATATTGCCAAGTCGAGCAGCGAGAATGGCACGCAGGAGGGTAGCCCAGTGGTCTGCAACAGAGCTGGCCAACCTAGTGGCCATTGTGGAGCCACACCATGGGCCACTGTTCGGGGAGGCGCCCCTGGACAGGTCCAGGACCCAGGTGTGGGACGAGGTGGCCACTGCGCTTCAGGAGGCCACAGGACAGGGGAGGAGCACCGAGCAGTGCCGCCACAGGTACGGGGACCTGCGGCAGAGGAAGCCGGAGCTACTAGCACGCCTGCAGGCACGTGCCAGGAGGGGCACGGTACCACGGCCAGGTAGGGGTTACGTCAACACACTTTTATCTTCCATATGGGTAACACTGTTGTATGTGTCCAGCACATGGGGAGGGACCGTCCGGGTTGGCTGTGGTGGTGTTCACAGGGTGTGGGGTGGGTGGGTCTGGCTGGGTGGAGGGCACACACCTGGGGGCAGGGGACTTTGCTATGGGATTGTACTGATGTTACTCTCTCCATGTTTGCCCCACAGGCCCGGAGGAACGCCACCGTGCCCATGAAGAGCGGCGGCAGGAAAAGCAGGGTGCAGCAAGGTGGGGCGAGGGCCCTCACCGCCCACTGGACCAGCCCGATGAAGGTGAGTGCCATACCTCCATGATTACTATTGCATGCTGTGTGACAGGGTGGGCAGTGGGGCATGGCCACCATCCATCGACACCACTGCCATGCACGCGACTTGTTACAGTCAACACTGTCCAGTGGCAATGCATGTCTGGGAGTGCGTCAATGGTGGTCCATGCGTGCACCAGGTACATGGTTGTGCCACTGCCTTTGCACCACATAGTCATGTCACTAAATGGCCACGGTGGTGCTGTGCGTGACTTGGCCGGTGGGTGTGTGCAGCGTTTCGCATGGCTGTATGCACCTTGGTGGGCAGGTCATGTGGACGTGATCACTGCGGGTGGTCACACACCATCACAGAGGTATGTCCCATGGCCGTATGCCATGCACAGTGGGCGGGCTGTATGGGGTTGTGCATTCACACCTATTGACTGTGCTTCCTTGTCCTAGGTAGACGCCATCTACGGGAAATAAGGGAGGTGCTGCGGGAGATACTCCAGGTGGTGAGGGCTTTGCTAGACATCCTCAGAAGGATAGACAACACCGGGGTCCTGCGGAGGCACAGAGCTCGGAGGAGTCGGAGTGGGGAGAGGCGCTCCCGCTAGGGATCCATCAGTCCCTGTATTCCCCTACCCCCCTGGACCCACCCTCACACCCCTCCTTTCCCATCCCATTTGTCCACCCCTGCCCCCTACCCACCCCTACCTCGTTGTGGCCCCCAACCTTGTATATAGTTTGTACATAATATTGTAAATAGTTGAATTTTATATATTTGTTCAATACACAGTTATTTTGATATGAATACTGTGGTGGTCTCTGATTTGCAGTGGGCTATAGGTGCTCAGCTGCAGTGGTGTGCATGGCGTCAGGGGTGGTGCGGTCATGGGTATGTGTGTGTGTGTGTCCGTGTGGAGGTGACTATGGTGTGGGGGTAGTTATCAGTCTGTGTCTGTGGTGTGTGTGTTGTGCCCTGTGCACTGGATGACTGTGTGCAGTGGTCCATGGTGCGTGCTCTGTGTCCATGGTACATCTATCGGCCCATCCATGGCCTGTGCAGCTGACACACATTAATGTCTGTGACCTGCATGGTCCACTGGCATGTCAGTGGTGGCAGTCCCTACAGGGCAGCCACTGTACCCGTCACATTGCTGGGTTGCCTCCTGTCACTGGTGTGGTGCATGTCTGCCTCGGGTGACACTGTGGCCTCCACAGTTGTTGTCCCCACCTCCATGCTGTGCCTTGTGTGTGTTGCAGAGGATGTGCCCCACTGTCTGTGACTTGTGCTCCGGGCGAATGATGGTGGTGTACGGGTCCACAGTGCCTGTGCAGGGTGGCTGGCACTCCAGTGCCATGGGGGACTGCGGGTTGTGTGTACACAGTTTACATGGGCCCACACTGGGAGCTTGATTGCCCCACCACTGCATCCCTGTGTTGTTCTGCCCTTGGGCATGGGTGGGTGTCTGTCCATACACTGTGTGGCATCCGGTGTGGTGCATGCTTCCACGCACCACTGTGGGTGTCTGTGCTGGCTGTTGTGGTCAGTGGTGGGTCGGGGGTGTGTCACTGGAATACTGTGCAGGGTGCTGTACCACTGGTAGTGGTGTCCGGGGCATGCCTTGTCCCGTGTGAGGTACCTCATGTGCCAGCACAGGGTTGGTCTCTCAGCAGTATCTCGGGGGGGATGTGCGTGGTGGCACCGTGTCTGCCGTTGTTGCATTGCTGTGTGCTGCCACCCGCTGATGGGTGCTCGTGGTGGGGCTGGCTTGCATGGTTCTGTGGTGCACAGGGTTGCAGTGTCACAGTGGGGGTGGTGGCATGCATGGGGTTTCCTGCAGTGGTGGTCACTGCTCATGGGGGGGGTGTCTGGGCGTCACAGTGCAGGGTGTGCTCTGCATTAGGGGGGATGGTGTGGCACGGGGTGGTCAGCCTTCCTTGTGTGCCAGTCACTGCTTGCCGGTAGATGGGGCACCATGGCCTGGCTGTGGGTTGTTTGCTTGTCTCCATGGGCCAGTGGTTATTCCAGCCCTCCCCCAGTTGTGCAGTGCATGGGGTGTGGGGGGACGATGTCTGTTCTGCTGTGTGTTCCTGTGCCCATCTGTGGCATGGGTGGTGGGCCCCTACCTACCTGGTTGTGCAGTTGCATTGCTCTGCTGCTGGGGGGTGTCCCTGGTTGCGCTATGGCGCCTCTGGACTGCTCAGCTGAACATCCCTTGTTGCGCTATGGCGCATCAGATCTGCTCAGCTTCCCCTCCCTGGTTGCGCTATGGCGCAGGTGGTGCAATATTCAGTCGTCAGCTGTAGGCGCAGTTTGGCCAGCTCCGTTTTTGAATATTGCATCTCTTGTGCATGGGCGCAATAGACTTGCGCTTGCTCCTGCTATTGCGCACTTTTTGGGCGCAGTTTGAATTTCTGGGCCATAGAGTGGAAACCAGGATATCACTGGCTTGGTATAGATGTTGAATCTTTGTATACCTCTATTCAACATCCCAAGGGATTGGAGGCAGTAAAATATTGGATGGAAGAACTTTCCAAATTTGAAAATATCCCTCATGAGTTTATTTTGGAAGCCACTGAATTCCTACTAACACACAACTATTTTGAATTTAAAGGAGAATTTTATTTACAAAATTGTGGTACTGCTGTGGGGACATCAATGGCACCTAGTTACGCTAACCTATTTTTGGGATTTGGGGAAAAACCTATAATATTATCTAACACCAATCCATATACAAAAAATATTGTACATTGGTACTGTTTTATTGACGATATCATATGTATATGGGAAGGAACAACTGACACCATTATTGAATTTATGGGATGGCTTAACAACAACTCATACAATTTGAGATTCACATACGTGACAGATCCATTTAGTATTTCCTTTTTAGATTTTTGTCTTTTTGTTAACAAGAACAGGGTAGAAACTAAATGTTTCAGGAAAAATACTGCTACGAATTCAGTGCTATTGGCTAGCAGTGCTCACCCACGCAGTCTTAAGAACTCAATACCATATGGACACATTTTGAGACTTAGGAGAAACTGTAGTTCAGATACAGATTTCACTGTACAAACTGATGAACTTCTGAAGAGATTTGAGACAAGGGGTTATGATAAAAAAACTTTTAGAAAAGACAAGAGAAAAAGTTCAGAAAATGAACAGAGATGATCTTCTCCTTCAGAAACAGAGGTCTGACAGAAAGGAAAACGATGTACTATGTACTTTTGTTATAGATTTTAACCATGTGGCAGGTCAAATAGGTAATATTATACATAAGAACTGGACTATTTTGCTAGGGGACAATGTGGTAGGAGCATCTGTAGGCTCCAAACCCAGGGTTAGCTGCAATCGAAGTGAAAACCTTAGGGATAAACTAGTCCATAGCAGGACACCTGCCCCATCAAAAGGAACCACTACCTGGATACCAGGTCACCCAAATGGCTACTACAGATGTAGCCGTTGTAACATTTGTAAATATGGTACCCCAACAAAAGAGTTCATACATCCTGCAGATACAAGTATTAAAGCTGAGATTAGAGAACTCATTACATGTGACACCGAATATGTTGTTTATATCTTATGGTGTACCTGTAAATTGATTTATGTTGATAAAACTGTCAGACCACTCAAACAAAGGATACAGGAACATATTCGTTCGATTGTAAATGGAAAACAAGACACACCAGTTGGCATACATTTTTCAGAAGTTCATAATTCTAAACCTGATGTTTTAAAGTTTATAGGATTAGAACATGTGCCACAAGTTAAAAATGGAGGAGATAGATCTAATCTCTTGTTACAATGTGAGAGATTCTGAATTCACATTTTATATAGTGTCAAACCTCAGGGGTTGAATGACAAGTGGGATTTAAAACCTTTTCTTAAGTAACAAGTTAGTTTGTTTATGCATAGTATACAGTGCTGGTTTTGAGCTTTTTTACTGTTCATTTAGAATTATGTTAGTTGTGTAATGTAACATAACATATTGTAAATTAATGCTTTTTTCTTTCTTATTTTCTATAGGTTCATTTTTTCATTTCACCTGACTTTCCTCCAGCTACCTGGTACTCATTTTCTATGAGATCCTTTATTTGGTTCATCCTGGCTGCCTTGCAGTAATATTTCATGCTGCTGGAGGTTTGGTCTTTTCACTTCATTTCATTCCATCTTCCATTCATGTGTTCATTTTTTATTTATCGTCAATCTATATTTCAGTGTTTTCAGTTACTTATACATAAAAGTTTGATTCCTTTAAAGATATTAAAGATGTATGTGCTACAATGTAATAGCACCATCTAGTACTATAGTAAAGAAATTGCACTGAACATAGCTTCAATTAGAAGTGGGAGTTTTTAACTTTCACAGGTGTTGGGATTAATTGAATGCTTGAATAATAATGTGTTTAATTAAATATACTATATAAGGGCATTGTCCACATATGATCTTTACCCCCTTATGAAGACTCGTTTGTGAGTCGAAGCACTGGGGCAAGTTTGTACTTTGTATATTTAGCATGCCTGTTGGTCCTTTTGTTCCTTGTTTATAATAAATATTTCATTCTTGCATTATTTTGTAATCGGACCTGGATTTGTACTATTAATAGGCTTTGAGTGCTGATCTTTTTTGGACTGTACTCATGACTGCCCTGACCACTAGTGCTGAAAAGGGGTTCAGGAAAATATCAAAATGTGTAAATGGAGTAAATTGTAAAAGTGAGGGTTTGGGGTGGGAGGAACCAAGAGTCTAGGCAATGCAGCGGGGAACGTTAGTAGCTGAGACAAGTGGTGGGCACTGAGGTGCGCCAAATAAAAAAAATGAAGAAAAACAAAATTTGACTCACTGGGCATATCTGTGATGGATGTGGGTCTGGAGTGGAGGACTGAGCTGGCTGTGCTTGCCTCTGGCTGGCTGTTGGGTTTTCTCACTGTCCAATACAAAACTGGATAGCTTCGGTGGTGGGGGGTGATTATCTGAGACACATGCCAATCCATAGCAATAGGAACGTTCACGTGTAGCTGTATGTATATGGTGTCCTCCCTGGCCTGCTTGCTGGACGTTCATGTCTAGCTGTATGTATATGGTGCCCTCCCTGGCCTGCTTACTGGATGTTCATGTCTAGCTGTATGTATATGGTGCCCTCCCTGGCCTTCTTCCTGGACGTTCATGTCTAGCTGTACGTATATGGTGCCCTCCCTTGCCAGCTTGATGGACGCTCATGTCTAGCTGTACGTATACGGTGCCCTCCCTGGCCTGCTTGATGGACGCTCATGTCTAGCTGTACGTATACGGTGCCCTCCCTGGCCTGCTTGATGGACGCTCATGTGACGCTCATGTCTAGCTGTACGTATACGGTGCCCTCCCTGGCCTGCTTGATGGACGCTCATGTCTACCTGTACGTATACGGTGCCCTCCCTGGCCTGCTTGATGGATGCTCATGTCTAGCTGTATGCATACGGTGCCCTCCCAGGCCTACTTGCTGGCGTTCATGTGTAGCTGTATGTATACAGTGCCCTCCCTGGCCTACTTGCTGAACGTTCATGTGTAGCTGTTGTGACGCTTGGCCAGCTAGTTATGATTATTGTATGATATTGGTAGTATAAATAAATGGTCAGTGTGTGAAATGTCAGTCAGTGAGATTTGGCCCTTTTAAATTACAAGGTGTCAGCAGCTGAAATCACAGGATGTATTACACTGACCAGGAGATCTCTGTAATGTAATTAACTTCCTTGAGAAATTGCATTTTATGGCCTTTTTATGACCTCATGCTTTTGAATTTGGAAACTAAATATACATTTTATGACTTCAGAAACAGGACATCATTAGGCCGATTCCTGTTGTTTTTTGTTTTAACACATTGGTGCCAGTGTGGGATTGCTAAGTTCAAAGGAAACATGTGTAATTAAGGAGTTATATATAGGAAATATATTTTTTCTTCTGATGGCACCTTATTTAAAATACTTCCTGATAGGAAATCATTTTTTGTAATTTTATATTCTAAAAGGAGGAGCTAAATGACTCACAGAAGGGGTTTGGAGACACAGAGTTAAACTGATACTTGTGTCTGAAATGAATATCATATCATCTTGGGACTCTAGAGAGACAGCTCTCTGATCTAACTGTAAAGGCACTTACAGAGGTAACACATTAGATAGAAAATATCTAAATGTATTGTGGAAGGAGTTTTGTTCTGTAACTTTTTCCATTTTCTTTTGAGATTGTAAGCTCTTGATATTTGTTCTGTATTTTATCTTACTTATTTTCATATTTTTAGTAAAATACCTTTTTGTTTTTCAAAATACTGCCTGGGTGTGTCTTCCAAGTTCTTTTTGCATGTGATATATACGTGGTTATGTCTGACAGCTGTTTGAAGGGCTTGATGGTGTTACTAAGCTGGGTAAAACGTAAGAATATATCGAAGGTCTCTTATAGAGTTTTAAGGGTTCATTTTGGATATCTGGTTAGGTGCCCTCAGGTGAAAGATATATTGCATCCCCCAAAGAGAATATTATCTGAGCCTGTACATTTGGGTACACTAGCATAAGGCTCACAGTTTGAATCCCCCCAGAACTTGAAACTAAAGGCGATTCGGACCCAAAAGCAGACAGGAAGGTTACCCTATCTGTTACCTGTCTACACTATTGCGCTCGGAGGTTGGCACTGGGGGAGCAGAGGGCCTGACCTGCGGAGTGCATTTGTGACAGATTTGGTTGGCAGCGGTGCGATAAATTTGGTAACACAAACTTTAACTGTTCAGTGTGTCAGCGTAATACTGTACAGCTCACTTGCAAAATAAGGCAGTGATTTATTTTTAAAAGAGAAAACAGAACGATATAATTTTGCTTACAGTCAAAGTTCCTGCCTGTTTTATTTTTTTTTTCAAAGTGCAAGTTAGAGTTGCCGTAGTTAAGGAAGAAGATGGCTTCCAACTACAGTGAGCACACTGTAGACTACGTGAAGCAGTTGTGCAAGGAGAGAGGAGTCCTGCATGAGGGGAGAGCCACCAAGTAGAACCTCATGGACGTTCTGAAGGCTGCTGATGCCCAAAGTGTCGAGTCACAGTCCATGACTGTAAAGGACCCAACCTTGGGCATGGAGGAGCCAGCAGCCAGTGTAGTGTCCAGATCTGGTGAGGAGGACAGCAGGACCAGTGCAAGCCAAGGGTCACAGCAGCAGAGGAAGGTCACCAGCATTCTGGAACCAGAAGCAATCAGGCTGCAGATTGAGTTGCACAGAATGGAGCTGGAGTTCCAGAGAGAGGCTGAGCGGGAATGGCGAGACGCGGAGTGAGAGAAACGAGCTGCAGAGGAGAAGAGGAAGCGAGAACAGCGAGAAGTTGAATGTGAACAGCAAGAGGCTGACTGTGAAGAGCATGAGCACCAGAGGCGACACGAACTGGAGAAGCTACGACTCCAACCACCAGCACCAGAGCAGGTAAGTGGCTTGGGTTTAAGTGGAACTACAGGACTGGGTTACAAATTAAATTCCAAATTGATAGCTGACTTTAAAGAGGGTGAGGATATGGATGCCTTTTTAAATTCCCTTGAAAAATATTGTATTCAGGCAAAGATTCCTAGAGAGTCCTGGAGCTTCCAGCTATCCCTGCCATGTACTGGGAAAGTTCGGGATGCATTGGGTCAAATGGCAATGAGGGCAGTAATGATTACAGCAAACTTAAAGCTGCACTTTTTAAATAGTCTGATTTAACTGCAGAAGCATACACAGCCAAATTCCGTAAGCCCAGGAGAAGCCCTGACATGAGCTACGAGGAGCTAGCCATGAAACAACATCAATGTTGAAAATGTTGGTGGGAAGGAATTGAAACAAACTCTGTAGATAAAATTGAAAATGCTATATATAGTTTGAACAGTTTTTTTGGGCATGCCCAGCAGAGTTGAAAACCTGGCTGGAGGGCCGAGATCCCAAAACAGTGCAAGAGGCTGCTGAATTCTTGGACCGCTATGTCAAGAGCAGATCTGCTTGCAGAGTGAATGGGGCCGGTGTGGCAGTGCAGAAAGGGAAAAGTGCGCCTTCAGGGCAGCTAAAACCCTCACTGCCTCCACCAAAACCGGTTAGCCCCAGGTTTCAAAGAAAAGATTTCACTAAGAAAAGAAATGAATGTTGGGTTTGTAAAGAAACTGGGCATATTGCCAGACAGTGTCCCAAAAGGATGAGCAATACGCAAAATGGGGCTAGGAAAGAAGTGGGTTGTTTGTGTGTCCCTGGAAGCATGCCTGTGAACATGAGGGAACACATGTACCCAATCATTGTGAATGGTGTACAGACACAAGGGTTAAGAGACACAGGGGCATCTCTGATGTTGGTAAAGGGGATCTGCTAGAGCCTGGTCAGCTTATACCCAACAGATTTGTAACTGTACAAGGGTTCACTGGGGAGGAGACAACATTGCCACCTGCTAGTGTTCTCCTAGACTGGGGTAAAATTGGGGAACTGTGCAACAGGTGGCTATAGCCAAAACGTTAGCAGTTGGCATCATCCTTGGCAACAATCTCAAACAGAGGATGGTATATGCAGTTACTCTTAGCCATGCGGGAAGGGGAAATTGTAGTTCCCTGGACCCCATAGAAGCCACTGTGGAAACCACTGGGAGGCTGGTTCCCCAGCACGTGTCTTCTGATACGGAGACTAATGAAAAGGGGGTAGAAATTTCCCCAGTAGCAGTTAACCACACAGTTATGGGGGGTTACTCCAAAGAAGGAGGGGTGACCCATTGTCAGAGGGTTAGGGATGACAGTGATCCTGAGTGCCCTGACGCTAGAGCTATGGACCTTAGTTTAGAGACTGAAGGGGACCTGTCCCATGCCTTGGGAATGTGTAAGGAGTTTGCAGCTGCTCAGAAAAGTGACCCTAGTCTAGAGAAGCTGAGGACTTGGGCAGACTCTGACGGAGCACAGGGAGGTGACAGAAAACATAAAGTTTATTGGGGAAATGGACTGATGTATACTCAGGATGCTAAGACAGAGGGAGGGGTGGTAGGCAGGCAGCTTGTCATTCCCCAGGGATACCGTGAGCAGTTGCTCAAGATTGCACACGATATTCCCTTGTCTAGTCATCTGGGAATCACGCACACTATGCAGCAGTTGGCCCAGAATTTCTATTGACTCAACTTCACCCAGCAGGTGAAGGAGTATTGCAGGTCTTGTCACCTGTGCCAAGAAATAGGGAAGGTGGGTAAGAAAACCCAAGCCACCCTAATTCCATTGCCCATAGTAGAGGAGCCATTCCAGAGAGTGGGAATGGATATTGTGGGGCCTTTAAATACCCCCAGTTCCTCCGGGAAGAGGGTCATCCTGGCTGTGGTGGATTATACCACCCGGTATCCAGAGGCAGTCACCCTATCCTCACTGAGGACAGACAAAGTGGCAGATGCCTTACTTGGGATTTTCTCCCAAGTTGGGTTACCGCAGGAGGTTATCACCGATCGAGGGGGTTCCTTTATGTTGGACCTGATGAAATGTTTGTGGGAGAAGCATGGGGTGGTGCAGAGATGCATGACACCTTATCACCCACAAGCCAATGGGCTTGTGGAAAGATTTAATGGTACTCTGAAGTCAATGCTCCAAGCATTCGCTAAACAGCATGGGAGAGACTGGGAGAAATACCTTCCCTACCTGTTGTTTGCATACAGGGAGGTGCCCCAAGAGTCGACAGGGTTTTCCCCCTTCAAACTGTTTTATGGGCGCTGGGTACATGGGCCCCTAGACTTGATCCGGGAGGACTGGGAAGTCAAGCATTCCACCCAGGGAACTCCCATAGTGGATTATGTCCTTCAGTTCAGGGAAAGGCTGAAGGAGCTTATGGGTACAGCCCAGAGCAACCTGGCAGCTGTCCAACAGAAACAAAAAGTGTGGTACGACTGCAGAGTCAGAGCTTGCTTGTACACGGTGGGTCAGGAAGTCATGGTCCTTATCCCGGTCTGGAAAGACAAGTTGCAGGCAAGTGGGCAGGACCGTACAAAGTAGTTAGAAAGGTAAATGACATGAACTATATCATAGAGTTACGTGACAGAAGACATGCAAAAAGAATGTACCATGTCAACATGATGAAACCATATGCTAATAGGGCTGACATGATGTTTGCAGTATGTAGTCCTGGGGAGGGGATGGATGAAGAAGACCCCCTTCTGGACTTGCTGGAAGAAAGCAAGTGGAAGTCCCCTGTGGAGGCAGTTAAATTGTCACCCCAGCTGGCCCCGAACAAGATCCAGGAAGTAAGGGAGGTCTTAGCAGACTTTGCCCCACTGTTTAGCGCCATGCATGGACTAACCCCCTTAGCGACACACGATGTGGAGACAGGGACACAGATGCCCATACAGCGGACAGCATATCAGGTGTCAGAGGCTGTCCAAAAGGACATTAGGAAGGAGGTGAAGGAAATGCTGGATTTAGGGGTAATCCAGAGATCCCACAGCCGCTGGGTCTCACCCGTAGTCCTTGTGCCCAAGCCAGATGGCTCTACTCATTTCTGTGTGGACTGTCATGGACTGAATGCAGTCACGAAGACAGACGCCCACACGATGCCCCAGACAGACGAACTCCTGGACAAGTTGGGAGGGGTGACCTACCTTATGACTACTGACCTGACAAAGGGGCACTGGCAGGTAGAGTTAACTGACAGAGCTAGGGAGAGCTAAGCCTTCATCACTCCAATAGGCTTATTTGAATTTAAAACTAATGCCTTTCGGAATGAAGAACACCCCGGCCACTTTCCAAAGGTTGGTGAACCAGGTGTTAAATGGTGCTGAGGCGTACGCCATGGCGTACCTGGATGACACTGCCATCTTTAGTGCTGGCTGGGAGGAACACCTGTCGGTGGGAAGTGCTGGCCAGGATACAGAGGACCGGGCTCACTGTCAAAGCTGAGAAGTGCCAGGTGGCCATGGTTGAAGTGGTATACCTCGGGCATCTTGTAGGCTGGGAGCAGCTCTGTCCCAACCACGTAAAAATAGAGGTGATTAAGACATGGCCCAGACCAGAAATGCAGAAGCAGGTCAGGAGTTTTCTAGGGGCAGCAGGGTACTATAGGAAATTTGTACCCGATTACAGTGCCCTGGCTGCTCCCCTATCTGACCTGGTAAAGAAAAAGATGCCTAAGAAAATTATCTGGGAACCAGCCTGTGAAAAAGCCTTTACCAGACTGAAGGATGCACTGTGCAGCACTCCTGTATTGACAAGTCCTGACTATAGCAGATCCTTTATAGTCCAGACTGACACCTCAGACGTGGGTGTTGGGGCAGTACTGAGCCAGACATCCAACCACGGGAAAGATCACCCCATAGTGTACCCGAGTAAAAAGTTACTTCCCAGGGAGCAGGCTTACTCTACTGTGGAAAAAGAGTGTCTTGCCATAGTGTGGTCCCTAAAGAAGTTAGAGCCATACTTATATGTGCAGCATTTTGAGGTACAAACTGACCACAACCCCCTGGTTTGGCTGACACAAATGGGAAAAGCTAATGGTAGACTATTAAGATGGAGTCTTGCCTTGCAAGGGTATGACATGATGATCTTACATAGGGCTGGAGCGACCAATCAGAACGCAGATGGCTTGTTGCATATATATGAGGTGTGAACTGACTTAGGGCGCTCATCCCATGCAGGAGATGGAGCCCCCAAATTCAGTCTAGGTGGGGAGGATTGTGACGCTTGTCCAGTTGGTTATGATTACTGTATGATATTGGTAGTATAAATAAATGGTCAGTATATGAAATGTCAGCCTGTGAGATCTGGCCCTTTTAAATTACAAGGTGTCAGCAGCTGAAATCACAGGATGTACTACACTGACCAGGAGATCTCTGTAATGTAATTAATTTCCTTGAGAAATTGCATTTTATGGTCTTTTTATGACCTCATGCTTTTGAATTTGGAAACTAAATATACATTTTATGACTCCAGAAATAGGACATCATTAGGCTGATTCCTGTTGTTTTTTTTAACACATTGGTGCCAGTGTGGGATTGCTAAGTTCAAAGGAAACGTGTAATTAAGGAGTTATATATAGGAAATGCCTTTTTTCTTCTGATGGCACCTTATTTAAAATATCTCCTGATGGGAAATCATTTTTTGTAATTTTATATTCTAAAAGGAGGAGCTAGATGTTTCATAGAAGGGCTGTGGAGACACAGAGTTTAAACTGATACTTGTGGGACTTCCGGTGTGACTTCCAGCACGAATGGCAGCCTAAGATCGGAGCTCCGCATTGTCCAACACTTAAAATTGACCCTAGCCACCCTTTAACACTGCATTGACATAGATACCCTTATAACAACCTTTTTTAGGGATGGCTACTATTAAAAATCGAGGAGGAGGCAACTTTTACCAGCTACTCACCCTGACAGAACAACTCCCGGAGACAGACCGCTCGGACTCTGAGGCCTCAGTAAATTCCCGCCAGTCTTCCAGCAAATCTACCAAAGGCAAACCAGCAAAGACATCGCAAACGGATCAAAAATTAGACTGTATCCTGAGAAAACTCAGAGACTTTAAGTCTGAGTTCTCTGAATTTAAACGGTCCCAAGACAAACTGAGGAAGGACCTTGATGATACACAGCTCAGAGTGTCCACCTTAGAGAACAGAACGCAGGAGTTCTCAGACACCATGCAACAACTCAAGGAGGCCCTAAACCAGATCACAGAGCGCTGCCATTTGACCATGGCTAGACAGGAGGATGCTGAGAACCAGCATTGCCGGAAAAATATACATATTTATTGCCTTCCGGAGAACAGTGAAGAACCCGATATGCCTGATTTTATTGACTCACTCCTCCATACAGTCCTCTAGCTTCATCCTGCCTTACAGACTGAGATAGAAAGGGCTCATCGAGCATTAGGCCGTAAGCCATCCCATCCAGATGCCAGACCTCGGTCAGTTATTGTACATTTCCATAAATACCAAATAAAAGAATTAATATTGAAAACAGCATGGGCTCAAGGAAAAGTGTTTTATGGCGAGCAAAGAATATTTTTAGACAATGATTATGCCTCATACACTATGCAACAGAGGAGGACATATATTCCAATCTTCCCAATTCTGTGCCAACAGCAACTCAGATTCTGAACCCCCTATCCTCACAAACTGGTAGTTCAGTACCCGACAGGTCAGTACTCTTATGACTCAGCGGAGGAGACAGTACAAGACCTATGGACCAGAGGATTTGCGTCCCCGAGCATCCGTGAGGAAGGGGTAACAGAAGAGTCAGGCTTCACAACAGACTGCAGCCCAAAGCAAAAAAAAAAACAGCAATCTGCACTGGACAGCATTAAAAACATACTGCAGCAATTTGCTAGACAGGAGTGCTGAGCAGGGGTGGACTGGCAGGGGTGCTTGGGATGCTGTTTGCATCCTGGCCTGTCCCTGGCCTTTCAGCATGTGGCCTGTGTGTGCTGCCTTGCTTTTTTTCTTTTTCTTTTTTTTTTTTTACTATGCTTAACACCAGTTGCCATTGCCATGATTGCCAGACTCAAGTTTGTTTTTTTCTGGGGGTATGGTCTGTCACTGATGTTAGGGCTGGAACGGAAGTCCAAAAATAGATCAAAGGCCCTGCGCCCACCAATGCAGCACTGAGCCAATTAACTATTCACTCACTTCTATTCCCAGCCACAATGCAGCCAATAACATCAGCTCGGGGGTAGGGGATGCTAGCTGCGCATGCTGCTCACTGTTCCATCATGCCCAGATCCGGATGTGCTCTGCTCTGGCTGCAAAGAGGGGAGAAGGAGAAGGTGTTATTTTGATTGGTGCCAAGTGCCATTTTTCGAGTGGAGATGGAGACAGGAGGTCCAGGTTGGGTGTTTGTGCTCACTATCACTATACCGCAGTCTGCACCTGGAGTCAGAGAATGTGTGTTGGCCGCGGTTTCCTTCTGTGATCGTTACTTGGTGCTAGTTATTATTGGTGGGGTTGTGGGCTGTACCAGTCAACCGTCCATCGACGTCGGCAAATATTGAATAATTTTTCATCGAGTATGTGGGTGGGTGGGTCAGGTGAGTGCGTCCGACGGTACACTGAGCTGCTGGCATTCTTAAAACAAGACCATCATTCATTGAGGAGGACTGGAGTGTGCTGAGTCTGTGTGTGCCTGCCCTGATGTAGGTAAAGTAAATGAATTTATTTTGAAATGTGTATTTATTTTATTCCTCTGATGACCTTGCCTTAAAGGCTTTTCCAGTTCTGGTAATTGTCTGATCATGGTGGTGATATGACAGGACCACACAGATCAGCCAGGAGTCAAAATGGTACTAACTGGGGTGCTATGGAACGGGCCGGCCTGGAGGGGGTAATCATATGAAATGGGGGGGGGGGAATGCCACCAGCGTGGGCTGTGGCCCAGTCCCACTGGACTCCATGAGAGTGAATGTGAATTAATTTTAATGAAGTATTTATTATGCCCCAGACCTCTCCCTCTACTGTATCTTCCTCCTGGTGTTCGACCTCCATGATCGGGGAAGGGATGTTGGCTTGGTGGGAATCAGTCCAGTAGTCCAACTCGGAGATGAGCAATCTATGCGTCGAGGCCTGGAGGCAGGAGGAAAGATCACTGCTGGCAGGCAGGAGTCAGGACTCAAGAGCCGATGGGGCTAGGGCCTGGGGGTCGGTCGGAAGATGCCGTGCAAGCTGTGGGACCAGGCAGGCAGGGTTTCCTAGATCATCTACAAACACTATTACCGCACGCCTACAAATATGGCCGATGCTGCTCCGTATAGAAGATGGCTAATTTCCACATGAGTAACAAAACTCAGCAAAATACGGTGCACAAATGAAGAGCAAGGCAAAGAAGTTTGAAGACTCGTAGAGGAGTCGAGGTGCTAGAGTTACTGATTACCTGTGTAATCCCCCTACAAATGGGGGTTCCAGAAAAGTCTTCCTTGAGCTTGCCTAAAACCTCATGGAGGCTGGTGAAGCAGGGAAGAGGAACAGTACAGTTGCTTTTGCAGCCTATTTCTTGCCTTGCTGCTTCCAGCTGCGTCCTGAGTTTGTATAATGTTATGCATATTGGGCCGGGTCCTCCATTCCAGAGATGTCCCCTAGAGATTAATGTCCCACAAGTCCCACATTCCTCCACTTCCATTATTTTTCTACTGCAGAGAGGAAGCAAGTGGACCATAGCAGGGTGGGCGATGCTGAGGACCTCCCAATGACTGTGGGTGACCTCAAGCTCCTTGAGTAGAAATTTCCTCCTGCTAGGTTCAATAGTGAGAAAAGCAGGGTGATTCTACTAGCCGGCCGTCAGTAAGTCCAGTAGGGGACTCCACTAGACAGTGAGTATCTGTTGTCATTCGAGTCCCAAGTGAGCTGTGACTCACTCACTGTAACCCCCCCCATTATAGGAAGTGCTTGCTGTCACTCAAGTTTCCTGCTTTCCCTGATTGGCTTCAAGTAAGTTTATAGGCTCCTGTCCCTATTGGCTGTATATTTATTTATGTCTTTGGTAACTAGGTAAGTGCACTGATCCAGGGGACCGTTTTCAGGCATGACCCAGGCAACACTTGGGCATTACAGACAAACAACCGCAGAAAGTACAGTTATAATACAAAAGACCTTTGGTTACAGAAGGTTTGGACCCACATCATTAAGGCAAAATGAACACATAAAGCATCAAATACAATAATCAAAATAACAAAAAAGGCAACAAATTAATACAGTAATCAACTATGGCAGTGAAGTAGTCACCAGTATACCATGTCAATCAAGTGTTGTTCCTATACTACATTAACAGGAACCAGGCGGGTGGCAAAATACAGTAGAAAACTTGTCCCCCGCTAAGCTTGTTTGCTGCCTGCGTCTGCTGTAAGTCACAACAGCAGACCTGCTACAGCTCCGCTATGAGGATGGTAAGAAAATGCTGCTGCTCTGACGGCTTTTTATATGGCACCAGAAGTTTGAAAACTGGCGCCAAATTTAGGAGCCGCTTCCTTACTGGCTCTAGCCCCAATGACACTCAGGCTGCTGCTGAGTGAATTCTGTGGTCACGCAGAAAGCTTGTCTCTCGCTGAGCTTGTTTGCTGTCTTTGCTGCCTGCGTCTGCTGTAAGCTAGCACAGCAGCAGACCCACTACAGCTCTGCTATGAGAACGGAAAGAAATTACACTTAAAATATGTGGCAATAAATGTGGACTCTGGACATTTAAGACCCCCTATATGTTTATTGTTATAAATCTTCTGATCCAGAGAAAGAAATAAGTGTCTTAGGTAAAGGTTTTAGTTGTGTTTTGGGTAGGGTTACCACCTGTCCCAGTTTTCGCAGGACAGTCCTGATTTGGGCAGTTTTGTCCTGCAAAAAAAAAAAAAGCATGAAAAATACTACATGTCCTGACATTATAAAAGAAAAAAAGTTTCCTGACTTTCTTCTAAATGTTGCAAAAAGACTGACACCTTAACTAAAATACCTTAACATGATAAGAAACACTAGAAACAACCACAACACTTAGTCTTAAATATGATAATTTAGAGAAAACAAGTATGTTGCATTGGTTGAGGTTACATATTGTCCTGTGAAAAAAAATCATGTTTCAGTATGAAATGTCCCACGTTGGGCTTCTTAAAAGGTGGTAACCCTAGTTTTGGGCCATCTATAATTTTGGGCTGTGGAATACAAATATTCATTGTTTGGGGATCAGGAACCCAGAAATCTTGGCTGTTTTTATGTGTTCTTATGTATTTTTACAAGTTTCAAATAAATAAGAACACATAAAGCAACCTTAACATTTGTTATAGGGATGTAATAACTGGGTGAAATTTTTTTTCATAGCAGAAGCTAGTCATAATTTGCCACTATAACCAACAGGTTATAACAATGAACATGCACCAGCTTCTGCTCTGCCCCACTCGTGCTTGGTCAGCCATGCTGCTCTCACAACAGCCATCAATCAGCAATCATAAGAATACTACTTACTGCATTTCCTGGACTCATGGAGGATTAGACATTTAAAAACACAACCAGCAAAACACAGCGGAGAAGTGTATTTAGTTCACATTTCCCAAGATTTTTTTTTCAGATCTGGTTCTACATTGTCAGTGATATGCAAATGAGCTACAGAGTTATAACTCTGAACATGGGCCTCATTTGTATATTGCTGTGACAATGACTACCTGGTCCTGAACAAAATCTTCAGAATGTGAACTTAAAACACATCTCAGCAAACTTTTAAAACTTGTTTTTCTGATATTTTAAACCTCCCATGATAAGAGTTAAAGGAGAACTACCAGCAGAGGTGAAGCCCCGACCGCTGCACAGATGAGGGCTTCGCCTCTCTAATGACCCCTGCAGCCCCCATGGTAAATGAATACTTTCTTTAGCTGAGTACTCATAAAATGTGCCCACACCTCTGGTGATGCCGACATTTTAATTATGGCTCTCCTCACCCCGCCCCCCCATTGCAATCTCGCTGAAACCATCACAAGAAAATGTTGCTGCACTGCCCCTTCACTAATACTGCCCTTATGTATGAAGATTTTACTATGTATGTTTCTCTGGTGCCCAGTGCTATTTTCACAGAATTTGCCCAAATCCCATGGGTAGGCCTCCCCCACCTAAACACCCAATCCTATCTCTCTAGTATTACCAGCACTTTCTCTAACCCACATCTCTCCTCCCAACACCTTCTCCACTACCATTCTTCGACAAACCCCTCTGGGTGCCTCCTCCTCTATATTCATTGACTAAACCCTCTGGGTGGCTCCTCGCCTAATCCCAACTCTACCCTTCTTCTCCTTTGTTCCTCTACCCCCGGTCTTCTCTGTCGTTACCTGTTGGTTGGCTCCTACTCCCAATCTCGCCACACACTCACCAGTTAAACTTTGTGTGGCACCCCCTCAGGTCCTCCCCTATTCCCATCGCCCTTTGCCCCTGCCCCCCCCCCAAATGTGTCTGGGAACTATACCTGTGATTACGATGCTCTTAGTATATTTTTGTACCTTTGCAACATTGAACATTTGAATAGTCTTCTGAAATTGCCTGTTGATATGCTCTGTGTGTTATTACGTATCCTCTGGTAATACTCATTGAACAGAGTGTTGTACCGTTCCTTTTATTGTCTATATACCCATGACGTGAAACCTTTGTAAACGAGCGAAGGTATTAATGCCGAGATTACAATAAATAAATAAATAACAGGTGAGATTTAACCCTTGCTGTGTTGCGGACTCATATATCGGTCCAGAAGTACCATGCGTTCTCTAATTCTGTCGGCAGCCTAAGGGTTAAAACAAAATAAACAGCGAAACAGACACCCAGTGAACTGAACACTGAAGTGCTAATATGTTAATTTTATAACTGAGAGTTGATGGTTCTAAACGAGGGACGGGAGTCACACTCAGAAAGTCTTTTCACTTGTACAGCCTAGCTCTCTGCGGACGCTTGAAGCGGTTGGACCGGAAGTCGAGTGAGGTTTCCTAGTGACGGACCGGATGAATCGGAAATGAGACCCACTTTATTGAACAGAACTTGGAGAGCAGTGTGATCGGCGGCACGTTCACACTGAGGGATTATTGAGACGAAGAGCAGTCGATTCGGAATTCGTAATGTCTGCTTCTCTGGTACGAAGGGGGCTTGAGCTCTTCAGCCAGGATGTGCGAGATGGTAATTAGGTGCAATTTGGTAAGCAGGAAAGAAGCTATTCAGCATCTGGACTGCTGTGGTTTGCAAGCAGGAAAGAAACCATTCAGCATCTGGACAAGTGTGATTTGGAGTGAAATCGAAGAGCATCATAATCCCGGTCACGTCTAGTTCCTATAATTCGAAAGGACCTTCGGTTGTGAGGTATTTTCTTCTTTGGGAACTGGCTTGCTCTACGCAAACATGCTGGTTCCACTATCCGGACAACCCTTCTTCCCCCAAACCAGCCCTCACAAAGCTTATCACCCTGCCTGGACCAGCACCTTGCGGCCCCTGGACTCGTTCTGCAGCTGAATGTCCCCTCCCACTCTGGACCACATATCCCACTCATGGGCAAGCCACCCACACCATACCGACCACTCTCCCAGCAGCTAGAACACCTCTTCTCCCCCCCCCCCAAGCTGACCACTATCTCCCAAGCCCTTTCCCTGGCCCAAGGGTGTAGGCAGGTATACTTACTGTACACATTTGTGTACAGTTTTGTTGAGTGCCTGTCACAAACCATAAGCCTTTCTGTTAACATTTTCATTCTAATCTGTAATATTTGGGTTAGTGTAGGCCACTGAGGAGTGTCCAATACATGTATAACTTCTTTAGAGAGAAGAAAAGTCATCTGACAACAATCTGACTTATTTGGAAGGGGGTGCCATTTGGAAAGGATGTGGACATTTTTCAGTTGGGGGGTGGTAACTGTTGGAGATTGTGTATAAAATGGAAATGTCTGGCTACGCTCCTGTGCAGGTTCAGGGGCTGTAGGGAGCCAGGGCAGGGGTGTAGCCAGAAATTTCTGTTTTGTACACAATCTCCAACAGTTACAGCCCCCAATTGAAAAATGTCCACATCCTTTCCAAATGGCACCCCCTTCCAAACAAGTCAGATGATTCCTCTAATCTCTAAAGAGATTATACATGAATCTGTCTCCTAAACAACAGAAGTTTAAACAGATACACTCCTCAGTGGCCTACACTATCTGTGTAAACTTCTGTTGTTTAGGAGACAGATTCATGTATAATCTCTTTAGAGATTAGAGGAATCATCTGACTTGTTTGGAAGGGGGTGCCATTTGGAAAGGATGTGGACATTTTTCAATTGGGGGGTGTAACTGTTGGAGATTGTGTAAAAAAAAAAAAAAAAAAAAAAAATTTCTGGCTACACCCCTGCCCTGGCTCCCTACAGCCCCTGAACCTGCACAGGAGCGTAGCCAGACATTTCCATTTTGTACACAATCTCCAACAGTTACACCACCCCACCAATTGAAAAATGTCCACATCCTTTCCAAATGTCACCCCCTTCCAAACAAGTCAGATTGTTGTCAGATGACTTTTCTTCTCTCTAAAGAAGTTATACATGTACTGGACACTCCTCAGTGGCCTACACTAACCCAAATACTACAGATTAGAATGATAATATTAACAGAGTGGTTTATGGTTTGTGACAGGCACTCAACAAAACTGTACACATGTGTACAGTGAGTATGCCTATCTACACCCTTGAACCTGCACCCTCCTCTGCTGACAACACTCCTACAAGTGAATTCTTCTACCTCCCATGGTGCCACCCTTCTTGTCCACAGACCTGCTGCCCAGCTCACCCTTGCAGCTAGAACACCCGACCACCCTCCCAGGAACTATACCACTAGTTCTGACCCTGGATCAGCCTCCACCAAACTAAGCACCCTTTCTGCAGCTGAACCACCCTACCTGCCCATGGACAAGCCACCCACAGCATACTGACCACTCTTCCTCCAGCTAGAACACCCCTGACCACCTACAGCTGGACCAGCCTCCCACAAGCTGATCATGCTCCCTGGACCACTACAGCCCATGAACCTGCATTCCTCCAAACAAGCACCATTCATACAGCTGGACTCTTCTCTCTCCCCCACCAGCAGCTGGAATACTCTACCTGACCACCATTCCGGCCCTTGGATCAGCCTTCTCCAAGCTGAGCACTTCCCTGCAGAACAGAATGTGGTCAGGTCCTTTCCTTGCTTTTATTTTTTTTAAAACTCAGCTTTATCATTATGATGGTTATACATAATCTGTTTTACAGACATTTTCACATTTTTTATACTCTTAATAACTTTTACTTTCTATGCGTTATAAAGTACAGGTGAGAGCATACATTGTTATTAAATATAATCTATTGACTTTGATCACCTGTGTGGTGTTTCCATCTGCAAGTACGCTTACAAATGCATTCTTCTCAAATATTATTGTTCAGTGTTACCTGCATTGCTTTCACTATGTTAATATGTGTGTGTGTGTGTGTGCGTGTGTGTGTGTGTGTGTGTGTGTGTGTGTATATATATATATATATATATATATATATATATATATATATATATATATATATATATATATATATATATATATATATATATATGTGTGTGTGTGTATATATATATATATATATATATATATATATATTATATATATATATATGTGTATATAAAAAGCTTTATTCAAATCATCCTATAGGCAACATGCCATAAGTGTGCAGCTCTTTGAAAGAGCCTCTATCTTTTCTCAGAGTAAGCAGTATTCTTTAGTGCAGGTTGTATTGCAGGTTTTCCCAGTTGGAACTAAAATGGAGACGTGACAGGTACTTATTTGAGACTGTTCTATTGCCCAAGAACCCCCTCCCTGTCTTCCTTGCTTTGGCACTCCCCCGCTTGATACCCATCTTTCACAAATATCATTGTATTTATCTAACGTTGGCCTCAACTTGGCTGTAATCCCTTCCATCCTTTGTATACTATTTACTCTGGATACCCAGGATTCAAAAGGGGGGGGGGTGCAGGTTTTAGCCAGTTTGATGTGATTTGTGTGCTGCAGTACATAACATTCTAAATGGGCATTGCTGGGTATTGCTCCCTATCTTGTTAACTTTCATTCCCAATATCAAATATTTAAAGAACTAGGTAGATTATGGAGGGGGGGTAGACATTGAATACACTTTTTATTGCATTTAGCCAACATGCAGTGAAATTACTAGTTCCCATAACGGCAAATGACCTCATTCTGTTTGGTCCCTTCTGATCACTGGAACTAGTTCCCAATAAGGCAGAATGATCCTGCTGCCCCTAGTGGTCAAGTCCTTTCCTTTCATTGCTTTTAGCCTACCATCATATCATGTTCAGTTTGGAGTAAAAAGAAGGTGCAACACTTTTATATATTTTTATTTTTAATTTTTTGTCTTTTTTTTTTTTTTAGCTGATCCCTCCAGCTCTGCCCCTAGCCCACCTCTGTACAGTCTGTGGACTAAAGCTTACATTTCTAAGGATGGGTTCTAGTAGCCAGCCCAGTCAGTACTGGTGGTCTGGTGACATCCTGTGACTGTCCACTGTCCCTAGATGACCGTAAGTATGAGGCTTTTTTCCAGCATCTTAATGTATGGATGATTTTTGCCTCCATATTCAGTAGTCCCCATCAGCACTTTCCAATTTAAGTTGCCTCCCTTACACCACCTGTATTGACTGAAGCTGCATAGGGGTTTCACTGTAACTGTGTGTTTCGGATAACCATGATTTTTTCTGATACTGATACTGTGTCTCCATCCTATATTGTGCTATTTTTTTCACAATTTATCATGATATAACTTGATAATAAATGTAGTTTTCCAGTCCTACCCCATGTTCCCCACAAAATGTAGGTTACAGAGGGTCCCTCTTACAAAGCCTAAACCAGACACCATAATATCGTGATAGTACAATAACCTAGGTAGTGCATTCTCATGGGTTGATATTAACTTTTGCAGCCAGTAACCAGAAGGCTGGTGACTGGGAAAATCCCACTAGCCCCATAGACTTTCCTTCTGGCCTGGCTGGTGTAAATATTTAAATATTACCTTCTCCAGTACAAGCTCACAGGGCAGCTTATGTATTTATTTATTTATTTATTTTTTTAACTAGCCCGATACAAAATCTACTGGCATTTGGCAGTCTGCTGGTTCAATTTTTGATCACTGTGTTGTAGGTTATCGTACCCTGAAAATGTTCATATTATTGACTTCCTAGTTCTGCCATTAAAAAAAAAAAAAAAAAAAATTGCAGTTTTAACATGGAAACATAGGTGTCCGCAGATAAGGGCCTCATGGCCCACCCAGTCTGCCCTATTATCTCTTATCCTACCGTGACACTGTAGACCCTACTCTGCCTCCGGTTCCCCTCCCCTCCCCATCACCCTGTTTTACTTCCAAGATCCCTCTGTACCTATCCCATACTTTTTTAAATCCTGTAACTGTTTCCGACCCCACCACCTCTGCTGGTAGACTGTTCCGCTCATCTACCACTCTCGGTGAAGAAGTGTTTCCTCACCTTTCCTCTGACCCTCCCTCCTTCTAATTTCATAGCGTGACCCCTCATCCTTGAGCATCTCTCTTTTTGAAAAATGCTGCCTTCCTGTACCATATTTTTCCCTGTGAAGTATTTGTACATTTCTGTCATATCCCTCTGCCTTCCTCTATACTCTAGGGTATACATGTTTAATTTCTTAAGTCTTTCTTCATAGGTCTTCTGATGTATTTCCTGTACCATTTTGGTTGCCCTCCTCTGGACCACCTCCACCCTGGTTATGTCCTTTTGAAGATGAGGCTTCCAGAACTGTACACAGTATTCTTGGTGAGGTCTCACCAGTGATCTATACAAGGATATTATTACCGCCCTCCTTCTGTTGGTGATGCCCCTGCCAATGCATCGTAACATCTGGCTTGCCTTCCTCACTGCCTTGTCACACTGTTTTGCACCCTTTAGGCAGGGTGTTCCACTCGAAACATTTATTACTTGCCTAGCCATGACTGCAGGTGAATCTTCAATTGCCCCTATTAATTACAATGAAATTAGCTCTGTTTTGGTACTTGCCTGTCAGTGAAATTTACTTGCTCCGGGCAGTGGGCAATGGGATTTGCACACCCCTGCCTTTAGGTCATTTGCAACGATCGCACCCAAGTCCCGTCTCTGATTTGTGTCTTTTCAATGCCTTCCCTCTCATTTTGTGTGTTTCTCTTGGGTTTTTGTGCCCCACATTTTGCTAACAGAAGATGCACAACTCTGATGTCCTAAGTTTTAAAGGAGCCTTGAAGACACACCTTTTTGATATAGCTTTTAATGATTTATAATAAATTTAAATCTTCTTTATTTATTGTTTTATGAAATTGTACAGGCGCTTTGGCTGAAGAAAAGCGCCTTTTAAAAATAAAGTATTGATTGATATTGATGTGATGTCTTTCATGCTGCTGGCTGTGTGATAGTTTTTTTTTATTTTTTTTTATTTAAAATTGTCCAGGAAGGGTAGTCTGAAATACTTTCTAGATTTGGCCTGGGGAAGGGGCTGCACAACTGGATAAAAAAATAACAAAGTAAGATATGAAGTAATTTAAATAATGCAATTTACTGCAAGGCTATATTCTTAATAGACAAAGAACATCTATGTGCAAGCACTGAGGAAATGGTTGCCCCAAAGGGCATTTGGCTGGGAAGCCAAGTTTCAAAGAAATTTGCATATGCAGCCCATGATGCTTTGCATTGTGGGGACATGTGTAATTTTGTATTTCTATTCTTAATGCTGCAACTCGGAGAATAACAAAAGTGCCAAAAAAGTTCCATAACAATTCACTGACGAAGTACATACAAAGGTGGGGGAGAATATGCAAGGGTTGAGGCAGGACTACATACAAGGCGTGTGGGGCAAGAGAATATACAAGGGGCGGGGGAGAAGAATATGCAGGAAACTGGACACTAGGCAGAAGAATATACAAGGTTAGGGTGCAGGAGAATCTGCAGGGGTCGGAGGGCTGTGTGATGTACAAGGGTCCCTTCTATCCTCCCACTATTCAGTGCTAAGTCTACCTAAGACTCAGTTCAGCCATTGGTAAGAAATCCTTCTCATTTGCAGCCACCCAAAAATGGAATAACCTCCCATGGGGCTTACTTTCCTATATGTCCCTTTCTCAGATTAAAAAACATTTAAAGGAAATATTCTTTCCCCCTCTCACCTGCAGTTGTAATTAACCTCTACTTTCTCTGCTAATTTTTCTATCCTTACCTATGGTAACTCTCCCATCCTCTTGAACTAATAGCTACCTGTCCTCTACCATCTCTTATGTTGCAACTCTTAAGACTTATTTTTAGACAATGACTTGTAAATATGCATATATTTACATATACGGTTTATGCTAGGTATGTTAAAGCAGCAGTGCAACAATTTGGTGAAAATTTTGACCTGTACTTTTTTATGCTATTTTAGATTGCCACTTACCTCCTGACTTGTATGATACCCTTCTTTCCACAATTTAAGTCTGCCTTAGTACTTTTTTTTATGTCTGAAATAATAAAAGGAGCGCTCCTTTTAATAAGGCTTGGACCAGGTTTTCATCAGTATTTGCAGCTGTTTTTGAACAACTATTGTTCTGTAAGGTCAGAGAGCACTGCCTGCTGCATACTAGTTAATTTTAGTCACAACAGAAGTGATATACAAACAACTGAGGGACACAAACAGCTGAAAACACTGATGAAGACCTGATCCGCACCGTATTAAAAGCAGCGCTCCTTTTATTATTTTAGAAATGAAAAACAGTACTAAAGCAAACACAAATTGTGGAAAAAATGGTATCGTGCAAGTCAGGAAGTAAGTGGCAATCTAAAATAGCATAAAAAAGTATAGGTCAACATTTTCACCAGATTGTTGCGCTGCTGCGTTTAATAATCCTCTGTCTGTTTCGTTGCAAGATGCTGAAAGTGCTTGTGAAGCTACAACCACCACGAACTCCTGAAGGACAGTTTTTATATGTCTCATTAGCCTATCGCTGCAGTACTACTGTACGTTATTAATTTCAGATATGTGTAATAATCCTTTGTTTTGTAAACTAGGTTTTTACCTGTATTTGCTATTTATATAAACTGTACTTCTGTATACAAGAACTTTAATTTTTACAGTGTATTAATAATGGAATGCTTAGGTTCCCCGGGTAACCCCTGAAAAAGGCACAGTTTTTGTCTCAGTGGGCCTACCTAGTCATCAAAATTCAAATAAATAAATTAAAGGGAGCCAGTTCAGGCAACGCACCAAATATAAAAGAAGCCAGTTGCATTCTAGAATGGGGAACCAGCTGATGGGTGGTCTACTATGACGTTTGGTAGCTGGGCAGTTTCACAGCAGAGCCTGATGTGAACACCAAGAGACCCCCACTCCTATTGAAGACATAAGTGGACAGTTCAGGCAGAAAGAATATAATATTCTGAAAGATTTGCCATGGGGGGAGGGTGTGCACAGAATTCTTTGTTTTAAGCGAGGAAAAGGCATATTGCCTGTAAGAGGTTTTGAAGCGGGGAACTGTGAAAGAACTGTTTTCTGAATAAGAAGCAAATCATAGGACTAGTAGGAAGGGGAGAGGAGAGGCAGCAAGGAATGTGAGGAGAACCGGTATTTGACAGGGAAGGGAGAAAACGTGTTGGGTAGAGGAGCAGTGATTAGTGTAAGGAGGGCACTTGAGGGCAAAACCACAAAGCATAGATAAGGGGATCCAGCCTGAAACAGAGTAGAGTGGGGGCAGGACTATAAACCACATTCGTGCAGTCCGACAGCAGCGTAATCCAGGATAATTTTGCAGCAGATCTGTTGTGGAAGTCAGGAATTGTTGCTTTTCAGTGTGCCGCGCTTGGGGTGGAGCTTCATTTGACTGGCATCAGTGTATCAGGAGGAATGACGGTATTGATCCAGCCACATGCTGAGCTACTTGAAATGATAGACTTCTTGTTTGGGGTGCCATCAAGAGTAGCAGAGACCGGGGTAGCTGGGAGCCTTGCAAGCCTCTGCGTAGTGCCAAAGGTCATACAGATCACATTTTTGGCATTAAGAGAGAGCTGGTTAGAGCAGCATCAGCAATGGACATTGTCAGAGTGCTGCTGGAGAGGTGTTAAGGGGCTGAGGCACCCAAAAACAAAGTATGGTGTCATTCTTGTACATATGAATGTGCGAGAAAACTCAGAAAATAGGGAGGTTGTTTAGGATGATTGAGAAAATGGTGGGACCCAGAATGGAACCCTGGGGACTCCAGAGCAGATAATTGGTGGGTTAAGACATCATGATCCTGGATTGACTGGTGACGTACTCTGAGAGGTAAGAACAAGCCAGCTGACTAAGACAAGATCAAAATGTCCAGTCCCTACAGCTTGTTTAATAAGACACAAGTGGCCACACTGTCGAAGGCCTTAGCAAGGTGGACAAAGATGGCAGCAGTGATCTGGCCCAGGTCCATAAGTCACACTGAAGAAAAGTTGCTGTGCTGATATCTGTCATCTGAACCATTGTTTCCCCACAGTGTTTCTGTACTGGAGCAGAAGGCCACCACTCATTCAATTGCATGGCTGCATTAAAATGCCAGTTGCCGCTTAATGAACTGCACTATTACATAGAGGCAAGGATTTTCTGTTTTTAAAAATAGCCCTTTAACAAATCTTAATCAATTGTTTTTAGTTTTTCTTCCCACACTTGAGGCAGATCCTTTTTTTTTTATAGATAATGTGGTTCAAAATAGGGAGGCGGTTGTATAAAAAGCTGGTGCAAATACAGTTTTTATGAAAATTTGACCTCCGAGTGTGATTTAAAAATGTCAAATTCTCCCCCATTTTGTATTGAAAATGGGAAATCATTGGCACCGTTATAATGCTGCTAAGCTGCAGTGCTGATCAAAATAAACCAGCCGCTGAGCAACTCCCTTCTTAGTTGTGGAGTGATGGGACTGGGTCTGCAGCATATCTTGGGACAGCCTGAAGCCTTTTTCGGATCAGTCACTTAATGTTAGGCTGTTCACTGCACGACATGGCTACTAATTTGCTGTAGAACTAACAATTCACAATCTGGCAGTCCCAGTTCCGGCAGGCTGGGCACCTCCATAGGTGGGAGCCAGTCCAGGACATGGATTGATGAAGGGCAGCGCTGCAGTTGTCGACTTGGTCAGCTGGTTAGTTTACTGCCTCTTTGATGAATGCTGAATCAGGAGTGCCAGCCTAAACCCCCATGACCCTCCTCCCCTAAAAACACTGTTGTGTTGTATTTCAGAAGGCCACAGCACATTTTGCTCAAAATAGAACTGCAAAAACAAACGTCTTTTTTTTTTTTTTTTATTTATAATCATAAAAAGACATGTTTCAAATATAGTATTAACATCAATATACATCAGAAAACCACCTTTTTTAAGTAATTGGATAGTGGAGGAACCTGATTCACTATAAAGATTTTCAGTTGCTCCCGTCAA
Source organism: Neoceratodus forsteri (assembly GCA_016271365.2). Taxonomy (NCBI): domain Eukaryota; kingdom Metazoa; phylum Chordata; order Ceratodontiformes; family Ceratodontidae; genus Neoceratodus; species Neoceratodus forsteri. The sequence continues at coordinate 309,034,684 of CM057450.1, forward strand.
CCACCTGAAACCCAAGTCAACCTATGGATATACCACTCCTCCTCAGCAGGAAGTGAGGCAGGCAATCCCCCTCTCCCATTACTCCAGTCTGTCACTGATGGGGTAGGTCTCCTACACGTCCACCTATCCTGGTCTCAGCAGCAAATGAAAAAGGCTAGGCAGGGGGATAACATTTTGCTATAACAGACCCTGCACACAGGTTCCTCCACTGTTACCCATCTCAGATGTTTGAGGAATAAATGTTTGCAAAGGGACTTGGAGCTAACACCAGCCAAAAAAAAAAATTATCACCATAACATATGCTTTCACCTTGTCTTGCAACTATAGAGTCGTTGATGAATGGGTTAAGGAAGTGAGCGTGTCTGGTGATTGTCAGTTTGGTGTTGCAAGTGACCAAATTAGTACCTGTTATCCTAGTTTTTCTTTGCTTCATGGACTGCTTTCTGGGTGAACCACAGATGCACAGCTAGGTCACTTGCCTGTCTGCTGTTCCTGTGTGCCTCTCCTCTTTTGTTTTATTTTTACCCTGAGCCCATCTGTTATCCCAGTTACCTTATCCCTGACTGTGGTGGGAATGCAGGGCAGTGCAAGAACGCATTTTTCTGGGGTCAGAAGGTGGAGGCTGTGTCACCAAAGGGTCCTTCCCCATACGAGGAGAGAGTGCATTGAATTTGCAGGCCCTCCGAGAACCTCAATGAATTTGCAGAATGAACTGCAAGTGTTCTGCTGATAAAGCAGGGACTCACCCGAATGCTGATATTCTGGGGGAGGGGCAGAATCATCGCATTTCTCTGCTCAAGATGCTATGGAACAGACCTTCACTGCTGTGCAAAGTGTGCAGTCAACAAGGAAAAAAGAAAAGTGGTAGTCATGGGAATCGGCCCACAGCCTTCCTAGGATTTTGCACAACACGCTTACTGCAGGGCACCACAGATGGTAATGCAGTTGGAGCAGTAGAAGGGTGGGAGGAATCCGGCTGTTCGCTAGCACGCTGCACACTTAGTATTGGCGGTGAGTGCTCCCTGGCACCTTGGCGTGCCTTTTGTCCCATGGGAGCAACATTACGTGAAAAAACATCTGTGGTGCTAGCAGCATGATGTTGGTGCCTACAGGTCCCGCTGATGTGACTGCCCTCTAATCCCCACACATTTGACCATGCCGATCATGGGAGGGGGAACAAGCCCAGTTGATACTTCCTGAACGGAACCCACCATGGAAGCAGAAGCTGCACCACTGGTCTCCTGAAGTGAAGATGAGCACCAGAGAAGGGAAGGTTGGGACTGGGGAACCGCTAGGCTAAGGCAGGCCACATTAGTGAAAGGGGGATAAACTGTGTTTTTATATATATATATATATATATATAAAAAAAAAAAAATTATGCCATCCACACGTCCTGACCAGATTACTGCCACCTCTCAATAGTCCCATATCCTGAAAGTGGAGGCACACCATGGTGTAGGCAAACTCATTTTTGGGGGGTGGGAGGCTTTGGATCAGATTTTTAGGGCCACTGGATTTTATAAAGTGTTTAAACTGCCACTTGTAAAATTGTTTTTTGTGACACATTTTGCATTTAGATACGAACATACGGCCGGCCCAGTGGCAGTGGAGGTAGAGGCGCTGATTGTTACACATCACACCATGCCAGTGACCCAGGTTCAGGAATGAGCCCAGGCCACTGGGGGTCGGCAGGGGGAGAGAGGATTGAGCACCCGGAGGACTGCTCTCCTCTCTCGGTGGGAAGGACAGGGGTGCCAACAGAAATTTCCTGGCCCGGGACACACCTTTAGAACTTCCGCAAATCAGTTGGCCATTTTGTTCTTGGTACCTAGTTCTTTTCCTGCAGTGTACCTCCAAAATCCCACAGCAGATGGCAGTATTTAGAGGAAATTGGTAAGGGACAGACAAAGCTTTTTGACATTTTATTACACATATATCACAACCTATGCAAAATCCACTGACTAACAGAATACAGCAACAGCATCACATTTGATCTGCATCAAAGCAGTTTTTGCTGTCACAAGAGGTGCCATTAATGCCTAAGAAAATACTGCATGCCTTGATTGAGAGCATTAAGAAATCACTGGTTGTTTAAAAGGTATTGAGATATTCAGTCACTGGGGCATTCTGTTATTTACCATTCCAAATCTGTACCTGGTTATAGGCCGAGAGCAGGTGGGTCAGCGCAGAACATCATTCTCTGACCTTCGTGCAGTACGCCCAAATAACTTCGAACCCACTCCTGCAACCCCGCCCCCAAACACCCAGCATCCCCCCCCCTTCCATCTCAGGGTGATCACTACGAATGAGGCAAGGCCTTTTCTCATGAAAGCACTCAGTGGCTCTTGCTATTGCAAAGATTCTTTCGATATGAAAATCCTACATCTAGTACTAGATACAGTCCTCTCTCCACTGACTGACCTCATTAGCCGGTCCTTAAGTCTGGGGCAGTTTCCAGCAGCCTGGAAGACTGCCACAGTCACCCAAATACTGAAGAGTGGTGACAGCACCTCCCCCAGTAAGTACAGTCTCATATCCATTTTCCCACCACTCTCGAAAGCCCTCGAAAAAATTATAGCCACCCAACTCACCGAGTACCTACTTGCTCATAACCTACTTTGCAGGGAGCAGCATGGCTTCAGATCTGGGCACAGTATAACTATGGCTATCACTGAGTTCTCAAATTTTATTCACTCTGCCCTGGATAGAAAACACCTAGCTGGAGCTGTCTTCATCGACCTGTCAAAGGCCTCTGATACAGTCTCCCACCCCTTACTCTTAAGCACACTCTGCCACATAGGTCTGTCCCAAGGACCAGTCTCCTGGTTTACCAGTTACCTCACAGCTAGATCACAATGTGTTAAAATAAACACCTCTCAACCACCCTGCCAGTCCACTCTGGGGTTCCCCAGGGCTCCATCCTCAGCCCTCTGTTGTTCAGTATCTACCTAAACACCTTGTCCAATTCCTGCTCTGGCAACCTACTACTCTGTGCGGACAATGTGCTTCTTTTTGCCTCACACTCAGATCCCACAGTATTGCAGTCCTCCCTCCAACACACATTTAACCAGATTGAAAACTGGTTCATAGACCAAAGACTTGTGGTCAGAGTAAAAAAAAAAAAAAATATATGCTCTTTGCTCATCGACAGAATAAGGCCAAGAATGCGCAGCTAACAATCCTCTCCCACTCTCTCCTTTCTCTAGAACAGGTCCATACGTTATAAATACTTGGGCCTTACATTTGATTCCAGCCTCTCCTTCCATTCACACATTGATACTCTGTCATCTGCCATAAATGTCCGTATAGGCCTGTTGTATCAGCACAAGGATTGCCTACCTCCGGAAGCCCTAAATCTGGCTGTCACCTCCTCAGTCCTCTCGCTAGTCGATTTATGGGCTCACTATCCACTCTGCTGCTGACCACGCAGCCCTTAACAAAATCCGCCTTGCCATAAACAAAGCATGCAGACTCCTCACCAGGGCAGACAAGCGTACCATACCTGTACCCTATATGCCCTGACAAATCTCTTTATCCTGGATGAAAAGCTATTTTATCAAACATGCCTCTTCACAATGAAAATACACCTGGGGCTTACCCCCTTGAGGGTTTCTGCCTCTCTCCTATCCTCCCATGCCTCGGTGAACACCCACATTGCCAACCAACAGGTGTGGTCCATCCCGAGGGTTAGAACCTCCTTAGCTCAAAGGTCATTCCCACTCAGGGCCCCAGCCTGGTACAGTGAACTCCCCTCTGACGTCTCCTCCATCTCCAAATTAGGACCTTTCAAGTCAGCCCTCAAAGAGCACATTCTCACTTTACGGCGCTGCCAATGTACCAGCTAGTGCTGGGTCATCTATCTATCATCTCATGGGACCACCCCACCACTGAGCTCCTACTGATAGGGCTACCAAACATTACCTATTAACAATGCCTCCTTTGGCTGTACTCACAAGGTATCTGTCTAATTCGCTGTAAATATCAAACCTGTTACTCCCTCCCTCTATCAGCAAACTTATTGTTCTCTTGAAAATTGTAAAATACAACTGTCAGTAACACGTTCAATGCAATGTATAGCTAATCTTGATTCTGCAATATTGTATAACTAAAAAACCTGTAACCTTTAGCTGCCATTCTATGTCTATATGTATTAAGTGTTTGTTTGTTTTTCTGACGTGAAGCCTTTGTAAATGAGTCCCTGGCTCAAAGGCTGTAATCCTAAAGTCTGTTAAATAAAATAAATAAAAATGTTTAGCTGATACCCTGGCCTAGAGACGAATCTGGAAATAACTATGAGACAACTGGCAGTGTAACACTGATGTATTTTCAGCATCCATGTTTGTCTGCTAATGCTGCTTAAATTAAACATTATTGATAAACACTTTGACTCACAATTTCTACAGAAATGCTCGCCCAGATGCTCCCTTGTATGTTCTATTCCCTTCACCTACACCAACACCCCCTCCAGTAGCAGTGCTGCCAGTGCCACGTGGAACCTGGAGAAAAGAGGCACATCGAGGATCAGGCCAGGAACAATATAGCCTACAAGAAACTGTAAAAACTTGAACCAGATTGTTTCTTTTCAAGTGTTTTCTGACCGACTACACCCCAAAAAAAAGCCGCCCAATCTTTTCATCCATCTCTTTCCATTCTCTGGTTGAATTTATAAGGCAGAGAAAAGCAGTAGTTTCCATACAAGCTACTATGATTCTGTTACTTTACTTACTGGCCTGCTGCGAGTGTGCATGTGCCACGGCCACCATCTCTCTAGCGCTGTAGCACCACTGCACCAGTTAGATGTCATCATGAATCAGAAGCAAGCAACTCAAACATCGCCTGGCTTTTTAAATCTATCTGACACACACACACACAGTCTTAAAAAAAAAAATAAAAAAAATAAATAAAAGTGCCAGCTCTTGATCGTCATCTTTGCTGCTCATCATTCTCCCCCAGGCAGGTAGGGTGGGCCTCCACCAGTTACCTCAGCTTTATCACCGCACCCCCCCCCCCAGCAGTAATTTAACAGAATCCAGATTCAAATCAAAGTGACTGTGAGCACTTGGCTGGCTGCAGAGCAGAAAAGAGCAGAGAGAGAGCACTTACTTTTACTTGTTGTGACTTCTGTCTGGCCCGGGCCCCCTCCCCCAAATAAAGAACTCTCCTCTTCTATGGACCGCTCCTGAATCTGACGACCGGACCTATTCTTCCTCTCCACCCCTTTCTGGGTCTTCGAGTCTCTCTCACTGTTCCGGGCCTGGCACATGGCGATGGCAGCACAGCACCCACCGACTAGTCAAACGCAGCTTGGAGAGATGCAGAGAGGAGTCGAGAGCTTCTCACAGTGGCAACAGAACAGAGTTGCAGTGGGACTCAGAGTACTGTAGCTACATGCAGCAACAAGGTGGTTTCCTTCCTGCTCTCTCGCGGTGATGATGGCGGTCGTGTGATGTCCCGACCTCAGGAGGACCCACCCACTGTGCATGCGCACAAGCTCCACCAGAACCCCTGGCCCACTAAGATCTTGGGAGAGTGAGTTTTTCTACGGTACTATAGGGGCCACCAAAAATATGGGACGACCCATATGAATTTCAACCGGGACAAGGGAAAACAGTGTTATATACAGGACATCCCGTAAAATACTTGACTCTTGGCAACCCTACACACAGCGGGCGGGCGGGACAAATGCCTTGCCCCTGAGCCACTGGGCCTGGGACAGTTGGCGGCTCCCTTGTCAGCGGCCCTAGGGAAGGAGACTTGTTGTTTCCATTGACCGCCCCTGGTGGTGCCTGGAGGGCAGTACAGGTCTGAGGTACTGTCTGACATCTTTGCCGGTAGGGAGGGACCGGGAGAAAATGGTCGGAACAGAGAGTAATGGTCCGCCTCCCAGGGCTATCCCGGCTTCTGGGTTGGGTCTTGGGGGTGGGGGGAGCAGGCAGTCTCCTTCCTGGACCAGCTGTGGGGGAATTAGCAGGACCGGCGAGTGTGGGAGCAGCAGGACCGGAGAGAGTCCCTCCGACAGGAGGGCCATAGCCACCTGCCAGGGCTCTGGAGAGGCAACCTGTATAGAAAAAAAAGATACGGACATATGACAATTACCAGCAAAAATTAGACCTCTATGTCTGTCTAGTCGGCTCGAGTGTGCAGCTACCCTCTCCTCCACTTTCCCAAATATCCTCTCTCCCTTTCCCAACACCTCTTGAAACTACCCAGCATCCTACAGGATACCACCTCCAGCAAAATGTTCCAAGCTGCCACTACACACACTCTCTCTCTTCTCTCTCTCTCTCTGAAAAGTGCCGCTAATTTCCTCTTATACCTACCTGCTTCCTATCTAAGTCTGTGCCTCTCGTGTCCTTCCCCTTCCTGAGCTTGAATATCTCTTCAGTACCAGACTTAATTATTCCCTTTTAAGTACTTAAAGGTCTCAATCATATCCCCGTGATCCCTCCTCTCCCCCAGGGAATACATGTTCAGTTCCCTTTGTCTTCTCATAGGGCATATCCTGTAATCCCTGTATCAACTTTGTCGTCCTTCATTGTATCCCCTCCAGCAATTTCACCGTTTTCTTCAGATAAGGGTGCCAGAATTACACACGGTATTGCAGGTGCGGTCTGACTAGTGACTTGTAGAGTGGCAGAATGACATCCCTGCTTCTGGAGATGTCCCTAGCTATACAAACCGGCATCCTGTTGGCCTTTGCTGCCATCCTCCTGCACTGCTCTGAATTGTTCATATTCGCCATTATCACCACCCCTAGATCCTTCTCCTCTTCAGTGGTGCATAACTGCACCCCCCTCCCCCCCCCCCACAGTTGGAAACCTTTTCTAGGATTCTTTGCATCAAAGTGTAATACTTTGCACTTTTTCACATTAAACCCCAACTACCATACCTCTGACCACTCCGCCAGCTTGTTTTGTGTGTGGTGTGGGTTGTTTGTTATGTTCAATGTTAAATGTTCAGTCTCAAAGTTCAGCAGGGTGGGAGGGTGAAACTGACTTGTAGGGAACGTAAGACTAAAATGTTGCTCTCCCACTGACAGTTGCATTTCACCATGACTGCACTAAGGACCCGTTTTTTTGGGTAGGACTCTGCACCACATAGCCTCTTCTGATGCTAGCCACTCTTCCATCCTCAAGCAGCCAAAGAAGAAAAAATTCGATGTGGCCATGTTGGCCAACATGGAGGGGAGTCATGCTAGCCTAAGTGGTGTGTGGACTATGACCCAGCAAGCTGTGTTAAGATTGACCCACTGGTCATATGAATTTGGTTTAGCAGCTCTCCAGTTATACCAAAACGAATCCTATGGACGCACCCCAGCAGAGGCCACAAAAGAATTTTATGATTTCTCCCCCCCCCCAGCCCTGCTCCATCTCCTAGCCCCATCGCTACAGTTCTCCCCCGCTGAGTTTCTCCCGTGACGTACCTCTGGCAAAAACCCTTGGGACCTCGAATCCAGTGTTCCATTCAGAGTCCCTCCTGCAGCGTGAGGTATGAGAGTGCAGAGGCGGTTTTATTCGCTGGGCCTGGGTGTCCTCTTTTTGCCTCGGTCCTGCTAGATGTCGACAAGGGGCTCATGACAGGTAGAAATTTGCACTGGCCCACTAGCCAAATGCTGGTAGATTTTGTATTGGTCTAGTAAGATTTTCCCTTAACTAGCCCCGCAGGCTTGTACTGGAGAAGGTAACATTTTAATATGTGCACCAGCTGGGCCAGTGGAAAATTCTGTGGGACTAGTGGATTTTCCTAATCACTAGCCCTGCTGGCTAGTCGCTGCAAAACTTAATTTTGACCCCTGATGCACATGCATGCCGAAGTGTGGTGATACGAGGTGCCAACTGGTGTTTTGCCTCCCACAGCTGCTGCACCTGAACTTTAGCCTGTGTTCACCCAGGTGGTAGTAGCTTGGGGGCGTCTGGCACCCAACCTCTCTAGAGAAGGAGAGTTTTCTGTGGGATTGGATGCTCAGTCCTCCTACCTGCAGTTAGCCCTCTGACATTCTGGGCTTGGCCCTGAACCCGGTTCACCACGCCATGAATGGCAGTGATGCCGCTGAGCTGGCATGCGGTGTGTGTTTGTAGGTAAAGCCATTCCCAATGCAGTTACCACTTCTGGAAGTCTTGTCATCACACCTTTCCAGATCTCAAGAGAATTTGGTCCCTCCACAGTTCTGCAGTGTGCACCTGAGATAGGAAAGTATCCTAACCTCAGGAGACGCACTAGGGGCCTCTGCCATAGAAACCCTCCCCCACTGAATGTGACACAGTGATGATCATGCTCACACCCAAGCCTTTTGCACAAAGGTATGCTGCCACCCTTTTATGGGACAGCCCAAGGGGATTGTTTGCAGGCTGTCTGCTCTGGCCTGGTAACTGTATGCCACCTCATTTGCACATCCTCCAGGTTTTCTCTCCTGCTTTAAGTATGCCAAGGCAGTCCCATCATGTTTCTTCTTTGCATGTCCCAGACTGCCTTTGGTAGTCGGCTCTTCAATAGGCAGAAGTCACTACCTTAAATATGTAAGTCAGGCTACACACACCACAGATATTATATGAAACTAGTATCTCTTTGTTTGCTATTGCAGAGGTTGACTCCAGCACATGCAAGTTTGCAGATGAACACAAATACCACTGTGCACTCTCAGATGACTCTGAGCACAGGGTGCTATCTTGTTAAGCAGTGTTTTTCATGGTGATTCCCCAAAATCACACTGCCCCTTTCTCACCCACGTAACTAACTTTTTATTCGCTCCAGGAAGGGTGTGAAGAAACCTCTTTGAAGTTTTAAATTCTTCTATATGCCTCTCTGTAGAACCAATGATTTTCTGCAGTTGCTGACTGAATCGCAGAAAATGACCACTGCTCATGAAACGCGTGGAATCACTGTCTTGAGTTTCTGACTCTTACAGCAAGGGTTAAATCGGGCTGAGAGTGAGCAGTGTGCTGAAAGGGGAAAAAAAAAGCCTCTTTCCCTGATGGACAGTTTCATTAGGCAGCACAGAAGAGGAATGATTGAGGTTTACTTATTTATTGAAAGTTTCAGAGAATACCTTTCACTGCAGGTTTCCAAGCAGGTGTCAGTGTACTGAACCTTCAGGATCAATGCACTGCTGTTTCTAGTGTCTTTGTGATGACTCTGACTCTGGGGTGGTTTAGAGCAGAGGAAGATGGCATTGATTGGTTGAACAGCAGTATGCTGTTAACATTTTCTGTAGAGAAGTACCAACTGTATTAGGAAGCTAAAGGTGAGCAAGCAAAAGAGTAATTGTGCATAGTACAAAGAGTGCCCGAGGAATTAAAGGGAGAGCCTTAAGGTGCATTTACACAGCAGAAGCTGTTGCACTTCCAACTGTGACACTTGCCCGCCACTCAACCTGCGCCGCTACCTGCCGACACTTATACACACAGAAATGTGCGCCATTCCAGGATAACTTTCTTTGCTTGTCATGTATTTCAACTGGGGCACATGAAGCGGTGCGTGTGTGCAGGGTATGAAAACCAAGGTGCCGACTGATTCTCTGGTGTTCTATACAAAAAAAAAAAAGGGCATGTTCTCTTGGCAGCATTATGCTCAACAGTATGTATGGATTGAGAGGAGAATAATACAGCAGGGATCTGGATTGGGGGGGTGTCAGAGTGAGTAAAAAGTGCTGGTGGCAGAGGTTATGGTGGGTTGGAGTGAGCAGCAGGAGCTGTTTGAGGAGTCAAGAGACTTGAGGTAAGCAGTCAATGAGGGTGCGCTGACTGTTGGGTTTGACATAGTGCGGAGTAACGTGGTGCTGTACTGGTGCAGGCAGACCAGCGTGTTTATGTGCTAGGTTAAACCCCCTGTTGCAGTATGCGAACTCACAAAACCAGGGATTATTTGCACCCCACCAGAGCGATTTACAACACTCCGCAGGCTGTTTACGTCACCTGATTTACACTGGTGCAGTTAATCTGCGCTGCTTGCACTGTTGCAGATCAGGTCTTGTAAACGTGCCTTCTGGAATAGCACTGACATACATCAAAGGGGCAAAAGTTGCATCCTGCCCAGAAAAGACCCCTCTTACTTTTGCCAGTGGTCCATATTGATGCACCTGCTCTATAAAGGAAGGGAATGTGAACTGTTAAAGATCTGTCACTGATTATGTTTTGATCCAGTGCGTTCCTCTTTAGACCCACATTTTGTACACCAGTGGGTCCAATTTGACCCATGTTTTAAACTCCGCAACACTGTCGTCACTGGGTGCCTTTAGTCTTGTTAGCAGTATTTATGCAAGGGGACAAGGACAAAGTCAGCTTCAGCAGCAGTGGGAGCAGGGACTAGGTGATGCCAAGACTTAGTGTGCAACTTAGTGATTTCCTGAGGGAAAGAAGGAAAGCTCAGCCCATTGAAGGTAAGCCCACAGAAAATAAGTGAGATAAAAAAAATGACTGCTGTCTTCCTCCTAGTCACACAGCCAGACACCACTGCCTAGAGTCATCATGTAGGCACAGCATACAGCGGAGTAGGTTGGGGGAGGGAGAAAAGCTAAAGGAGAGGCACTGGTGCCAGCCCAATGGCACTAAGGGTTGAGGTGCTGGATGCCACACTTTGTGCCACGATGGCAACCCGAGTTTGGGGGCGAGCTCAGGCCCGGGGGTTGATTGTGGGGGAACTGGGAGATGAGCTGCAGTTACTGACCTAATCAGAGTGCTTAAGTAGAAAATAGAAAGTAGAAATATGAACTAACAAGTTTTAATCAATAGTTGAATGATAGCACCACTGTGGAAGCTTTCTAGCCGCTCTGCAATAAGCCACCTTGAAGGCATATTGCCGAGGCGCTGGGGCTTCCACAGTGGTGCTTAATAAATCAACTATTTGGTTGGAAAACTTGCTTGATTCGTATTTTCTTTCTATTTTCTACTTAAGAGTGCACACGATTTCAGAGCAGTGAATGTTGTTATGGGTTTGTCACCCTATGTATGCGAACCCCTCCATAGCTTAGAGCGCAGCAACTCGCTCGTTGGATTTTGAGTGTAGCAGCCACTGGGCTGCTCTCACCTCTTGGATTGGGAGGTAAAATTTCCTTGCTATTGGCTGACACCCGGTGGAGGCCAGGCGTCAGAGCAGAGGCCTGGGGGGCTGACGGAATGTCAGGAGGGTGAAAGGACGTGATTTCTGGGAGCACGTGCACTTGCCATGCATGCCGCTGCTCCGGGTGGGAAGTAAACCATGGGAAAAAACAATGTCTTTCTGTGGCCATATGTGATTGGACCCTGCTCCTTGTGGATCCCAACTGGCAAGATGTTAGTGGGAGAGGATAACGGGGTTGGGGGTGGAAGGGGGCCTGATGACAGGAGTAGGTGGCCATGGAGAAACAAAAAGATATATTATAGGGGTACGACCACACCCCTATGATTAGGGTTGGTACAGCACTTCAGTGTTGAATTCAGAATTTTGTACTTTGATAACTTTGGCGCAAATCGACAAAATAGCCCAGAATTTGGCATGTGCGGTCATTCTGCCAGTGTCTCAAGATATGGAAAGTTTTGTGATGGCATCTTGTATGATTTTTGAGATATGAAGTTTTAAAAAAAAAAAAAAAAGGGAAATAACACAATATTTTCCCTTAGGTTAACATGGGATTTTTGCCATCATCTGCAGCCCATACAGAATGAAAATTTTCTCTGAAATTTTTAGGGATGATGGGGTGTGTACCAGGACTGTTCCCTTTGATGGTTTGGTGGAAAAATATGTTACCATTTTTGAATTATAACTATTTTTGTGATGGCCACAAGACAAGCAGGTAAATTAAAACAGTTCGAACTGTAAATTTACTGATCTTGCTCAGAGAAAAATACTGTTTGTGCTGTCGGCCATCTTGTTTTTTCTAACAATTTACAAAACAGTGTTTTACACCACCTCTGCATGCTAAGAACAGCACAACACTTGTATTTAGGTCTCAACGATATGCATAGTTCAATGTTTGTCATAAAATCTCCATGGCAAATATTTGTTTTTTCACTGAAAATTATGTCCCCTGTCACTCGCTAAGTAATTATGTTCGATTTATTTACTGCTCGAACTTTACTGTTCTAATAGTAAATAACTATTTGCACTTATTAATAGTTCAAACTGAAAATTTCCATTTTGTAGTCCAGTGGTCCCTCCCACCTCCCCTGTTCTCTGGTTGCCACCCTGTAACAAAAACATTTTCCCTGGTAGTCCAGTGGTCCCTGCCCCACCCCCCCATTCTTAGATCACCGTCCCCATGCTCTGTTTACGCCCCTGGTGTCTAGTGGCCTCCAATGACTGTGCCTCCTGGGAAAAACACGTTAGTCCATTGCTGATCAGGCCCCCTTACATCCAACTCGACACCCACCACCCTACACCCCCCAGTACACACCCAGACATCCTCACTCACCTGAACAAGTCCCAGGTTCAAGATCCACTTTCCCGATCGAAGACACATCTTGCTGCTGGAACTGGTGACTGCAGTATGAGAAACTAAGGTAATGGATAAGGGATGGGAGAAAAGGCTGTCGGGGGTCCGATAAAGGAGGGACTCTGTCTCCACCCCCCTGGGGAGCTGGAGGAATGCAGGAAAAGGCCGACTGGTAAAGTGCGGAACAGGGGAAGACAGAATCCCCAAGGGAACACGAGCAGGGGAAATGGAAGTATAGGGAAAGGGTGGAAGGTAGTCCTGCTAAATGCCAGGAGCTTGGGCGATAAAATGCCTGAGCTCCAGGTGATGCTAACTGAGGGAGAGGTGGATGCGGCAGCGGTCACTGAGACCTGGGCCACTGCAGGGCACGACTGGGACCTGAACTTGGAGGGTTACACCATGTTCAGGAAGGACAGGGGGAGAGAAGGAGGAGGGGTAGCAATAATAGTCAAAAACTGCATTGCCATAGGAGGAGGGAGGAGGCAGAGGGAACTGTGGAGGTGATTTAGGGTCACCTTGATAACAAGGGGGGGCAAGAGAGTAAAAATAGGAGTGGTGTATAGACCCCCTGCGCTGGCGGAGGAGCTGGAGGAGAGTCTGGTGGCAGATGTTGGGAGACACTGCAGGTTGGGAAGGGGAAGGGTGGTGGTGTTGGGACTTAAATATGCCAGGAACAGACTGGGAGACTATGACATCCTCAGTGGCCAGGGAACAGAGGTTGTTGAATGTCTTTCAGGACGCGTTCCTAACTCAGCAGGTGGAGGGAACCGACCAGGGAAGAGCGGATACTGGATGTGGTCCTGGCAGACGGTGACCGGATTGGGGGCCTGGAGGTAAGGGACCCGTTGGTGGGGAGCGACCATGCTACAGTCTGGTTCTGCCTGAACCTAGGTGGGGTAGAAGGCTGCACAAAGATGGAGGTAACTGACTTTGGGGGGATTTCAAGGAAATGGGAAGGATCTTTAAGGAGCACTTGCATAGGATTGGGCCAGACATGGACGCTGACAGTAGGTGGGGAAATCATCAGGAGGGGGGTGCAGGATGCTACCAGCACCTGCGCAAGAGTAAGATGAAAATGTGGTAGGGCCTGAAAACCCTGCTGGTGGACCAGGGAGGTTCAGGAGGTGGTGAGGGGAAAGAAGGCGGCCTATAGGCAATTCAAGTGCTTAATCAGTGAAAGGGACTTAGGGGAGTATGAGCTGATGGCCAGAAGGGCCACTAGGGTGGTGAGGGCGGCTAAGGCAAGGAAGGAGCAGAACCTGGTCAGGGAAATTCGAAGAGGGAACAAGAGGTTCTTTAGAAACACTGGGGAAAAACGAAGGGTGAGGGAGCAGATTAGCAGGATCAAAACGGGGGAGGGATGGGCACAAGACCCGGGGGAGCAGACTGAGGTACTAAATGAGTTCTTTGCCTCAGTTTTCACCAAGGAAAATGGGGGGCTGCATCATACATGGAGGAGACGGTGGAACTGAGGGGGGGGACCCTACTGATCGGTGGGTCTGGGGAGGGGGCATCAGTGGCAGGTGGGGGGAAGGCAAAGCAGGGGGACGAAGTAGCAGAGGTGGAAATCACGGCAGAGAGAGCGAGGGAAGCCCTCGGGTCCCTAAAGACTGAGAAAGCACCAGGGCCGGATAAATTACGTCCCAGAGTGCTGAAGGAACTGGCAGATGTCCTGGCGAAACCCCTGGTAGAGCTGTTCAGCATCTCTCTGAGGACAGGGTGGGTGCCCCAGGACCAGAAGCGTGCATAGGGTGCCTGTCCACAAGGGGGATCAGGGAGATGGCAGGAACTCCAGGCCCGCCAGCCTGACATCGATGGTGGGCAAGGTGATGGAGGGCATTGTCAGGAGAGACTAGGGGACCTGGAAAAGTTGGGGTGCCTGGACGATAGACAGCATGGATTTGTCCCAGGGAAATCATGTCAGACAAACCTTGTGGAGTTCTATGACTGGGTGACAAGTGACTTGGACCTGGGTAGACCAGTGGACGTCCTCTTTCTTGACTTCAGCAAGGCGTTTGACTCTGTTTCTCATCATGGTGGCCTGTTGGATAATCTGGGAGAAATAGGGGATCAGATGAATAGGAAATTGGCTCCAGAACCGGACTCGGAGGGTCATGGTTGGCGGGATAGTCTCATCCCCAAGGAGGGTCATTAGTGGAGTCACTCAGGGTTTCGGTCCTTGGGCCCCTCCGGTTCAACGCCTACGTCTCTGACATAAGGAAGGGTATCAGGAGTGAGATGAGTCTCTTTGCAGATGACTCAAAACTGGGGGCGGTGGTGGATGGGGAGGAGGGGTGGGTGGCCTTACAGGGGGACCTGGAGGCTCTGGAAAGGTGGTCTAGAAAGCGGAAGCTGAGGTTCAATGCAGGGAAATGCAAGGTACTGCACCTGGGAGCCAGAAACCCGGGCCAAGTGTACACCGAGGGGGGGATGCTACAAGTCTCGATGGCTGAGCGGGACCTGGGGGTGGTGGTGGATGTCAAGATGAACAACTCGGAGACTTGTAGGAAGGCAGCGGCCAAGGCCAACAGGATGCTTGGATGCATCACTAGAGGGATCACCTCCAGAAGGAGGGAAGTGATACTCCCACTGTAACTGCTTGGTGAGGCCGCACCTTGAGTACTGCGTGTAGTTTTAGAGGCCACATTTAAAGAGGGACATTGAACTTCTGGAGAGGGTCCAGAGGAGGGCAACTAAAATGATTTGGGGCTTGGGGGATAGGACCTATGGGGAGAGGCTCGAAGAGCTAAATATGTACACATTGGAAGAGAGAAGGGACTGGGGGACATGATAGAGATCTTCAGGTACATGAAGGGGGTAAATAGGGGAGGAGCAGTCAGGGTGCTCTGAAGGAAGGAGGGCAACTAGAGGGCATGGGTGGAAGCTGGAGGGGGAGATTCGGGAAAAAGGAGGAGGTGCTACTTCACTG
Source organism: Neoceratodus forsteri (assembly GCA_016271365.2). Lineage (NCBI taxonomy): Eukaryota > Metazoa > Chordata > Ceratodontiformes > Ceratodontidae > Neoceratodus > Neoceratodus forsteri. Next base: position 309,050,019 of record CM057450.1, read on the forward strand.
AGAGGGTGGTGGAGCCATGGAGTGCGCTGCCCAGGGGGCTGGTACAGGCAGAAACGGTGGAGGAGTTCAAGAGGGGGTGGGACAGGTACAGGGGAAGGGTTCTGGAAGCAAAAACCAGTGCAGTGAGAATATCCGGGACTGGGAAGGGAGAAGCCAGAGAGGGAGAGGGGGGGCAGCAAGGTCAGCTCTCAGAGTGGGGGCTGACCAAACGAGCAGACACGAAAGACCGTTGGGCCTATTCTGCTGACATTTTAGTATGTTAGTAAATAAAGTTCCATGTATTTTAATGGGGGTTTCAACTTTAATGCATAACTTTGTCATTTTTGACATTTTGACCCCGAATTTTCAGCATGGCCTTTTGGGGACCCCACCTCCTGACCAATATGACTGTCATTATGCAGCTCCTGCCTGAAAGGTCAGTTGGTGAATTCATCTTTCAGATGGGATTTGACAGTTTTTCCTGTCCTTGTTTGAGTGGTGAGGTAATAAGAAGGCTATGTTGAAAATTTGGGGTCAAAATATGTAAAAATGGCAGAGTTATGACCATTCATTGCAATTTCGCTATGCACGCTCGTAACTTTGAAAATGTTTAAATATTTTGACCATACATTTTCAACATAAACTTATTACTGCACCTCATGTATGTCACAGCTGTCCTTTTCCAAATCCTGCATCAATCCTACCTGTACCAGCTTGTTTGTATCTATGTCTTAAGTTACTGTTATACTGTGTATTTTCGTTTGTCTTACTGTGACAAGGTACTTTTGTAAATGAGCCTATGGCTCAAAGGTTTTCCAAACTGCTGTCTAAATAAATAAATAAATAAAATGACTTTATTTGTCTGTGGCGCAGAATGGCGTTGCAGTTGTGTGTAATTACGTTTTGGGGGGATTCGAAAATTTGTGGCATCAGGTATGCGAGTTGTGGTATTAAGATGTATGTGCTGGCAATTTGTTCATTGTTGTCCTAAAAATTGAAGTGCAGGGCCCATCCACAGCTACATATATGCATTTATGGAGGGATAGGATCTTTCTTGGGTAAATACGGATATGATTTCTCTCTCAAAAATTATGTCCCTGCGCTCCCACAGGCAAATAAAGCTATAATTACACTGTCTCAAAAAGTAATTTGAGAAAGTGTAATCTTACCGTTCTGTGTTTGAGGGAGCGCAGGGCCCACTGGGCCCTACACTCCCATCACTCCATAATGGTATCATGCTCCCATCTGTCCATAACTGTAGAGACATTGTAATGAACTGTCATACTGCATAATGGAGGGCCCTGCACACCCATTACTGCAAAATAGTATCCATATGTGGGAGTGCAAGGCCCTCCGGGCCCAGCGCTCCCAATTACCCATAAGTGTAGAGGCAGCACAGACCTAGAGATATTCTAAGCAACCCTTGTGATGCAAATGGTGCAATATCTCAGTAACCATAGCAGCCTTGGAAAAAATCCATCACTGTTGTAATCCTCTACTGGCAACCTGCATGCGTGTTTAGTAACGGGTGTACTAAGCTGCGTTTAGTGAAAAATCTGTATAGGTGCCGAAAGGTGCGGCATCCGCCACAGTGTTAGCCTATGGGAAATTTCAAAACTTCAAAATGTTATAGTTATGAAATCAATGTTAATTTTATCACCAAACCAGCAAAAGTCACATCTGTGGGATAATCCCTTTCTACCTTGAACATTTCATCCTGAAATTCCAACAGTTTCTTTGAAGTGAAGTAGCAAAAAAAGGTAAACTCTAGAAATCCCTTTTCATGAGCCGAATCCCTTTTCGCGAGGTGTCAAAATTCCTTTTCGCGATTGTGGGACCAGATGGCCCTGCCAGAAATCCCTTTTTGCGTCACGAGAAGGGATTCTGATAGCTCATAAAGGATGTTGACAGCTCACGAAGAGGGATTTGAGTTGTCAGACCAGATGCCCCTAGGGGTAATTTCTTTTGAGAGATGCGGAAAGGATTTTTGACGCCTCGAAAAGGGATTTACTCACGTAGAGGGTTTTGATAACTCATGAAAGGGATTGTGAGGTGTCAAAATCCTTTTTATGCTTTAATACATTTTCACAAGGTGTTCAAATCCTTTTCGCATCACGAAAAGACTATCTGCAGGGCCACCTGGTCTGACAACCCAGTCCCTTTTCATGAGGTGTCAAAATCCCTTTTCATGAGGTGTCGTAATACCTTTTCGCATTGCGAAAAGGGATCAGAAGTGAGTCACAAAAAGGGATTTTAAAAAATCGAAAATAAACATTCTGGTGCCACTGTAAAGTAAACCAAAGGCAGAGAACTGTAAAGGATGTCAGGGTTTTATTTAAGTCAAAAAATTGATTAGCGTTTTGCTCATAAAAGTGCTAAAACATTGTAAAAATGCATAACACTTGCCTCATTGTGTTTAACAAACATAACACTTCTAGAAAAAATACTTTCTGTACAGTTAGTATTGCCCCAGGAAAAAAACTGCTAATCATTTAAAACCCTGGATGTCCACATGAACAAAATCCATGCCTGGATGTCTGCAGAAGACATCCCTTGGTAAAGTTACATCATTTTGTTTTGGGCTGGAAAAATGGAAACAAGATGGCGGCTCTCTAAAAGGGAATTTTTTTGTTTCTCACGAAGAGGGATTTAAAGAATCCCTTTTCGCGAGCTGTCAAAATACCGTTTCGCACCGTGCAGCTATCAAAAGACTGAACTGAGCATGCTCAGAACCCAAACTTAACTGATTAATATTTTTCACCAAACCAGTGCTGGCTTGTTCTTTTGGGCAAGTTCTCTCTACCCTGAAAATTTCAGACCGAAGTTCCAAACGATGTAGTCACAGCGCGATGAGATAAAAACAGCTCAAACATGCGGAAAAAAGCGACTTTTACAGATTTCACTATGCGCTGCATGAAATCCACAAATCCGATCGAAACGAAACTTGGTACATCAAGAGATCTACCCCACGGGACAGAGCATACTAAATTTCGTGCAAATCCGTTGAACAGTTGCGAGGTTATTAAAGTGCATAATTTGAGGTTTAACATTAAACTGCCTACGCAACCCTAACTATAATGGTGCTACCACGCCACGTGTGTGTGTGTGTATGTATATATATATATCGTGTGTGTGTGTATGTGTATATATATATGCATATAGATATAGATGTACGAGATATAGATATATATGTATGTATATATAGACATGTGTATTATATGTGTGCGTATATGTGTATATAAATGTGTATATATAATATATTGCGTGTGTAAATGTATGTGTATAGAAATATGTGTGTATATATAGTATATTGCACATGGGTTTTTTTTTTTTTTTTTAAGAAAGAAAGGCACTGGTCAGGGTGTAATAAAAATAAAACTAGCACACTCTCTGCAACGTGGGCATACCATATTGGCATAACTACAGTACTTTTTTGTATTTAACAAAAAAATAGGGAAAGAAACAGTTTGTAGTTTTATAAAAACAGAATTGGCCATTTTTGGAAACAGAAACTTACTGAACCTCTCTCTGATCTATATACTATGCTTCCCCCTGTTGGGTAAGGTTTCTGTTGTTCCTCCATTAAATATCAGTGTTTTGACACCCTTTTTCCAGTGCGCGTACAGCCAGCTGCTTTCTCAGGCCTTCACATCTTTCCCTGCTGAAATAGGAAAATATATATATGTACCTGCAGTGCCTACTATTCTAGCTGTGTGGGCACAGCTTGTGCACCCTTAAAACCGTGTTTCACTACCTCCCCTTCCATGCAAAATAAAAAGGGTCTTACACCCTGGAAGGGGGAATATAAAAAAGAGACCTATAAATACCTCACGGGGTTGAATAAGGTTCAGGAGGGGAGTATTTTTCAGCAGAGAATGTGCACGAAGACAAGGGGACATGCAATGACGCTGGAAGGAGGACTTTAGGAGGGATGTGAGAAAGTACTTCTTCACTGAAAGAGTGGTGGATGCCTACAACGGTTTTCCAGTGGAGGTAGTGGGGATGAAAACTGTGGTGGGCTTCAAGCATGGATGGGAGAGGCACATGGGACTGCTAGATCAAGTAGGGGCTGCAGTGTAGGGATAGGCAGGGTAAAAAGGAACAGACTGGCTGGGCCAAGTGGTCCTTAAATGCCGACAGTTAGGTTTCTTATAACCCATATTCTAATCTGTGTAATATCATGGGTCTATGCTGGCCCATAAAGGTCTTTTGACAGTGCATTTGCCTTTCTTGAGCGATGACTTAACCATCATGTTATAGGCTTGCATTGCTAAGCTCCAGCTTATTATTATGCCATTCTTACCACTTATTTGGTTGAGCCATTTCAGAAGGTTATAGCTGTGATTACCTGCAAGTGACATCCATAGAGGTTCTGTTTTGTTTAGAACTCACAGAATGCCAAGGCACACTTTCTGCAGTGGCCTACGCCATCTTCAATGACTTCAGCTTCTTGCTGAAGTATTCAGTTAGATATTGCTTCCTATCATTTGCTCATTGGCAGAGTACTGCTCCTAAGCCTCTATCTAATGCATCAGCGTGGGCTTTAAATTCCTTCTCCTGGTCTGGCAAGGTCAGGAGCTTGGCATAAGCAGGGGTGGAAATTTAGTTTTGCAGCTGCTAGTTAGCAGGGCTAGTGTCTGGGGACAATCCACTAACTCCACAGACTTTTCCACTGGTCCTGGTGGTGTACTTAATGAAATGTTACCTTCCCCAGTACAAGCCTGCAGGGCTAGTTAAAGGAAAATCTTAGGAGCCTCATACAAAATCTACCAGTATTTGGCTAGTGGTCCAGTGCCAGTTGGGCTGCTCGGGTGCCTTTCCACAGTTCTCCGTCCAGATCACCTTCTCGGGTGCCTGTTTGGCTGTAATGTCAGTTAGGTGTGCAGCCACAGCACTGAGGTTTGACATAGACTTCCTGTAGTAGCCTGCTAACCCCAGGAAAGCTCTCGCCTTCCTTGTGGTGGTGGGTCTGCCCCAGTTCTTAATGGTTTCCACCTTTGCTGGTTCGGGTTTGATGTGCCCACCCCCAACACAGTGTCCCAGGTTTGTCACTTCTGACATGCCTGTATGGCACTTTTCAGTTTTTACTGCCAGGCCTATGTTTTTTTTTTTTTGCAACTGGGACCTTACCTCCCTGACATGCTCAGCATGTTCCACCTGGGTCTGTCTGCAAACTGCAGTATCATCCACGTAACCCACCACAAATTCCCCAACACTATTCAAGATTTGGTCCCCCAGCCTTTGGAAAGTTTCTGGAGCATTTTTGTCCCATAAATGGCCCCCGTCTGGTTTTAAATATCCTGCTGTGTCTCTCCATTATGTGTCAGTTGTGACACCTATATACCTGTGGAGCCTATAGCCAGCTGTTTTCTCAGGCCCTCGCATCTTTCCCTGCAAAGGTAGACCAGAAATACAAAACAAATATGTAAACAGTGCTTACTGTTCTAGCTATGTGGACACAGCTCATGTCACCCATGGCACGGTATGGCACCATGAGCCCATGCATGATGCCGACAAACAGAGCTCTGCCCTGCACCATGAAATTGAAATGCAAAATGTGGATGTCCATCCCTGGTGCTGCTAAAGTTCCCCACTCCTAAAGTGAAAGTCCCCCCAAAAAAAACAGGTGTGGCACTGGAAGACCATTCTTTGTGCTGCCAAAACTCTACCTGTATCCCACCAGATGTCACCATGGGGTGCTTGGTGTGGGATGGGGAAGGTGGGTTGGTGCTTCTGGGCACTAGAGAGTGCTTGGCACGGACCAGAGTAAGGGAAGGGGTGTCGGAGGACACCAGGGCGTGTTTGGCATAGGGCAACCCCATCTACAATTACTGTGCTGGACCAGCTGTTGGTGGCAGCAGCTAACGTTTTACTTTAAGTTTTGCTAAGATGTTTGGGGCAACTAGCCAAAATGCCATATGATTTTTAAATTCCAGATGAAAGCCGGCTATTATATCAGTGGCTAGAATCTGAGAAAACATTTAGTGCGCATCCTTCACTTTCATTTTTTTTTTTACTTGTAAATTGGAGACCAGGGAAGGCATACTCTGAGTTACATACTAACATACTAAAATGCCAGCAGAATAGGCCTAACGGTCTTTCGTGTCTGCTCGTTTTGTCAGTCCCCAGCCTGGGTGCTGACCTTGCCTTCTCTGGCTTCTCCCTTCCCAGTTCCGGATATTCTTGCTGCATTGGATTTTGCTTCCAGAACCCTTCCCCTGTACCTGTCCCACTCCCTCTTGAACTCCTCCACTGTCTCTGCCTCCACTAGCCCCCTAGGCAGTGCATTCCATGGCTCCACCACCCTCTCAGTGAAGTAGCACCTCCTCCTTTCTCCCCTGAATCTTCCCCCCTCCAGCTTCCACCCATGCCCTCTAGTGGCCCTTCCTCCTTTCTTGAAGCACCCCGACTGCTCCTCCCCTATTTATCCTCTTCATGTACCTAAAGACCTCTATCATGTCCCCCGTACCGTCTCTCTTCCAATGTGTACATATTTAGCTCTTCGAGCCTCTCCTCATAGGTCCTGTCCCCAATCCCAAATCATTTTGGTTGCCCTCCTCTGGACCCTCTCCAGGAGGTTAATGTCCCGCTTTAAGTGTGGCTCCAAAACTGCACGCAGTACTCAAGGCGGCCTCACCAAGCTAGTTATACAGAGGAGTATCACTTCCCTCCTTCTGGAGTGATCTCCCTAGCGATGCATCCCAGCATCCTGTTGGCCTTGGCTGCTGCCTCCCACAAGTCTCAGAGTTGTTCATCTTGACATCCACCACCACCCCAGGTCCCTCTCAGCCATCGAGACTTATAGCATTCCCCCAGGGTTTACACTTGGCCTGGGTTTCTGGCCTCAGGTGGAGTACCTTGCATTTCCTGCATTGAACCTCAGCTTCCACTTCTAGACCATCTTTCCAGAGCCTCCAGGTCCCCTGTGGGCCACCCTCCCTCCTCCCCATCCACCACCGCCCCAGTTTCGAGTCATCTGCAAAAGACTCATCTCACTCCTGATTCCTGTCCTTATGTCAGAATCGTGGCGTTGAACAGAAGGGCCCAGGACTGATCCTGTGGGACCCCACTAATGACCCTCCTTGGGATGAGACTATCCCACCAACTCGACCCTCTGGGTCCGGTCCTGGAGCCAATTGCCTATCCATCTGATCATCTGGTCTCCCACCCCATTTCTCCTAGCTTATCCAACAGACCCACATGAGGAGCAGAGTCAAATGCCTTGCTGAAGTCTAGAAAGAGGACATCCACTGGTCTACCCAGGTCCAAGGCACTTGTCACCCAGTCATAGAACTCCACCAGGTTTGTCTGACACGATTTCCCCAGGATGAATCCATGCTGTCTATCGTCCAGGCACCCTGACTTATCCAGGTCCCCCCAGCCTCTCCTTGACAATGCCCTCCATCACCTTGCCCACCACCGATGTCAGGCTGACAGGCCTGTAGTTCCCTGCCACCTCCCTTGATCCCCCTTGTGGATAGGCACTATATGCGCCACCTTCCAGTCTTGGGGCACCCACCCTGTCCTCAGAGATGGTGAAAAGCTCTGCCAGGGGTTTGCCAGGACATCTGCAAGTTCCTTCAGCACTCTGGGATGTAATTTATCCGGCCCGGTGCTTTCTCCGTCTTAAGGAGCTGAGGGCTTCCTTCACTCTCTGCTGTGATTTCCTTCGGTTCCCTTCTCCCTGCTTAGCCCTCCCCCACCTGCCAGTGATGCCTCCCCTCTCCCCAGACCTGCCGATCGTTAGCGTCCCCCCCTCCTCAGTATCTCTGTCTCCTCCCATGTATGATGCAGCACCCCCATTTTCCCTGGTGAAAACTGAGGTGAAGTACTCATTTAGTACCTCAGCCTGCTCCCTAGGGTCTTGTGCCCATCTCTCCCCTGATTTAATCCTGCTAATCTGCCCCTTCACCCTTCGTTTTTCCCCAATGTATCTAAAGAACCCCTTGTTTCCTCTCCTAATTTCCCTGGCCAGGTTCTGCTCCTTCCTTGCCTTATCCGCCCTCACCACTCTAGTGGTCCTTCTAGCCATCAGCTCGTACTCCCCTCGATCCCTTTCACTCCTTGAGCACTTGAATTGCTTATAGGTTGCTTTCTTTCCCCGCACCACCTCCTGGACCTCTCTGGTCCACCAACAGGGTTTTTGGGCCCTACCGCATTTTCGTCTTACTCTTGCACAGGTGCTGGTAGCATCCTGCACCCCTCTCCTGATGATTTCCCACCTACTATCAGCGTCCATGTCTGACCCAATCCCATCAAATGCTCCTAAGGATCCTTCCCATTTCTTAAATCCACTCTGAAGTCTGTTATCCTGCCTTTGTGCAGCCTTCTACCCTCCTAGTCCAGGCAGAACCAGACCGTGGCATGGTCACTCCCCGCCAATGGGTCCCTTACCTCCAGGCCCCCAATCTGGTCACTGTCTGCCAGGACCACATCCAGTACCCGTGCCTCCCTGGTCAGTTCCCTCACCTGCTGAGTTAGGAACGCGTCTTGAAAGACATCCAACAACCTCTGTTCCCTGGTCACAGAGGATGTCATAGTCTCCCAGTCTGTTCTTGGCATGTTTAAGTCCCCCCAACACCACCACCGTTCCTCTGCCCAGTCTGCAGTGTCTCCCAACATCTGCCACCAGACTGTCCTCCAGCTCCTCCACCAGGGCAGGGGGTCTATACACCACTCCTATTTTTACTCTCTTGCCCCCCCCCAAGTTGAGGCTTGTTTTCAGGTGCCACCATGTTTTTTGGGGGGGGGGTGGTACAGAGGGGAGGAACTGTTTAGACAGTCCAAGTAACCAATAAGTTAGAATGTGATGAGATTTCTTCCCGTACCGCCAACCCCCCCACCCCCACGATACCCACTGTCATTAGTTTTAAATGGCAGCAACAGCTTAGGCTGTCTGTGTCTCTGTCTCTATGTGTGTCTGTCTCTCGCGGTGTGTGTGTCTCTTGCTGCCTGTGTGTGTGTGTCTGTCTGTCTCTCACTGTGTGTGTGCGCGTGTGTCTGTCTCTTACTGTAGCGTCCTGTAGTGTAGCAGTAGCACTACCGCTCGATATGCTGGTGACACAGGTTCTGGAACAAGCTGGATTAGTTGGTGGCTGGTGGGGTGTTTGGGGGGGGGGGGTGCTTCAATGCCCGAGAGGGTGCTCACCTCGAAGGAGGAGAGTCAGTGGGCTTCGCGGCACGATCACCACCTGGGGATCCACAAATGCAGTCGCAGTCAGACACTGGAAGAGTGGGAGGAACGTCACTTGATGATGTAGCAAGCGCATATGCAGTTCACCAAATCCACAGCATCCCATGGGTAGATGGCGGGGATACGAAGAAAAAAAAAATGGATGCAGCGGGGTAAAGCTGGCTTCCCTCACAGGCCTTGCACTGTTGCCAGGGCACCCTCATATTGGATTCTGCTCCAAGGGGTTTAAGAAACCCATTCACCCCCACCTTAAGGGATAAGTCTTGGGAGATTTGGAGGGGTTAGTCCCAGAGGTGATGGGGATGGAGGAAGTCCGAGATGAATGGGGCAGGCTTGCAGCAGGAGGCCAAATGCCAATATGGAAAAATAACTTGTGACTAGGTCCATGTGGCTGATTACTAGTAGCCCTCCACTAGTGCTTCAGAAGCTGCTAACTGGGTAGGATTGTGGCAAAAAAACAGGGTAGAGTGATGCTGGATAAAGGACTGTTTTGCCAAATGTTTATGTCCTGGACTACTGGGCTAATTGACAGACAAGCAAAAAATGATTACCTGTTGGTTGATAGACTGCTGGTTGTTTGTCTCACTTGCCTGTGCAGATGGTGATTCGGCAGCCACGAAGAAAAAGAGCAGCGCTTCTGCTACAGGCACAAAGGATCGGATTGGTGCCAGCAAGATGGGTGTGAAAAAACAAAAGGCGAGGCTTCAGGCACAGAGGCAGCGGAAAAACGAAGCAACTGTCAAAGGCAAAGTCATTCGGTCAGCAGTAGGTAAGGCCATCCCTTTATTCTAAAGCATGTTCAGGCAATCACTAGCCAGCAGGGTTAGTGACAAGGGACATCCACTCGCCCAGCAGGTGTACTTAATGAAATGTTTCCTTCTGCAGCACAGTCCCAGCAGGGCTAGTTAAAGGAAAGTTTTACTAGTCTGATACAAAGTCTACCAGGATTTGGCTAGTGGCCCAATGGCCAATTTTAACCCCTGATTTTATTGTGTTTCCAGTAATATCAACAAAAAAAATTAAAAATGTATAGCAAATATACTGCTACAGTTTCATATCTGTGTCTTAACTGGGAACACAGCTGGCAAGTCATAAAATGTTGGGCATTTTATTTATTTTGATTTAAATTTTGGTGACCGGGTAGGCTGACTGAGACTGAAACGGTCCCTTTTTCAGGGGCGACCTGGAATTGATTACATACATCTATAAACATCACAAAATACAAACATGTCATTTCACAATTAACAGTCAATATAGACATATTGACCCAGTCAAGGATACAGTGGCAGGTTAATTAAAATCAACATCAGCAGGATAAGAAGTATTGTACACGAGACAGTCAGAGTAATGTCCCAGTGAGTTTAGATTGGCAGTAGGGAATAGCTCTGAAAATAGCTTCTCAAACCGGTGCAGAGCCTCAGAGAAGCAGTGGATTTTAAACCACATTTGCTTGCTACTGCTAGTACTGGTTCAAAATGGACTTGTCCCTATAATTGTTTGGCAAAATTCACAAGTGAAACCATTCTACCTGCTATCTATGCAGAGAAGTCTGGCTGAGTGAGAGTCAGACTGCAGGAATATGATTTGCAGAATCTGTAAACAAGACTCTTGCATTTTTTTTAAATAGCTGGCCGCACACATATGTAGTAATTTGAACATGTAATTATTTATTGACTGTAAGTAAGGTATGTTATTGTCACTTATACTTCGTAATATGTATACCCAGGTATGTAGGGCAGTAAATAGCAAGTTAGGCCTGGCTTACAGAGCAAAGAACGTCACATCTGCTGCTCACCTTGCCCTGGCTAGAGGTGTGTTCCTCCCCACCCTCTGTTACGGGCTCATCCCATTTGTGCAAACCACTAAGTCGCATCTCTCAAAATGGGACGTAGCCTATAACATTTTGCCACTTCGCACTTGCTGCCCCTTGTCACACCCGCCATTGTGACCTGTACAACAAACTTACCTGGCTCTCCCCAAGCAACCATCGGAGCTTTATCCTGGGATGTTTCACGGACAATGTCAGTAGAATTGCCACCCCTCCGGTACTGGCAGAGCTCCTCAAACCTGCTTCTTCCTCATATTCCCCCTGGGTCCCATGGCTCAGCAGTTCCTATGGTTCCTGCTACCCGCACACAAATGGGCGACAGGGCATTTGCTGTATATGCATTCAGAATATGTAACTCCCTTCCTATCCAGGTCCGCTCTACCCTGTCCCACACCTGCTTCTGGGATTACTTGCAGCTCTCCTTGGTATGCAACTGCTCTTAATCACACTAATGACCTCTTCTGCTAGCAGGACACTTGTCTCTGACATCTCCATTTGGCACTTTCCAGAGTTCTTGTGCTGGTTCCTCCAGCTAGCCATACTTGCCCATTTTTCTGTTTGCCTGTACATTTTGTACTGTATGTATTTTAAATTGTTTGCCCTGTCAATATCCTTTGAAATGTCTGTATATTGTCTCCTGAACTTATGTACAATCCTTACTGCCCTGAAATGTATGCTTTGTTTACCTGATGCTATGTGTTACTCTGTTTGAACAGGTCCCTATATTTCCTTGTAATCTCCTGGGTCGCACTTGAAAATAAGTATCTGTTTTGTCTAGTGTGCTTACCTGATTAACAAAAACTAAATAAATAAAACCTGTAAAAGGACCATGTGGGCCAGTGCTTTCTTATCTGGTGAACAAAATTGTAAACAAAAAATTAAAATTTGTATATAAATATAATATGTTTGCATAAAACTTTAATGCACCAGTAAGGGTTCCGATTAAACATACAAAAGTAGGGAAATGTGGTGTTTGGGTTTCCTAACCTAACACCCAACCCCCACCCAGCAAGCAGCAAAAGGAAAAACATTGCAGTTTTGCCTGTTCTGAACCTTCGCAAATCAGGCCTGGGTCTTCCTTGGAGTTACCAACACTAACACTCACCCCATTCAATCAGCAAATAAGCTGCAGTGTGCAGACTATGTGAGAATGGAGTGGGTGTTAGAGCTGATAACCCCAGGCCTGATTTGCAAAGATTCTGGACAGGCAGAACTATAATGTTTTTTCCATTTGCTGTATGCATTGTGAGGGTGGGATGTTAGGTTTGGAAATCCTAACACCACATTTCCCTACTTTTTGTTGGTTTAATATAAGCCCTAATTGGTGCAATAATGAAGTGTTTTTTTTTTTTTTTTTGCAAATAATGTCCTTATGAAACATCCCTCTGACTCACCTTGTCTATTCTGGAGCCCTCAGGGTCTACACTGCACATACCTCCAAGGAGGCTGGCCTGGGTTCAGGAGTGGAGAGAAGAAATCGCATTGTGCCTCCATCTGGAGTAATGGCAGGGAATGCCTGCGAACAGATTGTAAGTTACTACCCCCAAGGAAATATGCAGTAGCGGCCCCTCCAAAGACACTTCCCCACAGAATAACAATCCACCCCCCTTGCAGTAATTCACAGTACCAATAGGTAGCTTGAACAAATGCAAAGAAATGCAGGGTGCTACATTTCAGAGCAAAAGAAACCCAAGGAGGAGCTACCAGCTAGTAGGAGATTCAGCTAGCCAAGACGGAAGAGAAGGATCTGGGGGTGATCATAACAGGAGCAATGAACAACTTGGCAAAGTATAGAAAGGCAGCTGCAAAGGCCAACAGGATGCTGGGTTGTATTGCCAGAGGCATATCCTCCAGAAGGGGGAGGTGATCCTGCTGCTATACAGGTCACTGGTTAAACCACACCTGGAGTACTGCATGCAGTCCTGGCGACCGTACCTGATGGGGTAGTAACCTGCAGTCTGTTCACAGGCAGGTACTTGCAGAAGGTGAGTCAGAGGGCTGTTTCATAAGGAAATTATTTGCAAAAAAACTTCATTTATGTAGATGTTGCTGCTGCCGGGGCTCCCTGTGGCTTAGCGCCCTGGCTCGACCTCCTGCCAGCCGCACTTCCTCCTGCCAGACTGCCTGCCCAAGCCCACAGATTCTGCTACTGCCGCTCCACCCTGCCCGGGCTCCCCGCGGCTTAGCACCCCGGCTTGACCTCCTGCTGGCCGCACTACCTACCGCCTGCCCAAGCCCACAGATTCAGCTGCTGCTGCTCTTTCCTGCCCGGGCTCCCTGCAACTTAGCACCCTGGCTCGACCTCCTGCCAGTCACGCTACGGACTGCCAGCCCAAGCCTACAGATTCTGCTGCTGCTGTTGCCACTCCTCCCTGCCTGGGCTCCCGTGGCATAGGGCTGCAGCTCGACCTCCTGCCAGCCATGCTACTGCCTGCTTGACTGCCCACCCAAGCCCTCAGATTCTGCTGCTGCCACTCCACCCTGCCAGCCCACAGTTTCTGCTACTGCTGCCCCACCCTGTCTGGGCTCCCCATGGCTTAGCACCCTGGCTCAACCTCCTACTGACCATGCTACCTCCTGCCCACCCAAGCCCACAGATTCTGCTGCTGCTCCACCCTGCCCGGGTTCCCCACAGCTTAGTGCCCCGGCTCGACCTCCTGCCGGCCGTGCTACCCCCTGCCAGACTGCCTGCCCAAGCCCACAGATTCTGCTGCTGCTGCTCCACCCTGCCTGGGCTCCCTGTGGCTTAGCGCCCCAGCTTGACCTCCTGCCGGCTGCACTACCTCCTGCCCGCCCAAGCCCACAGATTCTGCTGCTGCTGCTCCACCCTGCCCGGGCCTCCTTCCTCCCCCTCCCCCCGGCTTGGCACTGCAGCCCGACCTCCTCCTGGCCAGGCTGCCAACTGCCTACCCAAGGCCACAGATTTTGCTGCTGGCGCTCTGCTCTGCCTGGGCTCCCTGCAGCTTAGCACCCCAGCTTGACCTCTTACTGGCTGCGCTACCTCCTGCCTACCCAGGCCCACAGATTCTGCTGCTGACGCTCCACACTACCCAGTCTCCTCATGGCTTAGCACCCTGGCTCGACCTCCTTCTGGCTACACTACGTCCTGCCCGACTAATCCCACAGATTCTGCTGCTGTTAGTCCGCCCTGCCCCGGCTCCCTGCAGATTAGCGCCCAGGCTCAACCTCCTGCCGACCGTGCTGCCTGCCCAAGTCCACAGATTCTGCTGCTGTTGCTGCTCCACTCTGCCCGGGCTCCCCACGGCTTAGCGCCCTGGTTCAACCACCTGCCAGCCGTGCTACTTCCTGCCAGACTGCCGCCCAAGCCCACAGAATCGGCTGCTGGGCAGGAGTCCAGACTGCCCGCCCAAGCCCACCAGTTCTGCTGCTGTTGCTCCGCCCTGAGCAGGCTCCCTGCTGCTTGGCACCCCAGCTCAACCTCCCGCCGGCCACACTACCTCCTGCCCGCCGAAGCTCACAGGTATGGCCTTCATCAGCTCTGAAGCATGGCTTGAAAGCCGTGGTTATCATTGGTCTGCCAGTTTGGTTCACTAGCACCTGTTGACTGCACACTCTCTGACCAGAAAAGGACTTCTGAGCAATTGGTGCAGAATTTAATTTTAAAATCGGAGGAGGGCTGCTTAGTTCTGCTTGGAAATGGACTTCCATTTGAATGCTGAATTGAATTTAAAAATTGAAGGGCTGCCTATTTGACTGTGAGCTCTGCTGCTTTTTTTAATCTGTGGGATCTTGGGGCTGTGGACTTTTTTCTCTCCTGCCTATCCACCCCCTCCCTCTCTAAAATGCTCTTCCTCCCCCAGCCTGTCACCGCCCACTAATCCCTTTCCCCTGACTGCTGACTGATCCTCCCTTAAAGTGGTAGACACCACTCTGTGTCTGCTGTAATACTCTGCTAAATACCCAGCTCTCTCACTGGATAAAGGACAAGGGAACCAAGAGAGATTGGATAATAGAGGAAGGCTCCACAGGACTGGTACCAATAGCGAACCCCAAAGTGAGCCTGTGCCTGTCAGCAGGAGGAATATTCATACAATTGCTGCTGCTACTACTGTTTGCCCTGTAACAAAGAGACTCGGGCGTAACAAACGGCTCCTGCCACCAAGGCCACCTGTTCACACATTGCAGAAAAAAAGCACAGTGGGAGACTTGTAGTCTAACGCACCCCTTTGCCAGTATTATGCTACACCCCACCTGGACTATTACCCACTTGGGGATACTGGTCCCAGCTTTTTGCCTATTGCCAGGCTTTCACCTTGCGCTTGGGTGTCCGCCTGCAAATTGTGCCATTCATGATCCGCTGAGGACAAACATAAAAATCCACTTCGCAAAAATATGCAGGAAACTCATCCTGTTACTGCCACTGATCTCTGAAAACTTCCATCCTAACCCAGGCCCTTTACCAACTCATACCCAGATGCCAGCTCATACCCAGTTTCTGCACCCACAGGACAACTGAAGATTGTGGCATTGAACATTGGGTGCCTTCTAGCAAAGTTTGCACAGTTCGAAGCATGGGTGTCACATACCCAGCGAGATATCATTGCCTTGTCCAAGACCTGGCTCACCTCACGTACCGCCAACGCGGTACTCTCCATACCTGGATACAACCTGCAGGCTGGATGGGATTGGGAAAAGAGGTGGTGGGTGTTTAATTTACACTCGAAGTCACCTGCAATGCCACAGGGTCCAGCTGGCTACTGCCAGGAATGACTGCGAATGCCTTACGATAAAAATCCTGATAGGAAAGGGGGGAAAGGCTTAAATGTAATGGCGGTCTACATCCCACTAGGCTGGAAACAAGCTGGGCTAGAAGTGTTCACTAATCACTACACACAGGCAAGTTGGAACAAGGAAACCATCATATTAGGGGATTTTAATTCCAGTTGGCTTGCCAGCTGTAGCCCACCACATAGAGATCTGGTGTCCAGACTCTACCTAACACAGATGAACAAGAGTTTCACCAGAATCAACTACCGCACCGTCACAGGCACGTTGGTAGACTGGTTGCTAACAATACATCCAGAAAGAGTAACCGAAGTCAGGGTAGTCCCGGACACTGTGAGCGACCACTTGCCCATCCAGTGTGTATGGTCAACAAAACAGGCCAAACCCTCACCAAGAATGATGAGGAATGGAGTTATAAAAAATAGCTCTGTGGGCGACTTCAGGAACCACCTTAAAACCACAGACTGGAGCTTCGTTGACTCATACACCTCTATTGACACAGCCCTCCAGCTCTCTCACCCACTTCAGGGCAGCTGCTGCTAAGTATGCCCCATACCATACTAAAATGATTAAAGGGGGGAAGCATGGACTGGGTCCCACCACCACTTCTCAGTTTGATGTGGTAGCGGGATCTCCTTTGGCACCTGGCTAGGGCAACAAGGTCAACTACAGATGCGCAAAACTACAAGGCTGCCCACAACGGGTGCACTTGGGCAATCTGGCAGGCCAAGGCTGCTTACCACAAGAACCAACAGTCCCATTGTTGGGGCAATGGGAAGAAATTTTGAGCCTCAATTAAAAACCTTGTCGGGACCAGTGACAGGACCCCACCTTACATGCTTCACCATAATGGTGATGTCATACTTGATGATGCCACAATAGCCAATATCTTTAACAAGGTATTCACGAACTACAGCGCAGTCCTTCCACCTAGACCACCTACCTACCCTGATGATCCTCCAGCTACTGTACATCCTTCCTTCTCTCCCAACGGTGGAGCCACCAGTCCAGCCGTTTACTTCAGGCAGGTAAACTGCAAGGAAACAAGAAAATATCTCTCAAGAGTCCTGAACAAAACTAGGATGGGAAGGGATGGCATAGACATGAAACTGATCTCTGTCGCTGTACCTGAAGCTGTTGCACCCATCACCAAGTTGTTTAACCTTTCACTATGCCTGCCTGCTTTCCCACATACCTGGAAATCCGCACTGGTCACGCCTGTGCTCAAAGGTAGTGACCAGGCACTAGTATCCAACTACAGGCCCATTTCAGTTCTGTCCCCGCTCTCCAAAGCCTTGGAAAAAATTATAGCAGACCAGCTCAATGACCACCTACAAAAGTATGACCTCCTCTGTCAACAGCAGCATGGATTCCACAAGTTGGACACTACTAACACCGCCCTAGTTAACTTCACAGACTGTGTGCACGAGGCGCTTGATCAGGGCCACCTGGTAGGGGCAATCTGTATAGACCTAACCAAGGCTTTCAACCTTGTGGACCACCAGCTGCTGCTTCAAAGATTAAGTTGCCTAAGGCTGTCCCTCGACATGTTAAATGGTTCTCTAGTTATCCGTCGAGGCAATCACAGCAGGTAAAAATCAACGGGGCCATCTCCGAAACCTGCAAAGTCACAGTTGGGAGTCCCTCAGGGGTCCATACTGGTTCAACTCTTGTTCATTCTCTTTGTGAACAACCTGCCTTATGCATGCCCCACCTTTAGGATGCTGCTGTATGCTGATGACACAGTAGTATTCTCGCATAAATTATGCCAAGAAGCACTTGCCAGTAATCTACAGCATAACTTTGACCTTCTGCAAGACTGATCGAAGGACAGTTTATAAGTGCTCAACAGTTCAAAAAAAAATACAATGCTCTTGGGCTGGTAGTCAAAAGAGGAAATCCACCACACTGTTCTCTATTATCAATGACTCCTGTTCAACTCTGGAGCAAGTGTCCTCGTTCCGGTACCTCGGGGTCAAAATTGATCAGTCCCTCTCCTTCGAACACATCTGCAGTCTGCTGCAAATAGAAAATTAGGGGTCCTCTATAGGCTGCGTTTCTGCCTCATTCCAGAGGCTAGGCTATAGGTGGTTAGGGGAACAATCCTACCTACCTATCCTGAATTATGAGATTGTGGTCTATGGCGCCGCCACTGAAACCATCCTATACAGAGTTCATATTGCACTCAGTAAGGCCTGCAGATTTGTTTTAGATGCTGATTGACTTACGCATATGTGCGACCTGTATATTGGGACAAAATGGCTCCCTCTTATGGATCGGATCAAAATCCACTCCTGTCTACTAGGCAAGAAGGCACTTCTTGGATTTGCACCTCCGTCACTACAGGCTTTTTTCTGTCCCGCCCCCACTGTACATACCACAAGAAGTGTCACAAAACAGGCACTAGCGGTACCGTTCAGAAGAACTGCCCTGCAGAGTCGAGCTTTTGCAGTTAGGGCACCTACCTGATTAAATGAACTTCCCCTTGCCACTATAAGCCTCGCGCATATCGGTCACTTCAAATCCAAGCTTTGTAAATTTATCCCCCCTGTATGCTGCTACTATCACAACTAAACCCAACTAGAACCAGCTTTCATGGGTCCTGGGACTATGTTCAGGATCACCCTGCTGTGTCCAGCAAAGCATATTAAGTCCACTCCCACCACCACCACCACCACCTATAGAGGCCCCACCTCTTTCTCTCCCTATCCCACCGCACTGCTTATCTCAACCTCGACCTCCTGTTTCCCCTCACCCTACTGTCCCCCCACCCCACCCCGGATGGTGTACCTCAGATATGAATTTTGAGATGTCCTGGTTACGCTGACCTGTAATATGGTTTACATTGTGTTCTGACTTGCTTGATTTTTGACAATGCCTCCTAGCTGCAACTGTCTACTCCTGTATGTTTCCCCTCCCTTTGTCTGATGAGGATCCTTTTGTAAAGGTGCTTTTAGCTCAAAGGTTATAATTCTGATTCTTTCAATAAATAGGTTACTGGAGTGGGTGCAGCACAGGGTAACAAAAATGATCCAGGTGCTAGGGGACTTACCCTACGAGAGCAGGCTGAGGGAGTTGAACATGTACTCCCTGGAGGAGTGGAGAGATTGGGGGGGGGGACATGTCTTGAAACCTTCAAGTACATGAAGGGATTAAATAAGACTGGCATGGAGGGGCTTTTCAAATTAAGGAGGGGGAGGACTCTCGAGGGCATGATCTGAGATTGGAAGGGAGAGGGTTTAGGAGGGAAATGTGGAGACACTGTTTTATGGAGAGGGTGATGCCTGGGAGGAACATATTGCCACAGGAAGTGGTATCCTGTAGAACAGTGGGCTGCTTCAGAAGGGGATGGGACAGGGTAAGAGGGAAGGTCACTGAAAGGGGGGAGGGGCATTTGCAGTATAAGAGCTGTTAGCCGCACAGTTAAGCAGACTTAATAGACCATAAGGCCTTTATCTGCTGGCAATTTCATATGTTCGTATGTAATTAACAGTATTTATTGTTGGGGAAGGGGAGAAAAGGGGAAAGTAGCACAACATTAATAACTGGCTCAACAAAGTTACCCCACACAAATATCTCCACCTCCCACCTGCAGGTGCACCTAACTTGCAGCTGCCAAGTGCCTTAGTCCCTTAATATGGGTACCACACTGCAGTTCAGTGCCATTGGGCCGACTCCATATAACTTTTTAAAGAGATGCAACCTTACTGCCTGGATGCAGCTTGATACTTGGCGCAGTTCATCCCAGGACTTACCCTTCCCCCTCCTGACTAGCTAGCTAAGTAAAGACTCCCCCACACCGCAGCTCAGGGGTACTTACAATTCAGAAGTTCAAAGGAGGTGGCAGAAACTTTGCTTACGGTACCAGGCTGGTATTGGAGGTTTGCTGGCAGTATGCCACAGCAGCAGCAGGGCTGACTGAAGAAGTTGGAGAACGCTGGTCTTCACCTGCCTGGCCTTGCCAACTTTGCCTCTGAGTCCTTTGTCGGCAGTGTTCACCAGGCAGGCCTCTCGCCATCTTCTCCGCTGGTGGTCTTCCTTGGTGGTCCAGGGACGAGGCAGGCTTAGACCCCAGATTTTTCCCTTGGCACAACTTTTTGAACAGTAGCGTGGCTGGGCTTTTGTCTTCATCTCTAGCCCCAGCACTCACATTTAAGCTTGTCTAGACGTAGCAGCGGCTGGGCTCTTGCTCATTTTGTAGTCCCAGCCCACACCGTCTCTCTGGCTTGCAGCAGATAACCGCCTCTGCACTCGCCCCACCAACATGGGGGGGGGGGGGGAGACGCACAGTCGCTCGGTCTCTCTCTCTCTCTCTCTCAGGTTGCAGAGCTTTTCCTTCTACTGGGCCGCAGGGTGCAGTCTAGCTGCAGTCTCGTAATTGCACACTGTATGCTTTCCTTCCCTGCAGCAGACTCCTAAGTCTCTCTTTCTTTGGTTTCCAATGTCATGCTTCTCTCTCTTTCTGCTGCCAGTTTCTCATTTCTGTTTTGCTGGGTTTTACAGGCGCTCCGCTCACAGTTATTTGCTGGGGTCGAACTAGCTGTTGGATCACCGGTACAGGCCTTAGGGCTGTGAATACCCACAGTGGTCTCTCCTGCAATCTTTCAAGTCCCAAAACTGAATCTGCCTTTGGCAGGCAATGCAGTTCAATTTATACTTTTGCAGCCATCCCCTCTTATTGGGTGCATGAGTCCCAGGCTTTTCCTGTGCCCGTTTACATTTTATGCAGCAGCTCCCGCTGTGCTGAAGTCCCTGGGCACTGCCATGTTTTTTTTTTTTTTTTTTTTTTTTTACCTTTCTGTTCCAAATGCAGCCCTTTACTACTTTATGATATCTTCGCTTACTTAGTCCCCCAAGATCCCCATCTCCACTGCCTGTCCTGGATCTTGGGATATATTTAGATGTTGCCCGCAGCCAGATTTACTTATTGGAGCCGTGGCCCCTTTAAATTTTACTTCTCTGCATGCATGCTCAGAAGGGCATGGGGTTCCATCTTGTTTACTTTCGGTCCAGTTCCTTTCACCAGCTCCCAGGAGCATTGTAATTTCTCCCCTTGCACCCGGAGGCACTGTAATTAAGATCGGACTTCAGCCCCATCTTACCATGGGTCAGGGATCCGAAAAAGTTGGCAGCCACAGCCACAAAGATAGTGGGAGGCGCCAAGGTCCGCAGCCCTCCAAGAGTCACTTGAAGGACGCCGACAGAGGAGCGGGGGCCACAGCCAGACCAGTTAAGCACACTTCCTTTGCCAAATGCTTGGCATCCCAACAAACCATTAAAACCCTAACATTATATTCTGGGTTCTCTGTGATTTACCACCCGAGGTTGGATCGTAGGGGTGGGGGTGTGGCCATCTTTTTTTAAGACCGAACTGGGCCTTATGGATGTTCCAGTGGGGACCACCAGATCCTTTGAGTGTGTTATGGGTGAGGGTGTAGGTTGCAGGATACTCCTCATCTACTGTCCACCAGGAGATTGTGGACTTTGTCGTCAACATGGTATTGGAGTCTCCCAGATGGGTCGATGACGAATTCTCACAATTTGGTCAAAATCTCCTCCAGTTAATGACATCACTGGGCCTTACACCAGTTGTTACTTCCTCTACCCATATAGGAAGCCACTCACTGGATCTGCTGTTCCTCCTGGGGATGGAGATCACTGATCTGGTGGTGGAATCAGTTGGTTGGTCTCACCATCACGCCATAGGTTTCAATTTTGGGGCTCCCCCAATTGGACCTTCCCCTGTGGAGATGGTCCAGTACAGCCCTTTGAGGGGAATTACTCCAGATGGTCTGTTGGCAGTGCTGAATCTATTGGGATTGCTGAGCGAAAGCATGAGTCCAGGGGACCTTGTACTGGCTTATGATAGGGCAGTGGGAGATACCATGGACTTGATTGCACTTGTTCGTGTTCGACCATTCACTCTTCGCCCAAGGTCCCCATGGTATGGTGGGACCTGGAAGGAGTTGAGGCGGGGTGGTCAAAGGCTGGAGAGAGCTTGGTGGAAATCTGGCTTGGATGCTGACAGGCTTAGATTGATGGAGCATTATATCTATCAATAAGAAATCACCTGTAAGAAGGCAGAGTTCCTGTCCAGGGAGATTTCTGCTGCGCAGAACCGACCAGCACAACTCTTTCGCACTGTTGACCGACTGTGCAATCCAGTCGGTCTGCAGTCTGGAAGAGCTTTTTCACAAGTTAAGTGTGATGAGCTAGCTCGGTTCTTCACAGATGAGGTTGCCAGCATCAGGTCTGGAATCGGCCTAGCCCTTTCCATGAGGGGATGCTGTGGTCGACAGGAGATGATGAACACCTGGTCTGTCTGGATGGGGTTTTGTCGACCAAAATTCATGGACATTGTGAAGATTGTCCAAACTTTGCGCCCAACTTGTTGTTTGGATCCGGGCCCTACCTCCCTGTTGGTGGGGTGTGCAGATGTTATCTGCCCTATCCTAGCTGAAATTGTTTGGAGATCTTTGGAAGGGGAAACCTTTCCGTATCTCTTAAAGGAGGCGGTCATTTGACCACTCCTTAAAAAATCTTCCTTGGATCCCGACAACCCAGCTAACTACTGACCTGTCTCTAACCTTCCTTTTGTTGGGAAGGTTATTGAGAAGGTATTGCTGTGCAGTTGGACTATCATTTAGTAATTCACGGTATCTGAGGCTCTTCAGTCTGGTTTTCGGAAGAGGCATAGTACGGAGACTACCTTTGTTCGGGTATTAAATGATCTCCTAATGGCGAGAGATCGAAAGGCTTGTACCATCTCGGTCCTTCTCGATTTCTCAGCAGCTTTTGACACTGTGGACCATGCGGTGCTTTTGGAGACCCTGCGGCTTCTTTGTGGACTGTCAAGTACAGTCCTCAAATGGTTTCAATCTTTCGTGACAGGCAGGTCTTAGGGTGGTCACAGGAATTTATTCCTCTGATGCCCTCTCCCTGCCTCGTGGGGTGCGTCAGGGTTCCATTTTGGCACCCATGTGGTTCGCAGTGTACATGCTGCCCTTGGGAGAAATCATTAGGCATTACAGCTTGAGTTTTCACTGCTATGCAGATGATACTCAGCTGTATATGTCCTTTGTACCTGGACAAGTTGATGCAGTCTCTGTTCTGAACAGTTGCCTCTCCGAGATCAAAGATTGCATGAGCTCCAGTTGGCTGAGACTGAACCCGGATAAGACTGAGGTGCTGGTGGTGGAACCAGGTCGCCTGGGGGCAGGTGTCGATGCTGGGCAAACGTCTGGCCTTTGGCTTGACGGTGACCAGCTCGTCACCTCAGATCGGGTGCAGAACTTGTGTGTTATTTTTGATAATGGCTTGACCCTGACGTCTCGGGTGTCTGCCATTGTCAAATCCTCATTTTTTCATCTGAGGAATATTGCCCGGGTGAAACATCTGATTTCCCCCTGGCGACTTTCCAACATTGGTCCACGCCTTCATTACCACCTGTCTCGACTACTGCAATGCCTTCTACCTAGGGCTGTCAGGGGTTGATATCCGCCGCCTGCAGCTGGTGCAGAACACTGCGGCCAGGTTGTTGACTGGTACCTCCAGGTCCAGTCATATTACGCCTGTCCTGCATGAACTGCACTGGCTGCCAGTTCAGTGGCAGATTACCTATAAGGTAGGCTTGCTTACCTTTAAAGCCCTACACGAAGAGGGACCCGACTACCTTAAAGATCTCCTGACTCCTTACTCCCCGAATCGTCTGTTCCGATCCGCCGACAAGGACTTGCTAGAGATTCCCAGGGTTCATCTTAAAACATCTGGCGCCTGTGCTTTTTCATTTGTAGCACCGACCGTGTGGAATTCTCTGCCTTGTCGGTTAAGAGAATGCCTGGTCATCAGTAGTTTTAAAACAATGTTGAAAACCTATTTGTTTTCATTGGCCTTCCCGAATTCGAGCTGGATGGCAATGATTGGTTTTAAATATCTGTAAATCAGTTTTTTGGTATTTTATTGTATTTATAGTTTGTACAGCGCCTTGGTTTTGAAAGGCGCTATAAAAATAAAGATGGATTGGATTGGATATTCAATTTAGCATATCAAAACACACTGCTACCTAGACACCTGATTCTTGTGTAGCATAAAAGGCAACCATCACAATACGGTCACAATAACAATAACAGGTCAGTATGCATTGTCTGCCTAGACATTGACTGCTGTTTATATACACATGTACGTAAAGGTGTGCACATACACCTACCTGCCCGATCCATTGTGCAACACCTTGGGAGGGTAAATAATAGGAACCATGTATTTATGGATCACCTGGATGGGGTATCTGAGGAGGCACCAAGGATATGGTAGGTGAGCTCGATCATGGATTTGGGTTGTCGTTCAGACCTTCGAAGTAATGCTTCTGGCTCCAGAGGCACAGGGGCACTGTTGGGCATGACAACAATGATCATGCTTACCACAAGTTAAGTCGATTGTATTGTCCATACCAATGTTCATTACTTGCTTGGGTGCTTGGATACTGGACCTTCTCTCAGGGGTAGAAGGGACGGCATTAAGGTTCAAAAGTTACACAGGTTCAGTGGGGGTGATACTATTGGAGGGCTGAGAATTTCGACAGTCCATTTGCCATTGATTCAACCCTTGACTTATCCCTGGCACATAGTCCCAGAATGAAATATCTTCACACTCATTGGGAGAGTGAAAATCAGTTGGAGCGGGATCCAATGCAGGCCACTCAGAAGGCCCGGTTGTACTAGTATGCAGGTTTAATGTAGACCCTTTGGGAGGCCTGGATGGACCAATATTTTCTTTTTGCTTTTTTAAAGTCTGGCTCCTTGTTTTGAGCCTTCTCGCTGCTGGGAGTCTCACTACCAGAAATAAGGTCTGGTACAGTCTCACCAATGGGAAGCAGGTGATTCTGTGTGCAGTCTTTTCCAGACCTCTCACCTGTTGTTGAATTTTGTATGCTGGTATATTGGGCAATTGCTTCACTACAAGGTAGGCTTGAGGGGCCCACTAGTCTTGAATTTTGTGTTTGCCTTGTATGCCAAGATTTCTTAGCAAAACACGATCTCCAACTTGTAACACTTGGTGTCTCACCCTTTTGTCATATCTCCGCTTATTGCCTTGGCTTGATTTAACTGCTCCTCTGCTGCCAGTTGGCAAGCTTTCCACAACTGTTCTCTCAGCTTCCGTGTGTATTCCAGATATGATTCTTCAGACGTGCCATCAGAGGAAACACCAAAACATAGGTCGACTGGCAGTCTGCTTTCACGGCCAAACATAAGGTAAAAGGGAGATTTCTGCTTGGTGTCCAAGGTACAGCTGTAGACATGTACGAGATAACTGATTTTTTTTTTTTTTAAACTCCAGTTTGCTTTGTCAGCTGGATCCAGGTTACCCAACATATCGAGCAGTTCTATTTAAGCGTTCAGGTTGAGCCCCTCTCCACCCCACCTGGGGGTAGTACAGTGTTTTACATGATTTCTTTATACCCCAAGCTGCCAGGAACTCATTAACTAACAGACTCTCAAAATCTTGCCCCTGATCTGAGTGGATTCTTAGTGGAATGCCGTAGTGATTCATGAACTGTTTCAGGACTTTCACAACTGTGCTTACTGTTTGTTCTTTGGTTGGGTAAGCCTGAGCATACCGGCTGTAGTGGTCAGTGATGACAGGAATGCTGGCTTTATTCTTTTGGCCAGGTTCTAATGACAGAAAGTCCATGCATACAAGTTCAGGTAGGCCGTTGGTTTGTATATTGACCGGAGTGGGCAGTGTCTTTCTGTTGCTACAATGAAAGCAGGCTTTGCAGTGTTTTTCTATGTCCCTTTTCATTCTGGGCCAGTAGACTTGTGCTGTTGCCAGGTCTTATGTCTGTTCATAGCCCAGGTGACCCATTTCGTTGTGGAGGGCTGTCAGGGCTGCCTTGCGGTACTTGCAAGACAGGATCAGTTGGGTCTTGGAGCTTTCAGAGTCATCACTATTGTGCACCTTCCATGCCAGCAGTCCATCTTGTAGGGCCAACTTACTCCACTCTCTTAGCATTAGTTTAGCGTCTAGGTGAAAATGATGTACTTGGTGGGTGCTGAGCCCTTTCTCGAGAACTTGAATGATGCGACAAAAGGCATGGTCCTCCCTATGTGCCCGTTGCAGCTTTGGTTTGCTTGGTCAGGGGAGAGAGGATGGGTCTAGTCTTTTAAAGTTCAGGTTAGCCTCAGGAATGGCATCTGATGAAGCCCCTAGCATGTTGATTTGCTCTATGGGATTTAGCTGGAGTGGCTTTCTTTGGCACAGAAAACTTAGAACACAGAACTTTAACAGTTGCACTTGAAAGCTGTACATTGGAGTTAAACTGATCAGTATGTGAGTGTCTTGACAGGGCATCGGCAGCTGTGTTGTTCTTGCTGCTTCTGTACTCCAGAGTATAGTCATATGTGGATAGTGCGGACAACCACCTGTGTCCAGCAGCATCCAGCTTGGTTGTGGTGTTTACATGTGTCAAGGGGTTGTTATCTGTCCAGACAGTAAAGGGGACATCATACAGTTAATCTTGGAATTCATCTGTCGCTGCCCAAAGCCAAGATTTCATGTTTGTGTACAGGGTAGTGCTTTTCAGATGCTGACAGGCTGCAGCTAGCAAATGTCACAGGCCGGAGCCCTTCTGGGTGTTCTTGGTAAAACATCACTCCTAACCCCTTCAAGCTAACATCGGTATGGAGGATGTATGGATTGTTGGGGTCCGAAGATGCCAGGATGGGTACCTCACACAGTCTCTTGATGATTCCCTTAAAAGCAGCCTCAACTCCAGTGTCCATCTGTCAACAAAGGGTTCTTTTACTCTGAGGTACTCTTTTGGTGGATTCTCCATTTTGGACTGTTTTCTTCTGGATGGTAGCCACGTAACAGAAACATAGACTTTGACAGCAGATAGGGAAATGGGCCAAGCAGTCCTTATCTACTGGATAAGCTGCAGATCCTAGTTAACCAACAGCCTACTTCTTCCTACCCCCCCCCCCACAAGAACTGCCTTATGTCTGTCCCTTGCATTCTTGAATTCCTCCACTGTTTTTGATCCCACGACCTCAGGAAGGCCGTTACATGTGTTCACCACCCTCTCTGTGAAAACATACTTCCTCACATTGCCCCTGAGCTGTCTCTCCCCATCTTCAGATTGTATCCACTTGTTCTTGCACATCTTCTTCTGAGGTTGGGCTAAATCATTGAGCTGCTGCACTACCATAGAAGAGTCCTTCATAAACCGCCGGTAATACCCACAGAAACCAAGGAAGAATTGGAGAGCCTTTAAGTTGTGCAGCCTGGGCCAAGTGGTGAGGGTCTCGACCTTGGCTGGGTCGGTCTGCGTTCCATTTTTTTAAGACGATATGCCCCACATATTTTATTGAAGGCTGGCAAAACTGGCACTTGCCAATGGAGGCTTTTAATCCGAATTCCCACAGCTGGTCTAATACCTTCATCAAATGGGTTTCGTGCTGTTCTAGAGTTCTGACAAAAACAACCAGGTCATCCAGGTAGACGATAACCTCTAGCAGATTCATGTCCCTCACTGCCTTTTCCATTAGTGGCAGGTGCTTCAGAGATCCCTTGAGGCATATGTTCAAGCTACAAGAACCCAAGTGGGCAGATAAAGGCGGTCTTCTTCTTGTCGTCTTCCGCCATGGAGTTCTGACAGTACCCACTCCGGAGAGCCAGCACTAAGAACCATTTATTCCCTGACAGGCTGGCCACAGCATCTTCAATCTGAGGCACTGTGTATTGGTCTGGGATGATCTTTTTGTTTAACGTTCGATAATTGATGCACATTCTTACGGCACCATTCTTGTGTGCCATGACCATGGGGATGTGTAGGGACTCTGGGACTTCTTGATTTTACCTGCTGCCAATAACTCTTGCAGGTGCCGCCATACATCCTCAGTATCTCCTTGGGCCAGTCTTCGGGATCTCTGTCTGAAGAGGTGGTTATCTCTTAGGAGAATATGATGTTCCTCACCTGGGGTGCACTCTACATCCCATTCGTGGAGCGAAAATACTTTGCGCCTCTTTGCTAGCTTCTGGCTCAGGCTCCACCTATATGTCAGGGATGGGCGAGTCCCCAAAGTCGAAAGATGCTGGTTCGATCTTTGTGTCTGCAACTATCCATGGGTCCATCTCTGTGACACTATCCACTTTGAAGATGTGTGCCACTACTCGGCCCTTTTGGATTACTGTAGTTTTTTTTGACTCGTTCTTTACCCTCACCATTACATGTCTGGCCTGGGGGATCTCAAGTGGGTGGCATCGACCCCTGCTGCGCCATCAATCCCTCTAGCAAACTGTCCTTTGATGGTTTGTCAGTAATAAAGGTGGGTCCTTTAGGCTGCAGGGAGTAAATCTGGCGATGCCCACCACTCTACACTCTGAATTAGGAGGCAGGATTAGTTCTCCGCTATTCACCCTCCAAATCACACCAATGGGCTCATTAAGTCAGGCTCAGGTACGTAGCATCTAAGGACAGGCTGACTCTTCCCCACCACAGCTTTGACGGAGGGGCTTAACAGGGTGACAACTCTGCCCCTCTCCTGACAAAGTTGAACCAGTCTGCCAAACCTATTCACGTTTGTACCAATCAATAAAGCGAGATCAGCCATCCCCTTGGACTCTTGGCATATCAGAGCCATGGTGTCAATCTTGTGTGGATCATCTGGATCCCTAGATGTAAATGCATTCAGCAGTATGAAATAACCATCGTAGGGGTAATTTGTTTCTCCTGTCCCCCATACAGACAGGCCTGACAAAGGCAGTAGTGGCAGGTGCTTCAAGTGTCAGTTGTAAAACGTCCTGTGGATTATAGTGACTTGCAACCCACTGTCCAACAGGGCAATGCACAGCACTCCCTCAGTTAGCACATCCACATTTGCATGGGGTCCAGTTAAGCCTGGAGGTACCTTGCTCCCTGAGGGGGTATCTCCAGTCCCATCCATTTGGTGGAGCTTTCCAATTTTGGAGACCCAGGTCACTCCCTCACTGGGGTCCGCTGTCATTTCCCTGCTTCGTGTGTGTGTGTGTGTCTTCTCCACCAACTGAGGATTCTCGGAGCAGGCACAACTACGGGCGACGTGCCCATCTTAATCTCCACACCGATTTAAAAAAACCATCAGCTAGCAACGACAAAGATTGAGAGGCTCTGGCAGGGGTCACTGAGGACGGCCGGGTGGAAGGACTTTGGGGGTTTCCAACCATCTTCAACTCTATTGTGTATAGACTTCCTGCATGGTATTCTCTGCAGCTCACCCCCCAGGTCCAAAGGTGGTGATGTAACTTTAGTAGCCACAGGCATGCTGGCTACCAGAGACTTCAGCTGCCTAGGGATAAGGCTGGATTTGCTCACTTGACACAATGCCTTTCAGTTCTTAAACCAAACTGTGAAGCTCTGAAATCTCCCAGGAGTTCCCACCATCTGGCACTTGGATACTAGCAGAAACCACAAAGGAGTGCTTCCTTGTTCATCTTGTTCCTCCACTTCTTTAACCTCTCCCCGGACGGCTCGGTGTGTGGGGAGGGAAGGGTTGGTCAGTCTTTTAAAGGTAACTTTAACACCAACAACTCTGCGAATTGAGCAGCCTTCAACACCTGCTTGAGACATGCTTTGTTCAGGTCTTTGGGGTCTATCCCCCATTTCCAATACACCTTCTGCAACACCTTCTCCAGTTTGTGAAGGTAAGCTGTGAGGGGCTCCCCCGCCACTGTTTGGTGGTCTTGAACTTCTAGTACAAATGGTCACAGAACTCTCTACTCCCAGATACACTGTCCAAAGCAACAAGGTACTCTTTTACCGTAGCCTCAGGATCCGTAGCCCTCAGTGACTGGATAGCATGCAACACAGGTCCTTTTAAACTCTCTACTAACCTTTTTTCCTTCTCGGCCTCAGAACATTGCCAGTCTTGTAACATGGGGACACCATAATCTAGCCATGTCTCGTAATCATCTTCCCCAGCAAGTGTGGGAAGTGTGCCAGAGAAAACCCTAAGCTGTCAGTAGTATTCAGAACTAGAAGGCAGGGTCAGCCCAGGCTCTGCAGAGGTTACTCCTGGCAACAACAAGGTGTGCACATTGTTAAAAATCTTCCCTTCTGCAGCCAAGAGGGACTTAATCTTTTCCAGGAGGTTCAATTCAGGGGCTGGGGAGGGGGGACGGTTTGTGGGCTACTCCCCTTGGCAAACCGGATCCAGGTACCTTTGGCAGAGAGGGTTGCAGGTAAGTTGCTGACATCCACATCTTTGTCACGCTCCATCAAAACCATAATACTCTGGGCAACACAATCCTATCTCATGCTAGGAAACTTCGATTTCCCAGTATCTGGTACAGTCTCTAGAACTCTAAGACGCTACAGTCTGTGCCTCAGGGATCCCACGTTGCCACAATGGCCTCTCTGAGCTGGGTGTTCCCCTGCACCAGTCAAGCAGTTTCAATTGCTCCATATTGAGTTTTCAGAAACTTTGCTTTTCTGGGGATGGCCAGTAGGGGTAGCAAATCCCATTGGTACCTCCACTTTGAAACCGCCCTCTGACTCAACCTTGGCTGTTCCAGGGCCCTTGGCGTCCACACTGCACACACCTCTGAGGGGGGCAGCCTGGGTTCTGGAGTGGAGAAAAGAAATGGCGCGGTGCCTCCACCTGACGTAATAATAGGGAATACCTGTGAACAGCTTGCAGGTTACCACCCCCAAGGAAATATACAATAGCAGCCCCCCAAAGACATTTCCCCACACAATAACAATTCCCCCCTCTTGCAATAATTCAGAGTACCAGAACATAACATGAATAATTAACAGTATTTTATGGGGGGGGGGTGAAAAGGGAGGAAAATGGCACAACAGCATTAATAACTGGCTCAACAGTTACCCCACACAATAACCCCATCTCACACCTGTGGGTGCACCTGACTTCCCAACTCTCAGCTGCCAAGTGTCCTAGTCCCTTAAGGTGAGTTCAGGTTCAGGTTTCAATTTTGAGGATCTTTCGTGGGGGCCCAAATAATTTTTAAAGAGATGCAGCCTTACTGCCTGGATGCAGCTTGATACTTGGCGCAGTGCAGCCTAGGACTTACCCATCTCCTGACTAGCTAGCCAGCTAAATAGAGAGACTCCCCACACTGCAGCTTAGGGGTACTTACAGTTCAGAAGTTCAAAGGGGGTGGCAGAAACTTGATTCACGGTACCAGGCTGGTATCAGAGGTTTGCTGGCAGTGCACCACAGCAGTAGCAGGGCTGGCTGAAGAAGTTGGAGAATGCTGGTCTTCACCTGCCTGGCCTTGCCAAGTTCGCCTCTGTAGACAGTGTTCACCAAGCAGGCATCTCACCATCTTCTCCGCTGGTCTTCCTCGGTGGTCCAGGGACCGGACAGCCTTAGTCCCTAGTACCCAAATTTTTCCCGTGGCACAGTATTTTGAACAGCAGCATGGCTGGGCTTTTGGCTTAGTCTCTACCCTAGCACTAACATTTCAGCTTCTCTAGACACAGGAGCATCTGGGCTCTTGCTCAGTCTCTAGTCCCAGCCCACACAGTCTCTCTGACTTGCAGCAGATAGCAGCCTCAACATTCGCCCCACCGGAGGGAGGGAGGCACAGTCACTCAGTCTCTTTCTAAGGCTGAAAAACTTTTCATTCTCCCAGGCCACAGGTTCCAGTCTAGCTGCAGTCTTGTAAATGCACACTGTACACTTTCCTTCCCTGCAGCAGACTCCTAAGTCTCTTTCTTTGGTTTCAAATCTCACTTCTCTCTCTCTCTCTCTCTCTGCTGCCAAGCTTTTTTTTTTTTTTTTTTTTTTCGCTGGCTTTTACAAGCACTCTGCTCACAGTTATTTGCTGGGGCTGAACTAGCCATTGGATCACCAGTGCAGGCCTTAGGGCTGTGAATCCCCACAGCAGTCTCTCCTTCACTCCTGCAATCCCTCAAGTCCCAAAACTAAATCCCCCTTTGGCAGGCAAAGCAGTCCAATTTATACTTTTGTAGCCCTCCCCTCTTATTGGGTGCATGAGTCCCAGGCTTTTTCTGTGCTCATTCACATTTTACCAAGCAGCCCCCACTCTGAATTCCCTGGGCCCTGCCATGTTTTTTCACTTTCTGCCCCAAATGCAGTCCTGTATGTTTTATGGCATCTTCACTTACTAGAGCTAAACCCCACTACACTCGTGCCTGGAGGCACTCCGACTACTAGTCCCATTCCCCCGATCCCTGTCTCCACTGCCTGCCCTGGAGCCTGGGATGGATTGATGGAAGAGGGATGCCTGGATATTGTGGCAGTCACAGAAACATGGTACACAGAGAACCATGGCTGGGGTGTCAACATACCAGGGTACACAATCTACAGGAGAGACAGGGAGGGAAGAAGAGGAAGAGGAGAAGTAGCTGTCTGTGTAAGGGAAGGGATCAAAGCAACAGAACTAAAGGGTAAACAGGGAGGAGAGGAGACACTGTGGGTCACCCTGGAGACTGGAAATGGCTCCACAATCCGCACAGGGGTTGTATACAGACCCCCGTCTCGGGTGGAGGAAATGGGCAAGGAAATTATAGAAGGCATCCTTGGGATGGCAGAGAAAGGGGAGATATTGCTGATGGGGGACCTGAATATGCCAGATGTTGACTGGAGCACCTTTGCTGCAGCCACATCCAAGAGCAGGGCCATTCTCGATGCCCTACAGGGGGCATGCCTCAGACAGCTAGTTTTGGAACCCACTCAGGAGAGAGCAGTCTTAGACCTGGTACTCTCAAATGGGGACGGAGAGAGGATCTCTGATCTTGAAGTGGGTAGCCAACTGGGAACAAACAACCACCAAACAGTGTGGTTCACAATAAATTTAGCTATAGAGTCAAGCCACACAAAAGTGAAGGTACTGGACTTCTGGAGGGCCGATTTTGTCAAAATTGGAGAGTGCCTCAGAAAAGCACTAGCAAACGGGCAAGAAGGTGGGGTGGAGCAACAGTGGGAAACATCAAAACTGCCATCACAGAGGCAACAAGCCTTTGTGTGAAGCAAATAAACAAATCAAAATGTAAGAAAAAACCACTGTGGTTCTCAAAAGAAGTGG
This sequence comes from Neoceratodus forsteri, assembly GCA_016271365.2. Lineage (NCBI taxonomy): Eukaryota > Metazoa > Chordata > Ceratodontiformes > Ceratodontidae > Neoceratodus > Neoceratodus forsteri. Next base: position 309,082,811 of record CM057450.1, read on the forward strand.
CGGAGAAGGTAAGGGAGAAAAAGACAGCATTCAGGAAGCATAAGGAAACACAGAAGGAGCAGGACAGAGAACTATACCAGTTAAAGCAGAAGGAAGCGGGTAAGGCAGTCAGAATAGCAAAGGCCCAAACCCAGGAAAAGATGGTCAACTTGGTTAAGAAGGGGGATAAAACCTTTTTATAGGTACATTAGGGAGCAAAGAAAGACTAAGGCAGGGATACTGAGGCTAAACAAAGAGGAAGGTGGTTGGGCAGAGAGCGACAGTGAAAAAGCAGGGATACTGAATGAATACTTCTGCTCAGTATTCACAATGGAAAAGCAGGGGGAAATACCTAATCAGGTCAATAGACGCACTCTGGATAGGGGGGTTCATAGTAGTCCTTTCACAGAAGAAAGGGGTCTGAAAGAACTCTTAAAACTGAAGGTGGATAAAGCAATAGGGCCTGATGGGATTCACCCCAGAATTCTAAAAGAACTAAGGGAAGGACTAGTAACACAGTTGACTACCCTTTTTAATAAATCATGGGAGGATGGTGTGGTACCTGAGGACTGGAGGAGGGTGGATGTGATTCCAATTCATAAAAGTGGGAGCAAGACAGAGGCAGGAAACTACAGACCTGTCAGTTTGACCTCAGTGGTAGGGAAAATGATGGAATCACTTCTGAAGGAAAGAATTGTTGAGCACCTAGAGGCCAGTGGGGCACAGGACCCAAGGCAGCATGGATTCACAGCGGGAAGGTCATGTCAGACAAATCTAATTGATTTTTGACAGAGTGACTAAAGCAGCAGATCAGGGAGGGGCTGTGGACATGGCCTACCTAGACTTTAGCAATGCATTTGTCATAGTCCCGCGCAAAAGATTAATAAACAAATTAGCCAGCCTTGGAGTGGGTCCCAGGGTGGTAGCCTGGATAAAACACTGGTTGGACAACAGGACACAGTGGGTAATAGTAAATGGAGTCCGCAGTGAAGAAAGGAGGGTTACTAGTGGGGTACTGCAGGGTTCAGTACTGGGGCCGGTGCTTTTTAATGTCTTTATAAGTGACATTGCAGAGGGACTGGAAAGGAAAGCATGTCTTCTGCAGATGACACAAATATCTGCAACAAGGTTGATACACAAGGTGGGGTGGAAAGGATGAAAAAGGACTTGGCAAGGTTGGAGGAATGGTCAAATGTATGGCAGCTTAGATTCAATGCAAAGAAGTGGAAAGTAATGCACCTGGGAAACAAAAACCCAGGGGAAGAGTACACAATGGTGGGTGAGATGCTGACAACAACAAAAATGGAAAGGGACCCTGGGGGTAGTCATATCAGATGACCTTAAGGTGGGCCAGCAATGTGAGAAGGCAGTAAGGAAGGCTGGGTTTGATACTGGGATGCACAGGGAGCGGTATTACCAGTAGAAAACAGGAGGTTGTTGGCCCTCTGTACAGACAGTTGGTAAGACAACATCTGGAGTACTGTGTACAGTTCTGGAGACCCCATCTCCGCAAGGACATAGACAGGGTGGAGGCTGTCCAGAGGAGGGCAACCAAAATGATGCAGGGTCTGCATCAGAAGACATATGAAGAATAAAGGAACTAAAGATGTATAGCCTTGAGGAAAGGGGGGGGGGGGGACATGATAGAAACTTTCAAATACCTCGAGGGAATCAACAAAGTCCAGGAGGGTAGCATCTTTCAGAAAAAGAGATGTGCAAAAACAAGGGGGCACAATTTGAAGATAGAGGGGGACGGCTCAGAGGTAATGTGAGGAAGTATTTCTTCACAGAGAGGGTTGTGGATACATGGAACAGCCTTCCTGAGGAGGTCGTAGAGTCAAAAACAGTGGGGGAATTTAAGAATGCATGGGACAGACATAAGGCAATTCTAGTGGAGGGTAGGAGGAAGTAGGCTGTTTAACTAGGATCTGCAGCTGGTCCGTTAGGTAGGGAAATGGGCAGACTAGGTGAGCCAAGCGGTCCTTATCTGCCGTCAAATTCTATGTTTCTATGCTTGCAGTCAGATTTGCCTTTTGGAGAAGTCGCCCCTTTAAATTTTACTTCTCCAATACTCACTCCTGTGGCACCCCACTTGTCACCCTTTCCTTCCAGAGTGCTCCCCATTTACTACCACCCTCTGGCATCTGTTGCCAAGCCAGTTTTCCATCCATTTAGTCATTTTCTGCCCTACCCCTAGACTGCCAAACTTGTTTACCAGCCTCCTGTGAGGGATGGTGTTAAAGGCCATGCTGAAGTCCAGATATGCCACATCCATCGTTCCTCCCTGATCAACCACCCTTGTAACCCAGTTGAAAAATACAGATCGGGTTCATCTGGCATGAACTCCCCTCTGTGAATCCATGCTGCCTGTCTTCTTGGAGACCACTGGCTGCCAGGTAGTTGACAGTTCTTTCCTTTAGGAGTGCCTCCATAATCTTACCTATACCACTGAGGAAAGGCTGACCGAACAATAATTACCCGCCTCCTCCGTGCTGCCACCCTTGTGCATCGGCATCACATCCAGCCTTTCCCAGTCACCTGAAACCCTCCCCATGTCTAGTAACAGATTAAACAGTTTAGTCAATGGTGCCACCAGTTCCTCCCTAAGCTCCCAGAGCACCCTAGGATGTAGGGTGTCCGACCCATTGCCTTATCCACCTTTAACTTTCCCAGTTCTTCCTGTGCCCTGCTTTCTTCAAACAGGTTAGAGTCCAGCTCCCTGCTCTCCGTGCCCCTCCCCCACAACTCTGGTCCCTTACCCTCCTTTTCCACCATGAAAACTGAACAGAAGTACCAGTTTTGCAAGTCCGCCTTCTCAGTTACCTCAGCTGGAACCCCCCAAGTCTCCTCTCCGGTTTGGATTTCTCCTCTCGCTGACATACATGTAGAACGTTTTAACCCCCTTTCTGGCCTCCCTAGCTATCTTCTTCTCTGTATCTACCTTCTCCTTCTTAATTGTCTGTCCTGCCACCTTTGCCCTCCTAATTGTCTGTCCTGCCACCCTCTGCTTCTCTGGCATACCCCGTGAATGTTTAGAGGTGATTATGTATTAGTGTTGTAATACACGTTAACACATTTTTTGGTACATACATTGCCCCTTAACTCCCAACTATTGAGAGACATATGGCTTGTTTAAAGTTGCAATGTTATCCTATGGGAATTTGGATTTTTTTTTTTTAATGTTTGTTTTTTTATATGGCTCAAAATTTTTGTTCTTTTTTTTGGGGGGGGGTCGTTATGGGTTAGTCTTGTAGTACTCATTAAGACCTTTCTTTTGATCTATAGATTGTCCCTTATCTACAAATATTAATGAAGTTATTATTCAATTTTGATAACCGGGTAAGCCCACTGGAACCAGAGGTTCCTTTATCAGGGGCAACCTGGGATTAATTACATACAAATGACTGAATATATAGTACTTCAAATACAGAATGAGAGGAACAGTACACTAGAAACGCAGTTCAGAAGTGCCAGACAATGGCTGGATTAATTACTCTACATAGAACAATAAAAATGTTGGTCATAGGAAGCAAAACATTGTATAATCCTAGGCTAGAAGGACACTTGACATGCAGGAAATGCAATGTGGAAATTATGGAGCGAGCAAGTGCCCTAAAGGTTCACAATATCTGGGACAGACACTATAACAGAATAGATTCAGTGTAAGGATATTTAGGTGGGTCTTAGGACCAGACCAGTATCTAGATCATGCATCCATGGGGACCTTTAAGTAATTTAAGTAAGGAGATTAGCGAAGGCAAGAGCATAGGCAGTGCTCAAGTAGATGGGGGGGGGGGGAGTTAGGCCCTTTCTAGAACTGTCTAAGGAGCTAGACATTTACAAGTCCTCCGGTAGGGCATTCCAGAGATTTGGGGCTGAGTAAGCAAAAGACTTGTTCCCCATCGCAGATCTAATCCTGGGCTCGTCAAGCAGTTTTTGCTAGAGGTACAGAGCAGCCTGCGTGAGTGCTCAGGGACAAGGAGACCACTGAGACGAGGGAGAGTAGATAAATATAATAGTTTGTACTCCATGGTTGATAGGGGGTACTGGATCCGACTAGCTAGCAAAGACCAGTTTAGGGAGGCCAGGACATCGCAGTGGTGCTTCCTAGACGAGGACAGTGCTGTAAAGTGCTCAGTTTTGTTATACAGTATCTCTAGCCTGCTTGTTTCAGACTTACTTGGGGGCTGCATATAGGGGCAGCATATATGAGTTTAGGAAGCAGGATACTATTCACTATTGCAAGTCTGGAGTCCGAGGTGAGGTGGCAATTCAGTCTAAATAGGAGACCCAGTTTTTGGTGGATAGTTCGGGTAATCTGATCCACCTGTACCTTAAAGGCGAAGCCTTGATTAAGCAATACACCAAGGTATTTGATTGTATCCACAACATCAATCATAAGCCCCGAAGAGGTTGTGAGGGGGAGCAGGTGTCTTCTAATGGGGCCAAATTGTTTGGATTCATATAGGACCGCCTTTGTCTTTTTAACATGTAGTACCAGTTTATTTGACAGGATCCACTTTTGTAGGCTTACAAAGTCCTTTTGCAATTGGGTGTTGAGTGCCACGGTGTCATGAGAGCTCCTGTGAAGGACGGCATCATCTGCATACAGTAATAGGTCCCTGCTGCCACAGTTTTTGCCCAGATCATTGATAAATAATGAAAAATGCTTTATAGCTTGTTAAAGTTGAAATGGGAGGGGGGGGGAACTAAGTCCTAATTCTTTTTTTGTATGAAAGGATCTTTTTTCGTGAGGTTGTCATTCATGGGGTAAAAAGATTGCATCATACGAAAAAAGAGTGTAGCGAAGTCCAAATTCTTTTTTTGTATGAAGGGACCTTTTTTCTTGAGGTTATGTTATTCATATGAACATATGAAAAGATTCCTTTATAGGAAAAAGAATGTGAAAGAAAAATGCAAATTGAAAATCTTTTTTCATATGAAGGGAATTGTTTTCGTATGGTCCTTTTTTTTTTTTTTTTTTTTATGGCTGTACAAAAAGAGAGATTCTGGTCACGTAAAAAGATCTTAAAACATGTTAAAAACACATTTCTGGGTGATTTTTTCCAAAAACTAGCTGCAGAATCCACTTTGGGAGGTCCTGATTAGAAAGATACATGTGTTGGTGTCTCTGCAGGATATCATTTTTATGCATTTAAAAAATTAAAAAAATTAAAACAAGGCTATACAAAAAAAAAAATGTGCTCATGACAAACCGATTACCCTCCATAGGAAACAAAATCTTTTTTCGTATGGGACAAATTCTTCTTTGTATGAAACAGCTATCCAAAGACCATACTGAGCATGCTCAGAACTGAAATTTTAAATCCTCATAACTGTGGAACAGACTAATATTTTTCACCAAACGGCACCACTCTGACCCAAGCCCTGTCTACCCTGAAAATTTCAGAGCAGAGTTCCCAACTGGCTGGGCACTGATTGATGACAACCTCCAGAAGAAACACACCCATTTTCTTCACTTTTTTCCCTGTCTGGATTTTGGAATATGCACATCCATCCAGAACAAAACTTGGCAAGTCACGAGATCTTGCCCCAGAAACTCTGTATGCAATATTTCATGGAGATCTGTTGAATGGTGGTGAAGTTATTAAAGTGCAGCTTCAGGGGTTTAACATTAAACAGCCTACTCAACCCTAACTATAGTGGTACATATGCAGTGGTGGCATCATTGAGAGTGTGTGGATGGATGGATGAGTGGGGTGTGTGTGTTTGTGTGTGTGTGTGTGTGTTTGTGTGTGTGTGTGTGTGGAGGGGTGTCATTAAAAATGCAAGCCTGGGGAAAACTTGCTGTCCCAAAGTAGTCAATCGCAGCTTTGCATTTTTTATCAGCAAAATCATTGGTCATGAAAAAAAAAAAAAAACTTTAAATATTTTCCTTTATTTTTTGTTTGCCTGCTGCACTCTGTAGTCTGTGCTCTCTGAGGCTGTGCCTGTTTGCTTTATTCTAGACATTTTGAAGAAAACATTTTCCCACCCTGTTGTCTGCTGCACAGTTTTCATGACCAAAGACCTGTGATCATGTGTACCATGTGGCTTCTCTCAACTCAGTACCGTACCACCAAGCTAAAGGAGCAGCTCCCTTAGCCGAGCGAGCAGGAACTCCCTATATGCTTTTGCCTCATTGTTTGCTCATGTACATTCCCTTATTGTATCACCCATCACACCAACCCAACCTTTCCCATCTGCCTTCTCATCTCTGTCCATGGGAGGAGGGGGCTTTGGTGCTGAGGATGGGTTCGGGGCTAGGGGTGGTGCAGACCCCTGAGGTTTGAAAAGATAGCAACCCGAGACACAGTTTCCACAGAGGGATTCAGGGCATTGGCAAGCCTGATGGAGTAACAGGTGAGCACAAAAAAAGAAAAAAAACAAAGGGAAATAGCGATTAAAAAAAATATAACATTTTATTGTCCTTTGTAGAAGAGCAGTAAAATGAATTCCCCAGACAGAGTTAACAGTAAACATTATATAATGTTGCAAAAGAGGATAACCATTTGTGTTAAAAGTTAAGACATGGAGTTTGGGGGGCCGGGGACAAATTCAAACGTTTTTAACAAAACTAGCAAGCTACACAAACTAGCGCTCCAACAGTACTTTTGGGGCTTGTCACAGACTGCATGCCTGCAACCCTGCCAATGTCTCTATTGCACCAGCTTGTCACACAGTGCCACCTTAGTTCCCCCTGTTCTGTGTCCTGCACCCACACTCCCCTCTGTGCATACTTGGCATGCCCCAGACACTTGGGCCTGTGAGCCCAGTCACTAGTCCCCTTGGATGATGTCGATCCCAACTGCTAGAGTCTACCTGTTTACCACTTTTTCCTTATTGCTGTCACAAACTCACTCCAGGGTCAGGCCCTGTGCTCCCATAGTGCCCAACCTCGAAGTGCAATATGTAAACAGGAGACAAATGCGGTAACCCGCCTGTCTGTTTTAGGTTCGAACAACTACCAGTATTGAGTCCTGTGGTCAGATATGGACTCTTTCACTAGCATGCCCAGGCAACAGGTACAAATATCACACCCTCTTTGGGGAAAGCAGTGCAATACTTACCCAGTGGGTACACAACCTGGTTCACAATCCCTCTTCTGACTCAGTTGAGACTGAGGTATATCCTTACCGTGGTGCATATGGTGGCACACTATAAGCAATTTAACGATTCTGTCAGAATTATCAACACTATCCCAGCATTCACACTCAAAATGAGAAAAAGCTTCAGGCAGGATTTCAAGGATAACAGTTTACTAAAATTAAAAATAGTAAATAAAATACAAAACAGAACATATTAATGATACAGTCAAATAAAAGACATGGAAATTACAAAACCAAACGCCTTTTTAGTGAGTAACTAATCCTACCCCAGTTTCAATTTCTAAATAGTGGTGCTGAAATTACCTAACTTTGGTAGACGTGCGTCTTAAAAGTCCAGAACAAAAGTGACTCTTGAAAGTCCAAACACAAGTATACTAAGTGTTGAAAAGTTGGAACAAGAGTGTGTCCTCTCAGGAGTCCAAAAGTAAGAGTCCGATGTTCCCTCAATAACATGACAATATCAGAGGGGGGAAAAGGGTCCCATCTAGCTTGTGAGGTTGCATCTCTGTGGCAGTGCTGGCTGTGAGGTCACTCTCATTCCTGCATACTGAATTAGTCGCATTCCACTTCACACTGCTAAACATTCCAATTAACAGAAAAATATATACTTTTTAATTAGTGAGCCACAGAGCATGAATATGACAGGACAGAACATCCCTTTGAGTTTTCAGAATAACATCCTGCAAAGCACCTTTCTTAGCTGTGAGGATTTTCACAGATCTCTGTCAAAATTTGCTTTCCTCCTGATAGGTCATAAAATGCAGTCTGTTATGGCCAGTTTCCTAGGTTCAAAGCAGTTGTCGTTTTACAACCTGTTACAGCCTGGTGTATAGCTGCTTACAAAGGCTTCTGACAGGTAGATGTCAGAAGGAAGCTCTTAATTAGTTTATCCACGAGGTCACTGAGAGTGCAAACTCTGCTTTTTTCACTTTTAAAATCCCAGGTCTCATGAGGCTTTGCTGCTTGGCCTGTTTTTCTAAGCAAAAGTCTAAACATATACTGTATAGCAGATTATATCCGCGTTCATAATCTATTCGCTATATTAGCTTAAATGAAATATCAGCAAAAATAATCTGAATGCGAATATAATGAGCTTCTTGGTAACATCAATGTGTTGCAGTTAATGGTAACGTTAGAGTAAAGTACTGTATACACAGACAACGTTGCTGCTTTTAAAACGAAGCACTTTGTTGACTAACAGTAAATAACTTCTCAAAAAACAACAAAAAAAAAAAACAGTAGTGTGAGTTCAATCGATACTGCATCCAGCAGCAGCATTCCATGTCATGTAATTCTACTTCTGTGCAGCAGCCTCCTGCAAACCCTAAATAGAAAAAAGAAGAGGTACACTTTACTAACTGCACTGTGCCTGCTCAATCGAAAATAATGAAAACTAATCTAAGCTTACCTTAGTAAGGCAGTTCGTGTGTGCTTCCTGAATTCCAGATTGTTGAAACCCGCAGACAATGTCATCATGTCTAGTAGCAAGTTGTTCAAAGCTGTTCTGAAGCCAGCGAGCATGGTGCTCTTTTAAATTTGTTAGCCGTAGGTCTGCTGCCATACTATCTCCATTTCCTGCTATGAGTCTATCAGAAACTAATCCAGCATACCATGCTGTGAACTGTTTCTTTAGGCAGTCCTTAAAAATCTTGTTCACCGAAACATCGAGGGGCTGGAGTGCATCGGTGCAGGATGCCGGTACGTATACTGGTATGATGCCATTGGATTCAAGCTGCTTCAGAAGTGACATGCTGGCAACTGAGTGGCAAGCGGGCAAACAAGATGAATCAAGGGGAGTGCTTAAAGCCTGCTGTGATCAATTATGGATCTATTGGCGATCCAGATCTTCATTAATTAGTTCTGCAGCACGTCTGCTGTATTTGCGAGTGACTGCAGCGCGAATACTATTGGGAGCGAATATGTGCGGTAGCAGAGCACCCGAAAAATATATCGGGCACGAATACAAACTGCTATACAGTATTTATAGCAAAATATGATACAAATAATAACAGGCAGACGACTATTGTCACAATTGTTTCCAAGTATTAGAAAGGATTACTTTGAGGGGGAGGAGACCACGTGATGGCAGCCTGAACAGACGTACTTGCCAGCGCTCCCGAGACCGCACCTGATAAAACCTCTTTTTCTGCTGTCTATAGCAAAGTGGCAATCCTAGCACAATTCTCACACCAGAATAAGGCTAAAGTAGCTCTGTACCCGAAATTCTGAAAAATGGAGCAGGAGATGAAAGATGCACTACCCTGACACGCCACCGTCTACTCCCACCAAGAAAAAGGCCTCCAAATGCTCCAAGGCCACATCGCCGGATACTCCCGCTACGACCAACACCCAAGCTGTCCTGACCGAAGAAAAATTCTTCGAGGGCTTGTCCCCATTAAAATCTTCATTGGAACTGCTTACCAGGGTTATTCAGGGTATCACTGTATCTCTAGCGGCCCTCACTCAGTGCACAGCCGACAACGAAACAAGGATCTCTTCGTTTAGACGACTGGAGGGCCAGAACCGAGCCTGTGCTCACACTTCTGCAGCAGAGAGTTAAATGAATGGAGAGAAAGCTGGAAGATCTTGAGGGGAGGTTGTGCAGAAATAACCTGGTCATCCTAGGCCTGCCAGAAGGGGAGGAAGGCATATCCCCGATTTACTTTTGTACAAATATTCCATGCTAAAATAGTGGGGCCCTCTCCCAATGGGCCCAATTATATCATCGAACGGGTGCACAGGGCTCTTCGCCTGACACCTCCTCCAGGCGCCCCCCCCCCCAGGCCACTGATCTTTCGGGCCTTAAATTTCCTAGACAAGCAGCATATTCTGGGAAAGGTTCGTGAGCTAAACTCAGTACAGTGGGAGGGTAAGTCTGCAAGGGTGGCTCAAGACTTACCAAAGACAATCAAACAGAAAGGCACAGAGCTGCATCCCATTGTTGTTAAACTAATAGCAGCAGGCATCTACTACTGAGTGAAATGCCCAGTGACACTGCAGGTAATGCACCGAGATCAATGGCTCTGAAAGGCCACTACCCCGATCTTTTCAAGTGAAGAAACACCCCAGTTTTGGCAGGTATGCTTACTGGTTGTTTGGGAACTATTTTCTTTTTTTGCCTGATTCTTCTGATAATCTACAGAAGTGTTACTGGGCATTGGGCCTAAAGACACGCTGAATTACCCCATGCTCAGTCCCTGACTATCCATAGCGAGGAATACTCTCCAGACCATGTGTGACCCTGGGGCCATATTCTTTGCCGCCAGCGACAATGACTTTGTTCCAGCTTGGAATCTTTTGTTTCGTGCACTGAAAAGCACATTATTATTTTACAGCATTAGTTCTGTATTTTTTCACTGCTTGCTTTGCACAGCCAATATGGGGGATTGATTGTTTTCTATTTCCCTCTTTCCATATCTCATGGTTACACCCCATAGTAGTGACAGAATCTTCAGTGTTGTTTCAGTACTAAATGCATGGTCTATTTTTGTTTTAGTTTGTTTAGTTAATTTAACTTCATTTATTTATTTTCATCAGCAATGCCGTTATGCTGGACTCAGCCAGAAGAAATGGCCCCTCTGGTTTTATTTGGGCAAACTATTTAATAAGTGCCAGGAGGTACACCATGCTCCAACTTCAAGACTAAATACTGCAGTTTGCTTGATTATTGCCTATCGTTGAGTGGATTACATTTCCTAAAGTAATGTTGTGTTTATTGCATTAGCAGATTTGTTTGAAGTTAGCACAGATGGGTGCGGGTAAGGGAGTGGTGGGAGGCTTTGCACGGGGCTGCAATTGGGGACATCGCTGTCCAAAATAAGTTCGGTGGACAGTCGCAAGGACTGGGTAGTAGTAATGTTGTATATAGTTCTATTTCATTTAAGGGGTGTAACTGGGAACTGTATGTTTTGGGGGGGGGGGCAGAGACGCCGCTCAAGGGATCAGACCTGTACTGCCTATGCATTACATATCCTACAGCCCCTCTTTGTGCCTAAGTCAGAAAGTCCATGTTAATGAGGTACGTATCTTGGAATGTTAAAGGGGCAAGAAACAGGGGTAAAAGGTACCAAATCTTAAAGCATCTGCAGCTCCTTCACTGTCAGGTTGCGTTCCTGCAAGAGACCCACTTTCTGTCGATGGAAAATTTGCTTTTTCTTCGACAGAATGTGATCCAGGTATTTGCCACCGGCGGGTTCCACTCAGCAGAGAGGAGTGGCGATATTATTTTTCAAGGGAACCAATTTTAAAGTATTGGATCACAGAACCGGAAGGTCGCTACATTCTGCTATATGGGACGTTGGACCACACTGAAATATTACTGGGACGGGTCTGTGGGCCTAATATACCATCCCCAGAATTATTCTCCCACTTGGTCACTCTGTTAGCCCCTTATGCCCATTTGCCAATTCTCCTGGCAGGCGACTGGAATGTCACCCCAACACCTGATCTGGACAGGTCGAACTCTTATCCCAAACAGATAGCCCTAAAAGAACTTAGGGAGATGGGGGGCGGGTCTATGCGACCCATGGCGTATCATGCACCCGACTGACCGCCAGTATACCTTTTACTTCCACGTGAGTAAGTCCTACTTACCATTGGATTTTTTCCTGATCAGTACAAACTCTTTGCCAGGGGAATTAGATGGGGGTATTTCCTCCACGGTCCTATCGGACCACTCCCCTATCTGGATGAATACTCCTCCCTTCCCAGTATTAACCAGGATCACATCTGGAAACATAGAAATATAGACTTTGACGGCAGATGAGGACCGCTTGGCCCACCTAGTCTGCCCATTTCCCTACCTACAAGATAGGCCACAGATCGTAGTAAACCAACAGCCTATTCAAACAACATGAAGTCTTGCTATATTATGACCTATGCAGTTTGTCCCAGCCTTAGAACTTCTCCGGAGGTGAAAGAGTTAACTTTCCATGCCAGGCATGGAATCTTGAGCGCGAGCTCGGTTGAAAACTCTGTCTGTTGTTCTTCAAACTCAATCTGTCAGATTCTTTACTCCGCCTCACTGAGCAGTCGCTCCGGAGATTTCTCCTACTGCTCGGTTCATTTTGTCGGTTAGAAAGTGTAATTCTCGGGTTTTAAACCGCATTTTGTTTTTATTTTAACCGCAACCGGTCGGTTCAAGCTCTGTCTGTGGTATCGTAAGTAATAGATAGGTTTTACATTATTTCTGTGTGGAACTTGCAAACGATATTATCGGTTCGGTTTGAACCGATCAGGTTGTGTTTAAACTTTGTTAAATTGCATTTAGAGTCAGGGGTTCCCGGTTCTATCGGTTCTTAAAAAAGCAGTTTCATTCGCTTTTTCCCACGACTCGTGATGATGTTGCTGGAACCGATAAGGCGTCTTGTTTACGTAATTGTCGTGAAACGGGCAAGTTTGGGTTAGGCTGGCACTATGTCTGAGAAACCCAAAAGAAAAACCGGGCCCACTGGGTTTCAGCACTGTAGTGTCTGTGGGGAAGCCTTTGCCAAGGCTGACCCACACACCACATGTTTATTGTCTGGGGTTTGACCACCTCAATGCAGACTGCCAGATTTGCAAGAATTTCCCTGCAGCTACCCTGGATAAGAGAGTGGGTAGGCTCAGGGAACGAGAGGCCAAGAAGTCCGCTGACCCGGATGGCCAGCCCGGTTCGGTGCCAACCGAACCGGAGGGAGTGCCCTCTGACCAGGGCGAGACTGGCAAACGGAGAGCAGACTGAGTCGCCAGTCCCTGCAAAGGACTAGAAAATCAGCAGGTGTGGAGCCAAATTTTTCTCCAACCGCTGCAGAGATAGCCAAAGCGATCAAAATTGTCCAGTCGCTTCTCGGTTCCGACCAACCGCACCAACAGGTAAGCGTCGGTTCGTTGGTTCCACCGTTCAGGAATATGATGTAGAGGATTTTATGAACCGGAGGAGGGAGGAAGATATGAAGAGAGTGAATGTGATTTTGAAAGTCTGGATATGCCCATTGAACCGGACATCTCCCCAGACAGACCTTCAGGAGTGTCTCCTCAGGCTTTCTGAGTCCCCTTCTCATTTTATGTTTTATAAAAAGTGGTTGAAACCTCCAGCTCCTTTGGAAGAAGCTGTGGATGAACAGGAGGAGCCTGACTATGTAGAAATGATGGATATCCCAGAGTCTAGGAGACTGTCTATTCCTTTACATAAATCTTTTAGGAAACAGACAATAAAAATTTTAAAAGCTCCTCACACTATACCTCCTGTGGATAAAAATGGACAAGAGGTACACATTGTCAGGCTCTGATACTGGAGTTCTTTCACAGCAATGCAGCCATGTTAGTAGTGCAGGCTGCAGCCTGTGATAAGGCAAATATTCCTTGGCTTCACACCCCCTGACAAGGACTCCAGGAGGATAGATGCCATGGCTAAGAAACAGTACATGGCAGCATCCTTGAGACTCAGACAGGCAAATTATATGGCCTATGTTGCAAGATACCAGAAACCAGATGGGATACTGTTATGGCTCTAGCTAAACAGGTCCCTGACCAGCTTGCCAAGGAGCTGGAGCAGGTGGCTGCTGATGGTATTGAGGCATCCAAGGTGCAATTCCATGCTGCAGTGGACTCTAATGATGTATCTTCAAGAGTCATGGCTACATCTGTGGCTTTTCGCAGAATGGCTTGGCTCAGGTGTACTAGCCTGTCACAGGATACCCAGGCTAAGGCCATGGATTTTCCTGTCGTGGGTAACTCTCTGGGGAGCAGACAGAGAATTACATGAAGAAAATGGATGAGTATAGGACCACTTATAGGAGTGCACAGGCCAAGGAAAGGCAAGCCACTCCTCAGAGGCAGCTTTCCAGGGGCAGGGGCAGGCCTTTTCACAGGCCTTTTTACCAAGCCCAGGCCTCCTCTTCAGCCTATGCCCAGAGGGGGTTCTTCAGAGGGAGAGGCAGACGGGGTACGAGCAGGCCTGCTCCCACCCCTCAGCCTAAAGCCCCTGCCAAACAGGCTCCCTGATGGGATGGCAGGGCCGATTCTCCATTACCTGTGGGGGCAGGCTGGCTTACTTCGTCCAGGACTGGGAGTCTTTAACATCAGACAAGTGGGTCCTGGAAGTAGTAGGCCAGGGACTGGTTCTCAGCTTCAAAAAATTTCCAAAGATGAGAACCAGATCCTTTCCACCTGCAAATCCATCAGAGGCTCTCGCTTTGGAAACAGAAGTCTCAACCCTCCTGGCTCTCAGAGCTGTAGAAAGGGTTCCTCCCCTACACCAGGGCAAAGGACTGTACTCCAGGTACTTCCTTACCCCAAAAGAGATAGGAGAATGGCGGCCCATCCTGGATCTCAGATACCTAAATAAGCACCTTTTAAAACCAAAATTCAAAATGGTGACTCTGGGAATTATTTTACCCTCCCTAAGGCCAGGGGACTGGTTAGCGTCCCTGGACCTCAAGGATGCCTACTTCCATGTTCTCATCAGAAGCTCCCACCGAAAGTACCTCAGATTCAAACTGCCCTCAGGCCATTACCAGTTCAGAGCAATGCCCTTCGGCCTCACCTCTGCCCCAAGGGTATTCACAAATGCCTGGCAGTAGCAATTGCTCACTTAAGAAGGCAAAGATTGCCATCTTTCCTTACCTGGACGACTGGCTCATAGTGGGTCAGTCTCCAGACCAAGTCAAATACACCTTCAGGTTACCCAGCAGCTGCTTACATCTCAGGTTTTCTTCTCAGTCTTCCAAAGTCAGTTCTAGAGCCTGTTCAGCTACTCACCTTCATAGGCGCAGAACGGACACAAAGCAGGCCAGAGCTTTCCTTCCTCTAGAAAGAGCAAAGACCCTGGTGGCTCTGGCCTCCTCCTTCACTCTGCAGGTCTCTCGACCAGCAAGGCACTTTCTACAGCTCCTAGGGCACATGGCTGCCTCCACAGCTGTAGTGCAAGGAGCAAGATTTCAGATGAGGGACATCCAGTTCCATTTGAGAGCCTTCTGGTCTCAAAGGAGAGATCCTCTAACCAAATTGATCCCAGTGACTCAAACCCTGATCCAGGCCCTGCAGTGGTGGCAGGATCAGAACAATCTGAGACAGGGTGTTCCTTTCATCCCTCAGTCTCACTCCTTGACCCTTACTACAGATGTGTCCCTCTTGGGATGGGGAGCTCACATGGGCAACCTCACCACTCAGGGATTGTGGTCCCCTCAGGAATCTCTGCTCCACATCAATCTGTTGGAACTCAGAGCTGTTTTTCTAGCACTTCAGGGTTTTTCTGCATCTGTTCAGAACAAAGTGGTACAGGTCAGAACAGACAACACCACTACAATGTGGTACATCAACAAGCAAGGGGGCACTCGGTCTTCGGCCTTGTGCACCGAGGCAATGAAGTTGTGGTCTCTGGCTTATTCCCTGAACACCTCCCTTGTGGCAGTTCACCTCCCAGGCAAGGACAACGTCCTGGCAGATGCTCTCAGCAGGATTTCCCAGGGCCATCACGAATGGTCACTGGATCCCCTAGTACTGGAGGTAGTATTTGCCAGGTGGGGCACCCCTCAGATAGATCTTTTTGCAGCCCCAGGCAATCACCAACTTCCGCTTTTTTGCTGCAGGCCCCCAGTGTTGGGCTCAGTCCCTCTGGATGCCTTCCTTCTGACTGGGAAGGAAAGTTCCTCTATGCCTTTCCCCTTCCTCTCTTGTTCAAGGTGCTAGTCAAAATCAGATCTCAACCTTGCAAGATGATTCTGATTGCTCAGATTGGGCCAGACAGCCTGGTATCCACTCCTTCTGTCCTTAGCAGTCCACCTTCCCTGTGTCTTCCCAGGAATCACAGTCTGTTAACCTGTGCCCAGGGGAGTTTGGTATCCGAATCTCAAATCCCTCAACCTCAAGGCCTGGCTCTTGAGGAGTTAGAGTTGCTGACCTACACCTTTCTCAAGGTGTACTGATATCTTGAAGGCTTCTAGGAAGCCTTCCACCAGGGCTACTTATAATTCCAAATGGAAAAGGTTTTCCATATGGTGCTCTGAAAGCATATTTCTCCAGAATCTGCTGATTTGCCCACAGTCCTGGATTATATGGTCCATCTAAATACTTTGGGGCTGAGGCCAGCTACCCTGAAAGTGCATTTGGCAGCTGTCTCTGCTTTTATTTCAGCAGGAAAGCCCTCTTCTCTTTCTGCTCACACTGTTTTCTCCAAGTTTTTCAAGGGATTGCTTCACACCAACCCTCCATTCAGGGACCCTGCTCCTGCCTGGGATCTTAATGTTTGCATTGCTCAGCTTATGCAACCCCCTTGAGCCTTTGTCTTCAGCAGAGCTTAAGTACTTGACTTGGAAAACTGTGTTCTAGTAGCCATCACTTGCCAGACGATAAGTGAATTACAAGCTTTGTCAGTGGAGCTCGATTTTATCTCCTTCATGGAGATAAGGTGGTCCTCAGGACTAACAGGAAGTTCTTGCCAAAGGTGGTTTCAGATTTCCACCTTAATCAATCTATCTCTCTTCCAGTGTACTTCACTGACCATCTCCTCTGGCGAGAGGAGGCTGCACAGTTTAGATGTAAAGAGAGCCCTTAGTTACCTACATAGAGCGTACTCAAGGGTCACAGGTTTGACTCCTCCAACTGTTCCTCACTTATGGTGAGGTTGGTAAAGGGAAACCTGCCACTAAAAGATCCATTGCCAGGTGGATTGTCTCTTGTATCCAATTCTGTTATCAAAAACTGGGTAAGGTTCCCCCTTCAGGCCTGAGGGCTCACTCTACCAGAGGTACAGCTGCGTCCTAGCTGCGGCCAGGACATCCCTATCTTAGAGATATGTCAAGCAGCTACCTGGAAAACAGTTCACACTTTCACCAAGCATTACTCCCTGGACATCCAGGCTAGGAGTGATGCTCGGTTTTACACAGCTGTGCTTCAGAGCCTATTTCCTAAGTAGGTTCTGTCCCTCCTCCATGGAGGTACTGTGTTCAGCATATGTCATAATATAGCAAGACTCATGTTGTTTGAAGAAAAATTACTCACCTTAGTAATGTTGTTTCTTCTAATGGAGTCTTGCTATATTATGACCTCCCCTGCCTGCCCCTCTCAGAACCTCTGTTTGGGATGTGGTGGGCAGTGCAGTGTTGGCACTTAATAGATGCCCACCTTGTGTTTTTCACCCCTCTTTTTGGGGTGTTTGGGTGTTATATTTATTTTTGGATCCCTGACTTGAGTCTTTGTTTTGGGACCAAAAATGTGTTATTATTTTAGTAGCCAGTTGGCTAGTGTAGGTTTACAGCTTCCACACAGAATCTTAGTGAGTTTTGCTTGTAAAGATCTGACAGTTTGAGTTTGAAGAACAACAGACAGAGTTTTCAACCGAGTCTCAGCCAAGATTCCATGCCTGGCATGGAAAGTTAACTCTTTCACCTCCGGAGCAATTCTAAGGCTGGGACAAACTGCATATGTCATAATATAGCAAGACTCCATTAGAAGAAACAACATTACTAAGGTGAGTATTTTTTTCTTTCTTCCTACCCCCCACAAAAATTGCCTTATGTCTGTCCCATGCATTCTTGAATTCTCCCACAGTTTTAGACCCCACAACCTCCTCAGGAAGGCTGTTCCATGCATCCACTACCCTTTCTGTGGAAAAAAGTACTTCTCACATTGCCTCTGAACCCCCCACTCTTTATATTGTGTCCCCTTGTTCTTGCCGTCTCTTTTTCTGAAAGATGCTACCCTCTTGGACTTTGTTGAGTCCACTGAGGTACTCAAAAGTTTCTATCATGTCCCCCTTCTCCCTCCTTTCCTCAAGAGTATACATATTAAGCTCCTTTAGTCTCTCCTCGTACGGCTTCTCTTGCAGACCCTGCATCATTTTAGTTGCCCGCCTCTGGACTGCCTCTATCCTGTCTATGTCCTTGCAGAGATTGGGTCTCCAGAACTGCACACAGTACTCCAGATGGGGTCTCACCAGCTGTCTGTACAGAAGGATAACAACTTCCTGTTTTCTACTGGTAATGCCTCTCCCTATGCATCCCAGTATACCCCAGCCCTCCTTACTGCCCTCTCACATTGCTTGCCCACCTTTAAGTCATCTGATATGACTACCCCCAGGTCCCTTTCCATTTTTGTTGTTGTTAGTATCTCACCCCCCATTGTGTACTCTTCCTATGGGTTTTTGTTTCCCAGGTGCATTACCTTGCACTTCTTAGCATTGAATCTAAGCTGCCATACATTTGACCATTCCTCTAACCTTGCCAAGTCCCTTCTCATCCTTTCCACCCCACCTTGTGCATCAACTCTGTTGCAGATCTTTGTGTCATCTGCAAAGAGGCATACTTTTCCTTCTCGTCCCTCTGTAATGTCACTTATAAAGCTCTCTCTAATGATGACACCTAGGTCCCTTTCCTCATTTGTAGTGCTCAGCTCAATTCCTCCCATCCTGTACTCTGTCTTGGTATTCTTGCTCCCTGGGTGCATCACCTTGCACCTTTTGGCATTGAATTCTGAGTGTCAAACCTTAGGCCACCTCTCCAGTCTGTTCAGGTCGCTCTGCATCATCCAGATTCCCTCATCTCTGTCTACCCTCCCACAGAGTTTTGAGTAATCTTTGAAGAGACAAAACCTGCCCTGCGTTCCTTGTCCATTGTCATGATGAACATATTGAATAGGACTGGTCACAGGACAGATCCCTGTGACACCCCACTTGTGACTTCCCCCTGTTGCAATTTGAACCCTTTTACCACAACCCTCTGCTGCCTCTTCCCCCGCCCACAGCCAGTTTCCTACCCATCTTACTGTGTCTCTTGCTACCCTCAGATCCTCCAGCAGATGCCTGTAAGACACTGAGTCAAAGGCTTTGCTGAAAATGAAATGGAGTAAATCCACGGTGTGGCTTCCATCCAATGTCCTTGTCACCCAGTCAAAGAAAACTATTGGTTTAGTCTGACAAGACCTCCCTGCCATAAACCCATGCTGCTTACTATCCTGAAAGCCATTGCTCGCCAGGTAGTCCACTAGGTCTTCCCTGACTAGTGACTCTATCAGTTTCCCTGCAACCAAGGTGAGACTGACAGGTCTGTAGTTCCCTGCTTGCTCCTTGCCCCCACTTTGTGGAGTGGAACCATGTCTGCCATGCTTCAGAACTACCCCTGTCAGTAAGCCATAGCAGGGGTTCAGCCAGTTCTGCTGCCAGCTCCATAAACGCCCTCAAATGCATCCTGTTTTGTCCTGGGGCTTCGTCTGTCTTACGGGCTGCTAGCCCTTTCTGGACTTTTTCACTGATCAATACTGGCTGCATCTTTTCTGGGACCCCCTTAGTGGCTGTGTTGGTGCCACTGTCTGCTAAGGGCCCACTGTTTTCCCTGGTGATGATAGCAAAATTAATCATTAAGGATGGCCGCCTTACCTTTTGCTCATCTTTTTCTGTTTACCCTACCTCGCTCCAATAGCCTAACAATTTCCCCTTTATTCCTTTTTTCCCTACTACTGTATACCTGAAAAATTGCTTTTCTTCACTCCTGACCCCTTCAGCAATACTCAACTCGGTGTCTGCCTTGCCCTCCCTAACCGCCCTCCTTGCTACCCTAGTTCTCAGTTGGTATTCTCTCTCCCTCCACTTTTTTTTTTTTTTTTTTTACCTTATGAAAGCCTTTTAGCTGCCCTCACTGCTTCTCCTTCCCGAGAACCACATTGGTCACTTGTGCCTATTGCTCTTGGTTACTGTCCTCAGGCATACCTTTTTATGCCTTGGGAATGGCCCCCTTTATTGCCCCCATCTCTCCTCCTCCCTCCTGTACTGTCTACCCTGACTTATTCCAGACCAACTCCCTTATCCTGTTGAAGTCCACCCTTCTAAAATCAATGACCCTGGCTTTTGATTGGAGTTTACCGATCCCCAGGGCCATCTCAAACCAGACAGTTATGGTCGCTGTTCCCTAGTTGCTCCATACGTGTGCCACTCCTGCTGTCTCCAGGTTGGTGAGCACTGCATCGAGGATGGCAGCCAGCTTGTTGGGTTCTCTAACTTGCTGCACCAGCAGACAGTCCAGGACTGTATCCAGCAAGGCCTGACTTCTTGTGCTTGTGGCAGCTGGAATCTCCCAGTTGCTGTCCAGCAGGTTCAGGTCCCCCACCACCTCCACCACTCCCCTGATTAGTTCTTCCCTAAGCTCCCTATCCTTCTCCTCCGCCTGTCCTGGTGGCCTACGGATCACTCCCTCCTGTATTTTCTTGCCTGAGGCTGCTGTGAGCTGCTCCCATGGTGACCCTGTCTCCCTTTTACTCCCCCTGAGGTGTCCATCCTCCACAACTTCAGTGCCATCCCTGATATAGAGGGCCACACCTCCCCCTTTACCTTTTCGTCTGTCCCTCCTAAACATGGTGTAGTCTGGGACTGTCAGGACACAGATGTTGTTTTTCAAGGCCCAAGTCTCTGTGATGACAAGATCCACCTCAGTATCTACCATCATTGGCTGGAGCTTGCTAATCTTATTACCTAGACTCCTGGGGTTGATGCTGACCCCCTTCCATCTAACCCTTGATCCTCTTTGGCTATTTACTTGTCTTTTTTCATTCCTCCCTGGTCTCTTTCCTTTCTTGTCTATTAAAAGGCTTTGTGATTATCCCATCTTTCATTCCTTCCCCAAACCCAGTTTGGACTTCACCCATATTTATGCCCATTGTGCCTCTACAGGCTCCCGATTTGAGGGAGTACTAGCTGGGTTCCACTTCCTTGCTCCTACCACCTTGGTTCCTCTAGACTCAGTTTCCCACACAATCAGTTTAACTGCCCTATAAACACATCCGACTTCTGCACCAGCTCATTAGCCCCCCTTTTTTTTTTTTTTTCCTTCATTTCAGGTGAAGGCCATCACCCTTAAAAAGCCACCTGTCCCAGAAGTTTGCCCCAGTCCCTCATAAAGTGGTGCCCCATCTCCTGACACCAAACACTTAGCCACCCATTAAACTCCTCTATCTCCTCCCTCCTAATTCTGCCTTCACTCCTCTGCCTCACGCAGGGAGGGAACTGTAAAAAGGCCAGGGAGGCAGTGTGTGCCTTCAGTCTGTCCGCCAGACTGCAAAAGTTCTGCTTCACCATCTCCACAGACTGGTTTGCCAGATCGTTGGTACCCACGTGTACCAGCACCCCCCATCTCCACCATCCTCCCTAGCCTATATACATCCCAGATGGTCACTGCCTCAGGAAGGCACCTGACCATTCTCCTCCCATCCAGCTCTCCTTCCGTCATCCTCCCTACCCCCCGATCATTGAGTCCCTGACCACTAAGACTCTCCTGATTGCTTTCTTTGTTCCCCCAGCTGCCATCAGGTTGTCCATCCCCTTTCCATCGACTGACTCGGATTCAGCAGAGTCGGGCACCTGAGGCTCTTCCAGGGGTGCAGAGTGATTTGCCATCTGGATGGTGTGGGACTGTACAACTACCTTATAGCTAGTCTAGCTGCCTTCTCCCTCCCTCTCATCAGTGGGCCTGTTGGGGGGGGGGGGGTACTGGCTCCAGTCATGCTGGTAACACAGCATAGTATGTCATTTCTTGCTGCTGCCAGCTAAGTGCGGAGCACTACAGAGGTTCTGCAGATGGGGACGTGCCCCCTCCTCCAGAGCATACTCCTGGAGAGGAGCGCCCCACTTTTGCCACAACTATCTCCCTGCTGTACCCCATCCTTGTACTGAACCTAGGACTAGGGCTCCACCTAAAAAGGGTGTTGCTAGAGTGCTAGTTAATGTAACAAAAAAGGTGGGTCAGAGGCTGGCTGGCTTTGAAGTTAATTACTGAACCTGTAATACAGGTATACCTAGGAGGGGTGTTACTAGGGTACCTTGTAAATTTAGCAAAAAAACAGGATGGGTCAGAGGCCAACTGGCAACACAGATTGGCAAATAGTGGCACACATCTGGTAACTGCAGATTACAAAATGAGATACAGAACTTGAACTACACAGTGAAGCTCCCCAGGATTAAACCCAATTCTGCAGCAGAGTTACAACAGTGCATTTTCAATGGGAATTGGTCCCTTTTGTCATGCAGGAAACTGACGCTGACTTCATCCTGGTGGGCTTCATTGTACAGGTATACCTAGATTGGGTGTTACTGGGGTACCTTAAAAATCAGAACCAGCAAAGCAGTTAACAGATCAGTCAGCGTTACTTTGGTACTATAAAAAAAATCAAAATAAAGCAAACAGATACAAAGCAGTCAGAGTGGGACCAAGGTTAGTTTGCGCACAAAATAGATTGTAAGCAGTCTGACAGACCCAAAACATGGGAAGCAAAACCCTACAGTCTCGGGAGTAGTCCTGTAGCAGGCAGCAAACTTTACAATTAGTAGCAGCCCTTTACCCTGTAGCAGGTAGGTTACTGTCCTGGGGAGGCGTACACTTGGAGGAATGGGGCAGCAGTGTACCCAGCAGATAGCTGACTCTAGGCAGGCTCCATCTCTGCCCTTTGCACTGCAGTCCTTAACGTGGAGGACCACAGCGCAGAAGACCACTCAGTGGGGTGGGTATTTTAAAGGGCCCAGAAAGAAAGCAGGCAACTCCTGATCAGTGTGTTCTTGGCTGAGGGGCATGGTTTACACTCTCGTTGCTGACTGAGCGTAATCTCAAGTTGGAAGGAGTGACTTGCTGTACTTGTTGAATCCTGATGTAGGCTCTCCTTGTGCCTGGCAGTGTGTTGCAGTGTGGGTGGGAAGGCGATCCTGCTTGGTTGGAGCCTCTCTTATCACCTCAAGAGCAGTAGCGGTGGTGGTCAGTGATATTTCAGCTTGCAGTAATTACAGTTCGTAGGAACAAGGCAGACAGGGACTGATGGAGCTCACCTGTAGCACAGCTAAGAGTCCCAGGAACAAAGCAGACGGCTCCTGATTGGCATGATCCTGGCTGAGGAGGTGCAGCTTCAGTCCTTGGTTGCTGTCTCTGGCAGGAAAGGGTGGCTTGCTTCACTTGTTGAATCCTGTTTTCAGCTGTCCTTGCATCCATTGGTGAGTTGCACTGCAGGGGGAAGGTGATCCTGCTTGGTTGTAGCCCCTCTCATCCCTTCAGGGGCAGCGGCGGTGGCGGCAGCTGAAATTTTGAGTCACAGTGATTACAGCTCGTAGGAACAAGGCAGGCAGGGACTGGCTTTTAAGTCTCCTGTGGCTCAGTTACCAACCCAGGAGCAAAGCAGAGAGCTCCCAGTTGGTATATTCTTTACTGAAGGGAGCACAGCTTTGCACTCCCTGGTCACTGATTGGGTGCAGTCTCTAAATGGAAGGAGTAGCTTGCTTCACTTGTTGAATTCCGATTTCAGCTCTCCTTGTTGCCTGGCAGCGAGTTATGGTGTGGGGGGATGTGATGCTGCTTGGTTGGGCCCCCTCTTGTCGTCTCAGGAGCAGTGGCAGTGGTGGCAAGTGAGGACTTGGCTCACAGCGATTACAACTCTTATAGTTGTTGAGTAAGAAACAGAGGGCTACTTGATTGCCTAATGGAATCTAAATCAGCTTTGACCAGATAAAACCCGCCAAAACTGCATGATGGAATCAAATTGACAAACCAAGTAACTGAATTTTAAAGGTAACTTCCGTATCCCTGATTCACCCCCCCCCCCCACAGAGATAAATGGTATAAGCGACTTCAGGTTTCACCATGTTCTCACCCCCACCCCCCCCCTCAACCCCACTATTTATTTATTTTTAATTTATGACTTTGATAACTGAGTCAGTACACTGATCTCCGGGACTGTTTTCAGGCACGACCCCGGGCCAAGGCTATGTCACAGGAGCAAACAAAAGCATTGTACATAGAACATGGAAGGCCATTTACACAATGATGACAAAACTGATAAAAGAAAATGCATCAACAGGCTGTTACAATAATTGGCTACAGTAACATAAGTCATGGTAAGTAAGCTCAAAGAACATCAAAATTACAAGGCGTCACCCAGCCCGGTGGCACTAAGGGTTGAGGCGCTGGACGCCACACCTCGCACCGGTGACCTGTGTTTGAGAATGATCATGGGCAGTCGTGGGTCAGCGGGGGGGGGAATGGATCGAGGATCTGACTGACTGCTGTCCATGTCCAGGGAGTAAGGGCCAGCGGCCGGTGCACGCCTGACACCTAGCTGAGGCTTGGCGACATGAAGCCACAACAGCAGGGGGTGGGAGTGCGGCAGACACTTGACATGGGCGTGCATGGGAGCATGCACGACCCTGTCATAGGCATCATTGCACGCTGCGCGCTCACAAGGGGGCACGGAAACCTGGAAAAGAGCAGTGCGGCAGGATGGAGGAGGACTGCTTGCAGGTGTTCTGCTTCTGGCTAACCATGGCACTGGCCACACTAGATCCTGTCTGCAATGGGGGTTGGGGAACCCCAGGAGGGCAAGTCCTGGGAGTAGGTGCCAGCGCTGGCTGGTGGACGCCGGGGAGGGCTGGGGGCGCCCTCCAGATGGGGGACCGCACTGAGCAGAAGAAAAATAATAGAAAAAAAAAATTACAAGGTGTCTGTAACCATGGCAGACAAACGTTGGGGGGTAAATGCAAGAGTGGGAGGGTATGCAAGAGAGAGCAAGGGGAGGATAACTAAAAACAGATATGAGGGAATAACTGCATTCTGGGAAGGTGAGCCCTACCCAGGGAAGCACTGGCGGCAAGATTCAGATAGTAGCCAGTCCTTGAAGTGTGATTTGAACAGTCGGTGGGTGTCCATGGAACGGAGCTCGATGGTCAGCCTGTTCCATAGCGAGGGGGACGCAGCCGACAAGGCTGTCCCGCCCATGTTGGTAGATACTCTGGGAACATGGGGGGGTAGTGTTAGAGCGTAGACAGCGATGCAGGGTTCTGACTTTGAAGATGCCCACAAGAGGGGAATCTTGGCCAGTGCAGATGGCATTATCAACCAAGCAGCACAGGACAAAGTCGAAGCGACCTTGTAGAGGGAGCCACCCTAGAGATTGATAAAGAACACAGTGGTGGGTGAAAAAAGGTGTCAGTAAGGCAAAGCAACAGGCACTATTGTAGGCAGTGGAGAGTTTGCCCATGAGGGTAGAGGATGACCTGGCGTAGATGGTTGAACAGTAATAGAGTGTGGGCAGTAGGTTACCCTGGACTATGGTAAGTCTGGCCTCAGGGGTGAGATAGTGCCTGAATCTGTAGGCTGCTCCCAGCTTTTGGTGTATCCTGAGAACTATTGAGTTTATGTGCTTGGAGAAGGAGAGGGAGGGGTCAAACAGGACTCCTAGATACCTGAAGGTCTCTACATTTTCGAGAACCTGGCCATCTGGGGAGACTGTGCGGATGGAGGAGGGAGATTTGAGCTTAGCTAGGAAGAGCTTTGACCCGAACAGTGTAGACTTGGTTTTCTTGACATTAACCAGGAGTAGGTTGACTGCAAACCAGTTATGGGCAGCTCCATAGTTTTGGATGATGACAGAGGAAATGCGGGAAAGGGATTTGTCACTGAAGAAAAGGACAAGGTCGTTGGCATAGAGGAGGAGTGACAAGTAAGACTGTCTGAGGGAAGGGAATTTATAAAGAGAAACGCAGGGGACCCAGAAGTGGAGCCAACGGGGCCAACACAGACATGTTGGGAGCGATCGGAGAGGTAGCTTCTGAACCAGTTACCATGTGGGAACAGCCAAGGAGATGGAGTTTCGAGAGGAGGGTATGGTTCACCAAGTCTAAGACCTTGGAGAGGTCAACTAACACTGCGCTGGTGGCTTGCCCATTGTCCATGTTCATGAGGATGTGGACAGTCAGCAGTGCAAGGGCAGTGAAGGTACTGTGATTCTTGTGAAAGCTGTGTTGCTGGCTGCACAGAAAGTTGTACTTTGTAATGTGTTCCGTAAGCTGGCGGTGGATGATTTTCTCAAGGAGCTTACTTAGGTGGGGGAGGATGGAGATAGGTTGGTAATTGTCAGTAGAGTGGGGGTCACCAGCTTTGAAAATGGAGATAACTTTAGCTGTCTTCCATCGGTCGGGCATGGCGGCGGTGTACAGGGCAAGGTTAAAAATGAAGGTAAGAGGTTTGACAGTGGCAGGGGAGATGAGTCTAAGGTAGATTGGGGAGAGGCCGTCGGACCTAGGGGAGCTGTGGTTGGGGAGGCATTTGAGGAGCTTAAAGGTTTCAAGAAGGGAGACTACCCTAAAATAACAAACTGTGGTCAGAGCCAATACGGCTGTGGAGAGCTTTTAGGAGCGGCAAGAATGGTGAAAAGAATATGCGTTGCTGTCGCTGCACCAAAGTCGGCTATAATACTGCAGCGATTAAAGTACTGTGCATGCATGATACTCGCACATGTGCAGTTTGCCCTGGAGTTTGCCTTGCACAACATGGCGGTGCTGACATAATTGCATGTAACAACCCAGTCCCCTCGGGTTACTAGAATCCCATTAGTACTAGTCTTAGGCAGGTAGGAAAATGCAGCTGATGGGGAGCTCATTAGGGCCTTTCTGCATAATGACATTATTGTGTACTCAGCCTGAGAGAAGGATGGTTATGCCATTTAGAACTCTCACAGCAGCATAACCTTTTTAGAGTCTGCTGCTCTCGGGGAGCTTAGAATGTTAATCAGCAAGTTCAAGTGTGGCAGTCAGAATGGCAGGAGGTCTGCCATTGTGGCTCTGTCAAAGGGAGCACTGGTATTTCTCACCCTAGTTTAGTAAAATCTTCAGTTTGCCTGTAGGACTCTCTTTAGTTTAACTCCAGGGGAGTGAGAAGGAAGGCAATTCTTGTGGATCCAAAGAGTAATCCCCTGAAGTTCACAGTTGCCTTAAGCAAAAGCAGTGAGTAGAATCTGACAGCTGACAGAGAAAGAAGGGTGCCTTTTGTTCTTTCCATGACTAGGAGAAAGGAACAATTAATCTGTGGAGCTTGGCCCACACAGCCGTAAAAATCAGACTCGGGAGGAGAGTATTAACAAACTAGAGGATCTAGTCTGGGATTTGCTCATCAGTCACTTTCTCTTTCTTTTCTAAGCAGTAATGTCTGGTGAATGTGCCTTAACCATATTAATCTCAGTGCTGTTAGACTACTTCTAGTTTTCCCCTGATTGTATTAGGTGGGGGTAGTAGCAGTCTTGAAGTGGTAGCTGCCGGTGGTGGCATGCTCTGAAAAAACATGGTTCCCATGCTTGTCTGCACATTTTAGAAATGACCCCTTTCCTTGTTTTTGCTGTTTTAAATAAAAAAAAAATGACCTCTTTAACACAAAAACAAGGAGTCGGTTATGGCCTCCACCCCCACCCCTTTTTGCTTCAAGTAAGTAATGGGATGATGGGTTTGCATCAGACGTACAGCGGCAGCCATAGATGCATAATATTGTTAAACAGTAATCAACTGTATATAAGTTTTTTGAGGTTTTTTTGAATGTGTGCTTTCTTAATGTTGTCAGTACCATTCCACCCATTTTGTACTGTGCCCCTGGATTTCTGTGCCCCAAGTGTATTATTTTACATGTTTGTGTTCAGGACAAAAAGGCTTTTCAAATGAGGGTAGTCACTAATCTAAATTCTTTCTTTTTTTTTATTGCCATCACAAATGTGAATTTTGTAAAAACAAAAATGGAAATACAGGTAATAAGATTACCATATTTTACAAGATATAAGAAATTCAGATTAGTGACTACCCTCATTTAAAAGGTATTTTTGTCCTGAACAACTTTCAGGCCGGTTATTTTTGTGTACCTGGAATAGTTTTAAAGATATTTAGATTTGTTTGGAACGTGTGAACATTTGCTAAGAATTCTGCACAATGCTTTAGGAAGATTCTCAACGAAAAGCAGTTTGGAGTTCTGTCGCCAACATTCTAAACACACAATGGGTCTGAATGAGTTAAAGGGGACAGGAATTATTACTTATGTGCAGCTTTTTGAAATGTCTCCATTTTCATAAATTATATTCATACCTCTGAAGGATCCCTATTTAACTGTGCCTGAATAAAAACTGAAGCTGTCAGTTGTGTTTTGGTTTTAGATTTGCAGAACTGTTCTACTAAGGACTATTAAGGAGTTGTAGGAGCTAGGAGGCTTGGAGGCCCATAATTGCTCCTTTTATTAATAATAGTTAATTTTGGCACCGGAGAGTATCAGTTTGTCTAATCTGTGCTTAAATACTAATTTCGATTTTGCTTAATAACCTCAATAGGGAGAGCATTCCAAGGATTAATAGTTCTTATGGTATAGAAATATTTCCGTGTCATCAAGTTAAACTTTCTACCATATAACTGTAGAGGATGACCTCTGGTGTTTGTGTATGTTTTTTAAATTTGAATCCTAATTTATTTAGTAGAAATGGGTCCTGCATAATTTCGTACATAGAGAGGAGATCACCCCTAAGACGTCATGTGGTTAGTGACATAAGGTTCACGGATTTAATTCTAGATTCATATGGGACATCATAAAGACCCCTAATGAGTTTAGTGTATTTCCTTTGTACCTTTTCTAATATCAAGATGTCAGAATCCACCGATTATATTGACCCCAAGATCTTTTTCATTGGATGTTGTCATTTATTTATTAGCTTTTAGTAGCCGGGTAGGTGCACTAGGCAACAATCCTGCCTATTTTCAGTCATGACCTGGGAGAGTACAACATAGAAAATACAGTGATGACAACAGGACAGTTCAGAAACAATAAAAATAAGTACAATCAATTACAATCTGTGTGGACATACATCAGAGAATTCATCACATTACAATTACACAGGCACAGGTAGTGGTAGACAATGTATCAATTAAAGTGAGATTGGTGAGAGGAGGTCATTAGTCAAGCTAGGGGAAAAAGTAAACACAATAACTAAGATACATCAAGTAAGTTGTTCCTTGACGTCCAAAATAATATGGAGAAACAGGGAGGAAACTCCCAGTTACTTGCAGTTACAGTTACCTAGGGCATAGAGGTGGGAGAACAAAGAACGCTTGAAAGAAAGGTGGGAGGGGGAGTGTTTAACCCGGGGGTGGGGTGAGTTCCAGAATTCAGGGACAAAATAGAAGAAGGCCTGTTCTCCCATTTTTGTAGCATGGGGACGGAAGAGGACCTGAGTGAGTGGATGTGGGAGACCAGGGTAAGCATGTCATCCAGGGAGGCCAGACTGGGTGGTCTAGTGAGGGAGTCGGCTAAACACCCTAGGGAGTAGGAACAGAGGTCTTTGGGAGACAACCAATTTAGGCCAGCGTAGAGCAGGCAGTGATGAGTAAGGCGAGGAGCTGATAAGGTAAACCTACAGATATTGTTATAGGATGTGTCCCACTTACAGAGCACACTGGCATTGGCTCGGTAGAGAACTGGGAGGGCATAAAGGAGTTGAGGGAGTAGCACACCTCTAGATACTGATATCCTTGCTGAGGGGGTGAGTGATTGACGCACTCGATAGGCTGCTCCAGTTCTGGCATTGACAGACCAACACATCTCATTGACATGCATGGAAAAATCAAGAGCTGGGTCAAGCGTAACCCCAAGGTATTTTAAAGTCGAGGTATTAGTGACAGCATTTCCTTCCAGACAGTGGACAAGGAGCTTGGGGGATTCAGAGAGCACTTTTTTAGATGATCCGTATAGCATGGCCTGAGTCTTACCTATGTTAAGAATTTGCTGGTTAGCTGAGAGCCAGGATTGAAAGTCATGTGAGAGGTTTAGGTTAATGTCGGCAATAGAGCTGGAAGAATAATAAAGCACAAGATCATCAGCATACATAAGTAGGCTGCTGTGAAGGGAAGGACTGGGAATATCGTTTAGGAAGAGGGAGAAGAGTAGAGGACCAAGTATAGAACCCTGTGGAACACCACGGGTGATAGGGGAGGAGAGAACCTTACAGTAGGAAACTGCCTGAGAGCGGTTGTCCAGGTAACTACCGAACTAAGATAGGGTAGAGTCAGTGGCTCCCATGGCTTGTAGCTTGGACAGTAGAAGCGGGTGGTGAACCATATCAAAAGCTTTAGACCGGTCAATGAACACCGCTCCTGTGAGTAAGCCCTTATCCATGTTACATTTGATATCACTTGTAAGCAGGGTCAGGGCAGTGGTAGTACTGTGCCCAGCCCTAAAGCCATGTTGAGAAGGGGATTGAAGAGTAAATTTAAGAAGGTACTCGGAGACCTGACGATGAACGAGTTTCTCCAGAAGCTTGCTGAGTGTGGGTAGAAGAGAGAGAGGACAGTAGTTGGACAGTAGCTTAGCATCTCCCTTCTTAAAAACAGGTATACTTCTAGCCGTTTTCCAGATCAAGGGGACAGAGGCAGTGCTAATAGAAAGGTTGAAAAGCCTGGTTATGGGCCTTGCAAGCCAGGCAGCGAACAGCCTTATAATCCCCGGATGTATACCATCAGGACCAGGGCTGCCACGAGCTGGAACAGTTTGGAGTAGGTCTAGAACATCCAGGTAAGTGACCTGAGCCAGATCCAGAGTGGGGAAACTTGGAGAAGAGGTAGATCCAGAATTGGGGAGCACCGGGGTAAGAGTAGGTAGGGAGGAGAAGGAGTTGAAAGCATTAGCAATGGTGAGGGGATGGGTGCAGTGGACATCATTTATGTACATATCAGTAGGTGTAGTTGGCTTGTTGTTCCCAATAATTTCCTTGATTTGAGACCAGTACCTCTTAGGACAGGAGGTGGAAGAGCTTAGGAGGTTCCTGTAGTAAGAGCTTTTAGCCAGGCGAGTCTCTTTTTTGCATGTATTGCATAAAGATCTGTAGGCTTAGAAATCCTTAAGTAGACGGGAGGTCTTCCAAATAGACCACAGTTTATCCCTGAGTTTAGGAAGATGGAGCAGGGGACACTTTAGCCATTTGGTGATTTTTTTTTTTTCCCTTTTAACCTTCTCGTGGTGACCGGGATATGTGTATTTTGTAGCGAGAGTAGTGAAGAGTTGAAATAGTCCGTGGCAACGTTTATATCATAAGTGTAGTATAGGGGAGACCAGTCAACTAAGTTAAGATCATGAATGAAATCTTCCATATTAAGGTTGGAGAGATTGTAAAAAGTTTAAACTTTAAAAGGGATGGAGGGGGCGGAGATATCCCATATACAGTAAACAGGGTAATGATCACTTATGGAATCTGTAAGAACACCGGCTGAGGTAAAGACCTCCTTTCTATTTGTCAGGATCCAGTCAAGTGGAGTAGCACTAGTTCCACTGTAGGAGATCCTAGTGGGTTCCTGAAGAAGCTGTGAGAGATTGGCCTTGCTAGTCAAGGAGGATAGGAGAGTCAAGGTTGAAATCCCCATGACAGATTATATCGTTCTTCCCAGTCACAGATAACAGATAATCCATGAACTCCTCCAGGCCACACCTCGCGTTTCTGGGAGGTATATAAATACAGAATATATGAAGATTTTTTTTTTTTTATACCCAGTAGAAGTGAATGGAGAACTTCACAGTTAGTGAGAGGGAGAACATGCAACAAAGTGATGTTAAGTTGAGCTTTGTGGTATAGTGCAAGTCTACCGCCTCTTTTCGTAGAAGGGCGATCAACCCGAAGCATGTTATATCCCAGGAGGGAGCACTCGGAATCAGTAATGGAAGGCTTAAGCCATGTTTCAGATATGGCTAGGATGTCAGGGTTGTTGGTACAAGTCCGTGCTTCAAGGTCAGGGAGGTTGGCCAGGAGGCTCCTAGAATTAATGTGAGCAAAAGTGAGGCCCGAACTTTGGGGCAGACTGTGGAAGTGGCGAGACTGGGTGGGAGTATTGGCCAGAGTAAGGACCGGGATTTTTCTCAACATCCCTGCAAGAGTAAGGGAGAGGGTAAAGATCCAGAGAGTCGCAATAATATAAGCCCGAACTGCATATCCAGTGGAGATAGAGAACCTACACAGGATATATTTAATTAGTAACCCCAGTCGTTTGAGGACAAGCCCGGCTTTAGAAACATAGAATTTGACGGCAGATAAGGACCGCTTGGCCCACCCAGTCTGCCCATTTCCCTACCTACTGGATAAGCTACAGATCCTAGTTAACCAGCAGTAGGGAGTGAATTAGGGATGGGGTCAGATAGGAGGTTACAGAAGCAGAAATTATCCAGTGAGTGTACAGTGGAGGGCGACATAATCCGTACTGGACCAGAGAGAACAGAGAGTACCCATAGTATGAGTGCAAAAGAGAGAAGGGAGAATATAGTCATGGAAGTCGTGTTGGGCTGGAGTAAGACAAGGGGACGATAAGAGGGGAGAGAGTGGACAGAAAGGTGGTGATGAGCAAAGGGTGAAGGATGAAACTAAACAGAACAGTAAACGGAGAAGGATTGGGCAAGATATAAAGAGTAGGGTGACCTCAAGTGGCCAGAGAATATAAGGAGCAAATGGGAAACTAGGGAGTTAGAAATTAGAATGCACCACTGTTACGTGAGATGTTAATATGAGACACCCCTATGTGTATATAAGAACACCAGCTAAGGGGTGAGGGTATTGGGGGCGGAGGGGAGCAGTCGCAAAGCGACTGCAGGGTTGGCCAGATCTGGGACCAGCCACAGCTCTCTCTCTCAGCACGTGTTATGGCGACAGTAAGCCACTGCATCTGAGTTTGCTTTTTGGGTGGGGGAGGCATCGCCCATAGTGCCCTCACGACCTGGACTCCTGCGGCGGATCCCACCGTCTAAGGAGAGAAGAAGAGGTAGGAGAATTTATGTGAAGCCCCAAGAGATTCAAAACTGTTACACTGTCCTAATTACAATGTTTTGTCTAGCAGCAGAGGGAAGTAACGTACCGACTAAGGAGCTAGATAGCAAGATGGACTGGGTACAGTGGATTCAGTTATAAAGTAATTTTGCTCCCATTTACTATGTATTTTTAATCCACTGATTCCTGGCCTTCAATACCTCAGTAGGAGCCCCAGATGCTTATGTGAGATTTCCACCCGAGGGAATTCTGGCAGGCCAAGTTACAACTTACACTGCAGCAGGGAAGTGTTTTGCAATTAATTTAAAATAAAATAGCCGTTCCAAGACTAGGGGGATGAACTTAGTCCAGTTACTGAGCACAGTTATCTGGCAGCACTAAAATTCATTGGTGAAACATCAGTAATGAAACAATAAAAGTACACAGCACAATTATTTAAAAATAATATGAATGAAGTTTCACTTAAGGTGCATGTACATTTAAGGCTAAGAACCCTTAAGCTCTAACAAAAACGCACAGAAAAAAATCTATGTCCACTGTTGGGTCGACACAAATTCAAATTAAAAAAAAAAAAAAAAAAAGGCGCCAAGCAGATCTGGGACCAGCTCTCTCTTTTCAGGTGCATGTCGCGGTGACAGTAAGCTCCGTACTGAGTTTGCTTCGGGGGGGTTGGGGAAGGGATTCACCCATAGTGCCCTCACGACCTGGACCCTGCAGCGGATCCCACCATCTGACTTTGCTTCAGGGGGTTGGGGGAGGGCTTCGCCCGTAGTGCTCTCACGACCTGGACCCTGCGGCGGATCCCACCGTAGTGTATTACCATCTAATTTACATGTAAAACATGGGTTATTTGGGCCCAGGTGTATCACTTTGCACTTGCTGAAGTTTAGTTTCATCTCCCACTTAGTTACCCACTGTGTGATGGAATCAAGGTCTTTCTGTATGGAGGCTGTTTGCTTGGAGTTAGAACAGGGCCCTCCGATTTTACCATTGTCTGCATATTTGGTGGTGGTAGAAAAAACACTTATTTGTAAGGTCTGCTATAAAATCTTGGAACAGGCAAGGGTCTAACACGGAGCCTTGCGGGACCCTGCTGGTAACCTTGCCAATGTCGGAGAGCTGTCCAGTAATTAAGACCCATTGTGTCCTGTTAACCAGTTAGAAATCCAGTTATCTATTTTCTGATTGATATTTTATACTATTTAGTTTTTGTACTAGGGGCCCAGTGGGGCATTGAATCAAATGCCTTACTAAAATTGATAAAAATAACATCAGATAGTGTTTTATTGTCGAGCTGACAGCTAACCTCCTCGTAAAAACATAGTAGGTTTGTTAAACAGCTGCGGCCTTTTTTAAACTATCCAAGTTGTCTAGAGCTAAGGAAATTGTCCTTTTATTATACTTTCTAATACTTTACATAGGGGATATGTTAGACACATTGATATTTTTTTATGTATAAGACTTAACATTATATACTATGTATTGCTGAAAGAGCTACTGACGCCTGAAAGAAAACTTCGAAAAACATAACTAGGTAAACTTCTGCTTGTATGCCATATATATATTCTAGATTTCTTCTCTCTCCATTATTTATTACTGAGGAAATGTGCATGAATACATGATTTTTATCCCTTAGTTACTTTAAAGTTAATCTGCCTCTATAGCTCACTCCCTACTTCAGGTCATAATGCTCTGTTGTGACATCACAATCTGTTGCCATGAGATTAACAGTGATGTCATAAGCAGTGCATTATGACCTCAGGTAGGGAGACAGCAACAGAAATAGATGAACTCTTCAGGATGAAAAATCCTGGGGTCACGTGATGACTGTCTAGGTGAAGGCTGCTGCTTCCCCTCGCTCCTCGACAACTCCGACAAAATCCATTATTTGACTTATCTTCACAGTCTCTCCAAGCGGTGATTTCGACTAAACTAATCCTAGAAGTCCCTCCGATTGTGATAATTGCAGTATTGATATGGAGGTCGACATGCAGAAAGCACCGCCACACCATACCCCACCGCAGACACCGGAGAAAGAAATGGCCGCTAAACGGCCTAAATCGCAAGCTACTACTACTACTCCTAAGTTCCCTGCATCTACTACAGCGCTTACCGAGGTGCGCTTCCTGGAGTTTATGCAGCCTCTCCAGAACTCCATCGCTGCTATTTCCGACGATGTACAGCTAATCCGGACGAATATTGACTCCCTGAACATACGGGTCGGAGACGCTGAAACTCGGCTATCATCGGTAGAGAAATGGAGGGATAAGGCAGACCTGGATACTTCAGCTTTGCGCCAAAGGCTCAGGAAAATGGAAGATAAGCTGGAGGACCTAGAGGGGCGCTGCCAGTGCAATAATTGAATTCATTATTTTTGGGCTACCGGAGAAGGAGGAAGGTAACAACCCTGTCTCTTTCTGTCAAAATTATGCGAAAAATTGCTGGTCCTTCACCCAACATTATCTACGCGGTAGAGAGAGCTCATCGCTCATTGCGCCTCCACTGCTTGGTTCACCTCCCGACCTCTGGTATTTAAGCTCCTCAATTACTTGGATAAGCAAACACATAATTACTTGAAGGTTAAGGAAGTGCAAGAAATCCAGTGGGAGGGTCACAAGCTTAGGCTCTCTCAGGATCTTCCCCAGTCAGTTCGCCTGAAGAGGCAAGAATTCCACCCCGTGGTTTCGAAGCTCATCGCGGCTGGAAAAGCCTTCTGAATGCGTTATCCTGCCACTCTACAAGTGAAGCACAACGAGAAGTGGATCAGCTTGGATTCGCCCACTCAAGCTTCATTGGAGCTCCGTTCCCTATTTTCTGATTTAGGTGAGGAAGTGAAGCATTTTGTGGTTTAAATCTCCCTAGTTGAAGGGACAGTGAAGTATTGGGCTGCGTTGTTAGTGCCAGCTGGAGGGCTGCTGCTGAATTGGAACCGAGATTCCCAATCGAGGTGGGCGTTTACGACGTTAAAGGAGCATCCGGAATCAGAGAGAATGGCAAATTTTTTTTTTCTTCTTTTTTTTTTCCTTATTTGCATCGCTACAGTATGCACACAGCAGAGACTGCATCATTTGCTTGTGGTTGACTGAATGGAGTCCTATCATGCGCATCTCTGACTAGACGTTTCACTAGAGTGTAGCTTTGGCTCCCTCGCAGCATTGTCGTCTTTATCAGAGACTGGGGGAGGGTATTCGTGGGCTGCAGGAGGTAGCTCATGTATTTTTGCTCTTTTTTTCTCCTTTTTTGTGGGTTGCCTTTTTTTTTTTCCCCCCTTCCTCAGCTCAGTTTAAAGGGGCACTGTCAGCTTTGTCCCAGCGTTTTTTCACATTTCTAGTTAGAGTTCCCCGAGGCACATACTAAACAAATTACTAAAGTAAAATGCCCCTGCATGTGCCAAAAGTAATAATGTTTACTCATTACCTTTTATTTTTCATTATTTTATATCCAAGCGGTCCGAACGAAAGTAAGCCGACCTCCGGAAGCACATCCATCCTGACTACACGCATTTGTAATAGAGTGCAGTCGCGAGGTGCAATTTTTAGCATGCCCCATAAACTAAGCATTTAGGTTGTGCATTTCTTAAGCCGAATTAAACTATGCCTTTCATAATAAAAACATAATAAGTAACATTATTACTTTTGGCAACATGCAGGGGCATTTTACTTTAGTAATTTGTTTAGTACGTGCCTCGGGGAACACTGACTAGAAATGTGCAAAAACGGGACAAAGCTGACAGTGCACCTTTAAAAGCTGCAAGTGGAGTCTCTTAGAAATGTTCTTTGGGTTAGTTATTTCATTATGATGACTGCAATTCCTGGTTAGCCCACAAGAGGGCAATATTACCTCATTTATATTTAATACTATAGATTAGTCATTTCTAGGCATTTTTGGGACGGTTTCTCATGCTATGATAATTTTGGTGTTTTTTCCTATACATGTTGTTCAAGATCCACGCCCCATTGTCATGGGTTGTTGGGGTGGGGGAGAGGTTGGCCTCTACTTGGCAGCGAAGAGATACTGCGTGCCCCAAGATATATTGGGAGTTTGGTTGTTTAGAACCAGGTAGTGAAGATTGTAAATAGTTATATTGAGTTTAATAATGTTGAATGGTATCTTTTTGGGTAATGCGGGAAAGGGGTTTTAGGGGGACAAAGGGGTTTGTTTTGCTTGTTATGTTTGTTCTGGGCTACTCCAATTGTTATTTGACAGAAGGGTATGGGGATGGATTATGTCTACGCTCAGTTATTAGGGTTTCAGGGGCTGAGCTCATCAGGGGACAGTGTGTGGGGTATCGCATTGGCCTTAATGTCCTCTTCCCTTTTTCCTTTTACTTTACTGATAATCTGAATGGGTGGTCCCTATAATTTAGTAAGCTGGAATGTAAAAGGGGCGCAAAAAAAAAAAAGATAAGGATTCTAAAGCATCTCTCACATCTCCGAACTGGGATTGCCTGTCTGTAGGAGACCCATTTATTGAGAGGTGATGTCTCCCTTTTTAAAAGATATTGGGTGGGTCACGTTTTTGGTGCCGGTAACTCTTCTAAACGTAGTGGTACCATTTTCTTGATCGCTAAGAGTGTACCTTCGTTAAAAATCTGGAATGGTGAGATCCTGAGGGGCAGTTCATCTTAGTTCAGGGTACCCTAGAGTCCTCCCCTATAATTTTAGGATCAATTTATGGCCCAAATCTAGAGTCTCCTCTGGTTTTTGCCCGGCTACTACCTCTGGTGGTCTCGGACCCTCCTCTTCTGACCTTTCTGGGTGGAGACTGGAATCTGGCCCCCCAAACAGAGATGGATCGCTCAGACAGTAAAAGAGTGGAGTTGTCACCAGCACAGCGGGCCCTCCGAGATCTTATATCTGGGGTGGGCGTCATTGACGTCTGGCGGACCCTCAATCCCTCAGAGCAACAGTATACTTATTATTCTCCCCCACATGCCACCTTTTCCCAGATTGATTTTTGGTTGGTGAGCTCCTTTGGCCTTCCTGGCATTATAGATGCACCCATGTTCCCTAGGGTATTGTCGGATCATTCACCAGTAGGTGTGTCTTATATGTTGAGCCCAGGGATTAGGAGAGATGTAATGTGGTGCCTCAATACACGGGTGCTTAGAAGCCCTAAGTTTCTGACATGTACCCAAGATTTTATATCCAATTTTCCTAATAGCAACTTGGGGTCCATAGAGAGAGTCGACACGGTCTAGGCCACCCTTAAGTGTGCCGTTCGGGGGAGTTTATACGTATCTCGGCTACTCGAGCCCAGAAAAATAGACTTGCCCTTCTGATAGCGTGAATTCCATCTGTCGGATTTCTCCTAAGTCGTGCATCCCCAGCACAGGAATGGGCAAGGCTCTATCGCCTGCAAACAAGTTGTTATGACCTGATGGCTCAAAAGACGGAGTTGGCCATTCACCGTACCAAGCTGAAGTATCTAGAGTCAGGGGAAAAGGCAGAGAAGCTTCTGGCCCTGAGACTGAGGCAGGCCGAAATGGCAACATTCATTTCGGGGCTGAGATCTCCCCTAAGTGGCGACATAGTCTCCCATCCCCAAGATATTGCTGCTATCTTTGGTAAGTACTATGAGACACTTTACTCCTCAATCAATTCGATAGCTGTGACAGACCAGGAGAGTGCAGAGTATTTGGGCTCCGTTAATCTTCCCGTGTTACCTTCCCAAATAGCAGAGCGCCTCGGGGCTGCGGTTACTTTGGTTGAAGTGGAGCAGGCCATTAAGCAGTTGCCCCTGGATAAAGCTCCAGGGCCAGATGGATTGCCCAATAACCTATATAAGAGATGTCTTCCTCAACTGGCCACTCTCCTGATGAACGTCTTCAGTCTCTGGTTTCAAGCGGGTATAGTGGATCCTTGTTTTCTGACGACATGGATCACCTTGATCCCCAAACCAGACAAGGACTTGCTGTGTCCTGTAAGTTACCGTCCAATATCACTTCTTAACTCAGATGTTAAGATTCATGATAAAATATTGGCTAACCGTCTAGCTCCGATAGTGGGAGGGATTATTGGTAGAGAATAAGTCGGTTTCATGATGGGGCGTACGTCAGTTGATCACATGAGGAAGCTAATACATCTGATGGTGGCGTCGAGGGATGCTGAGTCCCCTTCGGTCCTGGTATCCCTCTG
Source organism: Neoceratodus forsteri (assembly GCA_016271365.2). Lineage (NCBI taxonomy): Eukaryota > Metazoa > Chordata > Ceratodontiformes > Ceratodontidae > Neoceratodus > Neoceratodus forsteri. The sequence goes on from CM057450.1 coordinate 309,121,581, forward strand.
CTGAGAAAGCTTTCGATCATGTTTCCTGGCGTTTCCTGTTTGCTTCCCTCTGACATTTTGGAATGCCTGATAGTTTTGTTAAATGGGTCATGGTTCTATATACCTCCCCAATGGCACTGGTGTGGTGTAGTGGTTGTTTATTGGACCCTTTTGTCTTTGAAAGAGGCACCCGCCAGGGTGCCCTCTCTCCGCTTCCTTTTTAATTGTTATCTGGGCCTTAATCGTGGTGGCATCCTCCTTCTTTGAAGGGCATACCAATCCAAAGGGAGAGATATGTTATCTCAGCCTATGCTGACGATCTCCTGTTGCATGTTGAGGACCATGAGATTTCCCTTCCAGCTCTTCTTGAGGAATTGGATAGATTCTCTATTGTATCCTCATACAGACTGAATCTTTCCAAAACTAAGGTTTTTCCATTAAATCATTATACTACTAGAGCTAACTGCACTTTGCTCGGGTTGTCCTGGGAACCTAAGGTCCTTATATATTTGGGGATTAAGATCACTAGGAACCCCTCCTCAATGATTAAAGCTAACCTGACTAATCTGGTGCAAATTCTGAAATCAGACCTGGATAGATGGGGCGCTCTTCCATTGTCGCTTTGGGGCCGTGTATATATATATATGTATATATATATATATATATATATATATATATTCTTAAAATGAATGTTTTGCCACGACTTCTTTACCCGCTTGGTATGTTGGGCCTATTTCTCCCTAAATCCTGGTTCTCGAAGCTCCAAAGATTTTTTAATAATTTCCTGTGGAGGGGTAAACCAGTGAGGAGGGCGTATTTTAAGTTAACAGCACCCAAACTTAAGGGAGGACTCGCCCTCCCATCTCTCTTCCTTTATTATGGGGCCCAGCATATAAGTAAACTGGTATATTGGATTCAAGGAGATACTCCAAGCACGGAAGATGCATATGTCCTGGTTTGGCTGGATATTGAACGTAGTCTTGCCGTCGTGTTGCTAGCTCCCTACAAGCCTTAGGTCTATTTAAAACCTTCCCGCCTTCCCAGTTCTCTTAAAACTTCCCCGATAGCCTGGTCCCTTAAGGCTTTTCAGCAAATTCAAAGACATTTATCAGAGAATTGGCACACTTCAATCACCCAGCCCCTTTTTAATAACTGTCATTTTCAGATTGGGCATCATCCTATTTTACCCTCTTTTACCCTAGCTTAAGCAGTGTACCCTGGCAGATCTTATTCAGGGTAATGACTTAATCCCTTTTCAGGTCCTTCAGTCTCGTTTTCATCTTAAATCCCAAGACATCTTCAAATATTTGCAAATTACAGCGGCATTATTAGCCTTTAAAAGCAATCAGGAGTGAACTGTACAGTCAACTGATGGCCTTTCCGAGGCCTTCCAGGAGGCAGACCAGCCCCATGCAGTATCAAGAATATACAAACAACTTCAGCCTTCAGATCCGTCTCTCCCCACGAAGGAGTATGCTATTATTGGGTACAGGAATTGTCCCTTCCAGTAGATACTGAATACTGGGCGAAAGTTTGGGGTACGATTTATAAATATATTAAGCAGAACAGATTACGTCTAATTCAGTTTAATATTCTACATAATATCTATTACACCCCGGCCAAATTACATAGACTAGGTTACCTTTCCTCTCCCATTTGCCCTCGTTGTGATCAGGCTCCGGGTTTGTTGTATCATATGTTGTGGCTGTGTCCTCACACCCAAATTTTCTGGAAAGAGATACGACGAGTTCTGGATCCTCTTCTTGGATTAAACTCCTTATTTACGCCGGAGTGTTGTCTCTTGCCAATTTTCCCCCCGGGGACACCCCTCATGCGTAAACCTGATATGGCGCTAATTGCTGCCACTGCAAAACTGGTTATGCTTCGGCACTGGAAGGAAGATTCCCCTCCCACCCTTATAGAATGGTATCGAGAAATCCTCTTAGCCATTCAGTTAGAGAAGCACATCGCATATTTGCGACATAGGCCTCACAAGTTCTTAGGGACCTGGGAGCCCCTTTTATCACTACTGTTGCTGCTGAAATTTTAGGGCCTGAATAGTATCCCTGACTGTGTCTGTCCTTTGTTTCCTCTTTCTGGTATATCCAAAGAGTAATTAGTTAGTGTGCAGACTTGGGGGAAGGGAGGGTTGGGTTCTTGTGTTTTTATTTCTGTTTTTCTTTAGGGGGCCGGAATGTGTTTGTATGTCTAGTTTTTTGTATTTACCCTATAATGGTTTTTATATAGTGTTTTTTTTGTTTGTTTGTTTTTTGAGTTGTTTGAAAATATTGCAGCTCCTTGTCTATGGCTTTGTATTTTCCGTATGCTGCATAAAAAATTAATAAAGTATATTGAATTAAAAAAAGGATGAAAAATCCTGTTTTCATGCAATTGACTTCAGCAATAAATATTGGGGAGGAGGAATAAAGAACTAATGTGAAATACAAGCTGAACTGTATCCAAGTATTATGTTTTGATGAAGTGTTCCTGAAGTTGTCAGTTGCTCTTTAAGCTTATTTTTCCTTGTGGTTTTTAATCAGTCAGTCATTTACTAATGCTAGCACAGACACACACACACAGGGTTTTAAAATGAAGCTTCATTTAATTTATAGCTTTTCTCTGGGAGTGAACTTTCAAGTCAGTCATTTGACCTTGGGATAGCTTTATTCTGATGGAACTTTAGTTGTTTTTTTTATATGGGTATGTTGTTGAATGCAGTTTTAACCAATGGGGTCCTTGACAACTTTTCATCTTTTTTTTTTTTTTGGTATGATCTGCGTTTTGAGAAGCTGTTTTTCTAAAACAACTGCCAGTGTTTTCTGACAAAGGATTCTGTGTAATCCAAAAGCTAAAAACACCTGTGTTCTTTTGTAACAACTCTTTTGGTCCAATAAAAGATGCAAGTTGTCTGTTTCTGTGGACCTTGTGTTACAAGGACCAATACGGTAACAAGTTTTTCTGTGGCTTTATGGTTTCAGAAATGTTAGCAGGAACTTATCAGTACAGTGCCCATGATTCTGAAACCATGAAGTGACACAGTCAGATCTCCAAATTCTTGGTTCCATGAAAGGAATTGCACAGAATGTTGTCCGTACAAAGAAAACAATACAAAACACAACTGACAGATTCAGCTTTTATTCAGGCACAGTTAAATAGGGATCCTTTAGAGGTATAAATGTAATTTATGAAAATAGACATTTCAAACAGCTGCACATAAGTAATCTGTTCCTGTCCACTTTAAATTTGGCATGACGAGGTGAACAAGGTGGTCTGGTTTACAATTTCACTTAAGTGGTGTAGTTATTTGCAAAACTGAGGCTGTTTAGAAGTCCAATAGGAGTTATGCCAAGCAAATGTAAAGATCTCTAAAAGTATACACATTGTGCATAAATCATCATATGAAAGTTGCTCAGGACAAAAATACCTTTGCAATGAGCCTATTCATTAAGCAGCACTAATTATATGTTTTAAACTATGGCCATCTGATTACCTGAATTTTCATTTTTTTTTTTCCTTTGTTTACAATTTTCACCTTTCAGATGGCTATGCTTAAAAAAAAAATATATATATATATATATAATGAATTCAGATTCTAGGGACATGGATATGTTCAATCCACACTGTCTGTCAGGTTCCTTGCTGCTTTAAATGTTGTCGGAAGGTCTTCAAGCTGGCTCCTCCCACCCACCTGGGTGGTAAAACCCTTGGCTCCACCTCATGATGCCAGGTCTTCCTTACCACTTGGAAGCTCAGGTTCCTCCTTGGCGCTCGTTTAGGCCTGGATCCACACTTTTGAATTTCCGAAACTTATTTTAAAATTACAAGACTTCGGTCTTAGTCTTCCCTTCCTCAAGGTGCGATGAACAAATCGATACCCAGCTTCTGTCGGTGCCCGTGTAGGCAGATGATGTCCTGGACCGATCCGCGTCCCATGTGAATCTTGGCTTGCTCAGGCTTGGTCACGACTCGCAGGCTTGCGATTTGTGCAAGTCTTTTTTGGCTTCGGTCATGGAGGACCACGCTGCCAGACTTCTTCTCGGGCGACCTGAAAAACTGTATCCGCCGGTCAAGTTTAAGGAGGCCCATTGGGCAGTGTCCGTGGCGGTGGGCTCCGCAGACCAGTTGGAGCAGATGATTGCCCTAGAGGAGGAGGCAGCCCAGGCCACTTCGTCTTCCTTCTCGGCCACGGCATTTATCCCGCTCTCCTTGGGCTCCTCCTATATGGCTTCGTTTAAGGAGCTTTGCCAGTCCCTCTTCACCAAGGGAGAAGGGCCACTGGAACATTCCAGTCGGTCCAAGAAGGACGACTCCAAGGGCAAGTCCCACCATCGACGTTCATGGGAGTGGGAGAGATCCCCTTCACCGGACCGTTGACTCTCGACTTCGGTCAGTGTTGCGGCTGCAGCCGCTGGCTTCACGATGCCCCTGTCAGGTCAGCCGGCCGAGACATCTGTCGACGCGGCTGAGATTTTTCTCGACCCGTCGGATGGTTTGTCGACTGGAGAAGCGGACAACCCTACTTCACCGGTTCCCCCGGTGGAAACCGAGGACTTGCCTGTGCCTCCTGTGCCGGAGTCCCTGGTTAAGGTCCCTGTATCGAGGGAGGAGCGGGTTTCCCCCGTGCCCTCTCTGACCCACCCTCGGAAACCCCGAAGGTCTCGGTCCTCTTCCAGGTCCAGCCGGTCCTGCAGTCATCGGCGGTCTCTGTCTCGATACTGTGGAAGGCGACGTCGCTGCTTATCCTCGTCGTCCTCTTCGGAGGATAGGCTTCGGCACAAGTTGTGTCGACGCTACAAGGAGTTAATGTGGCAGCAGCTCTTATTGTCCGGGAATAAACTGACTCCGTTACCTTCTCCGACCATTAAGTGGCTGTCACTGGAGCGGCCGAAACAACCCCTCATAGTGGTTGAGGAGCCGACCCCGGCACTGGTTGTTCGGCCGAAGCCGGCTGCTTTGCCCATTGTGGTGGAACCTCCGCCTCCACAACCAAAGACTGGGGCCCCGACCAAGGATTCTCGGTCAGGTCAGTGCATGCCCCACAGGTTGTCGGTCACCCTCACTCCCGATCAACCTCAGCAGGTGGAGGGTGGCTGTAGCACCCGGCAGCTGTTTGCAGACTTCTCGGAGTCTGATGACAACTTCTTCCTGTTTTCCAGGCCACTTGACCTGGAGACTGCGGGGGGTCAGTTGGTGGACGAGAGCCCATCCTTGTTTTTAGGTTGACTTCGGCTCATCCTGGAGTCCACCGGGATGCAGCTTGAACCCATTTTGAAACGTGCCAAGTATCCCCTCATGGAGATACTGGACCGAGGAGATTCCCCTATGGAGGTCTTTCCTGTGGCCGAAGCCATTGTTGGCCCGACCCTGGAGTTGTGGCAGTGGCCAGCATCTTGTCCCGCACCTTCGGCCAGGATGGCCCGAAAGTATGCAGTCCCCACCGGCTCACTCTCCGGTTTCTCGGAGCACTCCTCTGCGGAGGGGTTAGTGACCGATAGTGTTTTCCGGCACTGCGGGAACGCTCGGGATGTGGACAAACCGCCCGATAAGGAATCCAAAAAGCTGAATTATGCAGGGCGGAAGGTTTACGCTGCTTCCTTCCTAGGCCTTCGTCAGGCTCGCTCGGCCATTCTGATGGCACATTTCTCACATGCCCTTATGGGTTCCCTGGATGAGGTGATTCCTCATTTCCCGGCTGACCTTCAGACAATGGTCAAGCAGGTGCGGGATCAGGGAAGGGCGGTGGCTAAACAGCAGCTCCAAACTTCGTTGGACATAGGTGATTCTTGTGCCCGATCAGTAGCAGCCGCAGAGCTTGGCTGCAGATCTTCACCTTCACGGCAGACACCCTGCACAAGCTGGCAGACGTTCCCTTCCTGGGTACTGACTTGTTCAGGCCAGGGGTGGAAGGCCATCTCCAGAGGATTGAGAAGTCCAATGCCACCTTGGACTCGTTCACGTCTGCCCAGAAGGACAGAGGCCGCACGCAGCAGTGTAAGCCCTTTTGCCCTTCCACCCCTGCAGCACCAGGGCCAGCAGGCACACACTTGGCGCCCTAAGGCCAAGTCTGCTGCTTCCTCCAGTAGGAAGCCTGGAGGCAAAGGTCCAGGAGGTCCCTCAGCGGGCCCTTCCTCCAAGCCTGCCCAGTGACTGGTTGAGGGGTGTCTCCCGCAACCTCATCACTCCTCCCTGGGTTCCCCCCATGGGGGGACGGCTCTGCCACTTCCTTTCCGCCTGGTCCACTATCACCACGGACTGCTGGGTGCTAGAATTGGTGGGCAGAGGTCTGCCTCTGGAATTCGAGCAGTTCCCTCCCTATGGAGCTGTCACCCCACAGGGGTGCAAGGGGGTCCGCAGTCTCTCTGTTGGCTCGTCGAGCTGACATTGCTCTGCTCCTCCAGAAGGAGGTGATCAGCAAGGTGGCGGATCCTTCTCCAGACCCAGGGTTTGTGTCCAGGTACTTCCTGGTCCCAAAACAGATGGGGGCTGGTGCCCCATTCTTGACCTGCGTGGCCTGAACAAGTTCCTAAGGCAGCGCACCTTCAGGATGGTCACTCTGGCTCAGATCATTCCGTCCTTGGAACTAGCCATGTGGTTTTGTTCTCTGGACCTTCAGGACGCGTTCTTTCTTGTCCCAATCCGTCCGTCTCATCAGCGATTCCTCCACTTTCGATCAGAGGGATCTCTTTACGAGTTCTGGGCCATGCCCTTCGGCCTCTCTCCAGCTCCCAAGGTCTTCACCAAATGCATGGTAGTGGTGACAGTATCCCTGTGGTGCCGAGGGGTCCGGGTGTACCCTTACCTGGACGACTGGCTGATTGCAGCCCCCTCCAGGTTGGAGGTGGTGCGGTCCAGGGATCTGGCCCTCCAGGTCTGCTCTCAGATTGGCCTGCTCATCAGCGAGGCCAAGTTGGAGCTCGTGCCATCGCAGGCAATTCAGTTGATCGGGGCAGAGCTCGACTGTCTTCAAGCCAGAGCCTGGCTCTCGGCAGAGATCCTTTCCTCCTTTGCCCAATCATTTCTGGTTGGGCAATTGCACCCTTCCCAGGACTTCCTGCGCCTTCTGGGCCTCATGGCAGCCTGCACCAGCGTGGTCCATTGGACCCGCTGGCATATGCGTCACCTACAGTGGGGGCTGGTCCGCCTATGGTCACAGCGCTCCTGTCCTCTGGACCAGCCAGTGACAGTGACCCAGGAGATGTGGGACAGCCTACAGTGGTGGCTCGTTCCAGCTCATCTGTAGGAGAGTATCCCATTTGTCCGCCCCGAGCCGACTTTCACTCTGACGACCAGCACCTCTGTGGGTTGGGGTGCCCATCTGGGGGAGCTCAGAGCCCACAGCCTCTGGTCCCCTCAGGAGTCTTGATGCCACATCAACCTGCTGGAGTTTCGAGCGGTCCGACTAGCCCTCGCCGCCTTCGCTCCATTTGTACGGGGTCAACTGTTCCAGGTCCAGATGGACAACACCATGACCATGTATTACCTCAACCGACAGGGCGGGACGCACTCCTTGCCCCTGTGCAAGGAGGCTCTCCACATGGTCTCTCGTGCTCAGCCTGGAGGCGGATCTCCTAGCCATCCATGTGGCAGGAGCCTCCAACAGTCTGGCCGATTCCCTCAGCCGGATAGGCGCTGCATCTCACGAGTGGTCTCTCCTGCCGGAGGTAGTACAAGATCTGTTCTCCCATTGGGGCATCCCTCAGGTGGACCTGTTCGCCTCCAGGGAGAATGCGAAGCTGAGGCTGTTTTACGCCTGCCCCCCCTTAGCAGGGCTCGCTGCAGGGGATGCCTTCTCGAGGCCGTGGACCCCGGGTCTCTTCTGCGCCTTCCCTTCATTTTCCCTTGATCCACAGGGTGCTTCTCAAGGTGAAGAGGGACAAGGCGCAGGTGATTCTGGTAGCTCCAGACTGGTCCCGCCAGTTCTGGTATCCAGATTTCCTCAGCCTTGGCTCCAGGCTCCCATGGCAGCTTCCAGCCTGCCCAGACCTGATCTCAGTCAACAAGGGGAAGGTACTCCATCCGGACCTTCAATCCCTGCACCTGACGGCCTGGTTATTGAGCGGCTAGAGTTCCAGGCCTTGGGTCTTTCCGACGAGGTCCTCAATGTCGTTGAGGTGTCCCGTAAGGAGTCTACCAGAAAATGATATGCCTTCAAATGGAAGAGATTTTCCATTTGGTGTCAGGACAAGGGGTTGGACCCTTCTTCCTGTTCATTTGCTAGCATTCTGGACTACCTGTGGTCCCTTTCTCAGCTAGGGCTTCGGTCGACGACTCTTAAGGTGCACCTGGCAGCCATCTCTGCTTACCGGGCGTGGACCGGCAAGCAGTCGGTGGTGCAGGAGAAGGTGGTCGGACGCTTTTTCAAAGGCCTTGATCACATATCCCCTCCAGTGCAAGAATCTCCACCTCTGTGGGACCTACTGCTGGTATTGGCTAAGCTCATGGGCAAGTCATTCGAACCGATGCACAGGTGTGACATCTCTCACTTGTCGTGGAAGACCGCCTTCTTGGTGGCTATTGCGTCAGCCAGAAGGATGGGAGAGCTCCAGGCACTTTCTATCGAGTCTGCTTATCTGGCATTCCATAGGGACAAGGTTGTCCTGCGCCCCCACCAGAAATTCCTTCTGAAGGTGGTGTCAGAGTTTCACCTTAATCAGGTGTTGACTCTGCCGGTGTTCTACCCCAGTCGCACTTCAGAGGCCGAATATAGGCTTCATATTTTGAACCCTAGAAGAGCACTTTCTTGTTATAAGGAGCGGACGGCTGAAGTTCGGGAGAGGTTTGCCAGCTGTTTTTCACCTACGCTGAAGCCGCACCTGGCAGACCTGCAAGCCAAGTGGACGATAGGCAGGTGGGTCACTTTCTGCATTGATCTCTGCTATAGGTTGGCAGGCATGGAGCCTCCCAAAGGGATAAGAGCTCATTCTACCTGCCATACCACTGCTTCGGTGGCTGCTTCTAGGGATGTCCCTATCCAGGGAATCTGCAGGGCTGCTACCTGAAAGTCAGCACACACCTTTATTTCCCATTGCCACATTGATCTTGAGTCACGCCGGGATGCTGGTTTTGGGACCTCTGTTCTCCAGTCCTTATTCCCTAAGTAGGGGGTGCACGCCTTTCCTACCTCCTCCCGGAGAACTGCTAGGAGTCTGCCAGACAGTGTGGATTGAACAACATATCCACGCCACTAGAAATACAGGTTACTCACCTGTAGCAGGAGTTCTAGGAGTGGTATATGTTGTTCATCCATACAACCCACCTGACCTCCCCGGCTTTGACGTGGAATCTGGTTTTCAGCGGGCTAGATCTGGTTTCATGGGGCAGAGCCGAGGGTTTTACCACCCGGATGGGAGGGAGGAGCCAGCTTGAAGACCTTCTAGCAACATTTTAAAGCAGCAAGGAACCTGCCAGACAGTGTGAATGAACAGCATATACCACTCCTAGAACTCCTGTTACAGGTGAGTAACCTGTATTTATTGACTAGCCTCATTTGAATGGTAATTTTGTCCTGAACAACTTTCGTGTTGGTTATATATTGGTAACTTGTATACTTTTTGAGATATTCACATTTGTTTGGCATGACTACTACTGTGTTTACTCAGAGAGGTGAAAAAATTAGGTTGTTTGGAAGACCATATTTTACAAAATAGAGTTCAGATTAGTGATTACCCTCATGTGAAAGGTCTCTTTGCCCTGAACAACTTTCGCACTTTTTTTTTTTTGTGCACCTTGAATAGTTTTAAAGATATTTGGATTTGTTTGGAAGGTGTGCACATTTGCTATCAGAGAGAAAAGCAGCTTGGAGTTCTGTGTCCATCATTCTAAAAAGAAAGATGGGAGTATTTTTTATCTGCTGTAGGGATTTGCAGTGTTATGGAGGGATACACTGAAAACTACTAAAAAATGTGTTCCATGGAAACCTCTCTTCATGCTAAAGCAATATAGCTGTAGGCTCTGCCCACAGCCATTAAAGGGGGAGATAGAGGAAGGGGGGCTAGGTAGGGAGTAGTTGACTTTGGGGTTGCAGGCTGATGCATTGGGCTGGCCACTTGGGAGCTTGGAGAGAAGCGTGGAGAGGTCCGTGAATTTATCATTGAAGGCCCTGCCCACTTCCAAAGGGTCTGTCACCAGACCTGGAGAGGAATGTAGCTACAAGGCAGATTTGCCAGTTTGGGGGTTAGAAGCGAACCGATGGATTCCCAGAATTTCCTAGGGTCACCCAGACTGTTCTTCCGAAGGTTATGGAAATAGCGCTGCTTCAGGGATTTAGTCAAGTGTTTGCACTGCTTTCTCAGGTGCCTATATAGGCTTCCCAGAGGGCAGGGGAGGGAGGCACCTTGAAGGTTGTCCAAGCACAATCTCTGTCCTTCATGTGGGTGAGTAGATATTTTGTGATCCAGCAGGAACAACTACCTCTGACCCTGCTCCTGGGGCGAGGTAAGTGTCTTTCTTGCAGTGCCAGTAAGATTTGTGTGAAAGAAGTTACTGCTGAGGACACATCATTGAGTGAGTGGAGTGTGGACCAGTCCAATGACCATGCTTCACTAAGGAAGGGGGATGTCAGCGTTTCGAAAGGATAGGTATTTTTTTGGGGGGGGGGCGCTTAGTCTTGGTTGACCAGAGGATAAATGTGGGGGAGTGGTCACTGATGGAACTGGCCATTATTCCAACTTGTAATACACAGTCATCCCCGTTTGCGATGATCCAGTCCAAAAGGATTTGTGTGGCAGTCCATTGATTTTTGCCGGGGTGGGTAGCATAATAGTCTGGATAAGGTTAAGCTGTTTCCACTAATCTTCTGCATTAGGCCACACCTTTGGAATGATTCCAAGCAGTACAAAGTAAATTGGGAGGATGGTACAGTCTGATATGTAGTCAAGACAGAAGGCCTTGCAGTACAACAAACCCAAAGCCAGCACGTCTACAAGATACGATGTCCGGACTGTAATGTTTAATGAAAGTATAAACCATGCTCCATGTGGCGGCAGCACATATCAGCAGCAGGGACAACTGTTAAATAAGCAACTGAAGTGCCATACCCCCTTGTGGAGTGACCACAAACACCACCAGCAAATTCCCTTACCATACTTCCTATAACAAGAACATAATACAATGTGTGCCAGCCATTTGGATAGGCATTGTTCATGCACAGGAGCGCTCTCTTTCCCAAGGCAAATGAAACAAAAGCTGAGAGAACTTTCTGCAGTCTTTGGTGTGATCATTATTGTATTTTAGTGCTATATGTACATCCAAAGTACTGAGCAGCATCTCGCCCTGGTTGGCACGTTCGGGGTGATGCACAGGAAGGTGTATCATTTGATTCACTGTAAAGTCAGATACCACTGGTAGAAACATAGGATTCGTACGCAGAGAGATACTGTCTTTGTGAAAAATCGAATAAGGAGGCTCACACATCCAAGCCTGATGCTTGGAAATCCACTGAGCAGAAGTCTTCACAACTAAAAAGCAATGTTCTCCATGACAGGAAGCATTGGCCACAGCTCACAGCAGGCTCAAAAGGACCCACTGTCAATTTCTCAAGCACAAAATTGAAGTCCCAAGGCAGGACTGGATCATGGATAAGAGGTTTCATATGAAGAATACCTCTCAGAAATATATGGGACACATCTAATAGGGCAACAGTACATCATCAGTATGGGCACAGAAAGCTGATATAGCAGCCAAATGCTGCTTAAGTGAGAAACTGCAGGCCAGAATCAGGCAAGGAAAGTAAGTATTTCAACACAGCATTCACAGGGCATGTAAAATGGTCCACATTTCAGGAAGCAGCCCACATAGTGAAACACTTCTATTTCAGGGAATAGATATGTCTGGTAGGTTTCCTAGCTACAATCAGGACATCAGCAACCTTAGTAGGGGATACCCCAAAACTTGCAATGGCTATGTTTTCAGGAGCCATGCATGTAGTTGTAGGGACTTCAAGTCCAAATGGACCAGGGACCCCTTGCCCTGAGACAGCAGACCCTGAGACAGAGGTAAGGGGACAGGAGGCTCCACTGCTACATGTTGAAAGAGTAGAGGCCAGAACAGAGCATTGAGGATGAGAGTGGCACTCTCCACCCTCTGTTTGAGCAAAATTCTCTGTATTAGAGGAATGGGGGGAAATGCATATAGGAGTTTCCCTTTCCAGGAGAGGGACAATGCATCTTGCCACAGAACTCCAGGCCCTGGTGTGAGTGAGCAGAAACGTGGCAGTTTTGTGTTCTGTGGGCTGCAAAAAGGTCCAGCTCTGGATGACCCCATCTTGTGAATAGGTTGTTTACCATAGAGAACAGCAGTTCCCATTCATGAACCATCGACTGGGACTTGTTTAGCCTGTCTGCCAAGACATTTTGGAGACCAGGGAGAAACGCTGCCGATAGCTAAAAGTCGTGAGACAGAGGCCAGCCAGTACCATACCCTCAATGCGTCTCTACATAGAGGATAGGAGTGAGTGCCCCCTTGTTTGTTGATGTAATTCATCAGATTGATGTCGACTTGAATAAGCAGAGGACCGGGGCAGAGATGATTCTGAAAGGTCTGGAGGCTGTACAGAACAGCACAGCCCTCATTTCTAGGGCATTTATGTGCAGCTCTGCCTCCACCTTGGTCTACTACCCCTTTGTCTTGTAAGAGCTGAGATGAACACCCCACCTGGAGCCCAAGGCATTCATCGTGAGACTCTGTACAGGAGCTGGTACAAGGAATGGAATGCCCCCGCATCATGGTCTTGTGATGTATCAGAGCTAGCACCAGCCTGATTGAACTGGTCCATACCCTCCTGACATTTTTTTGTAGCCAAAATATAGATAGTCCAGGCTACTCAGTGCTCAGCTTGTTTAATGTTACATGTGCCTTGCTGCCCGGCAGCTGTAGTATGGAAATCATGGAGCCAAACGAATGGTAAGAGGAGTTTTTAAACTTGACACACACTCCACCTCCACCCCCCAGGGCAGAAACGGGGGCCAAAGCGTTCCTGCCAGGGTGCTTCCCTGACTACTTTGGGAGGCCTGATTCCGAAAGTGCTCACATTGGAAAGATTTCTAAAAGAACTTGCTCCACTTGAAGACATGACCCTTGATTCCTTTAGTGGTGTGAAGGCAATCCATCTGGCAGTTGAGGAGCTTTCCCGACAGGTAGGAGCTCTGTGGAGGACTGGCGGACCCGAATGGTACCAGAGATTGTCCAACTCCATCAGAAAATAGCCAGACTAGAAGGGCACCTTGAAGACCAGAAGGGGAGAAGTAGGTGCAACAGCTTGGTCATTGTAGGCTTGCCAGAGAGATCTGAAGGCAGAGATGTGGTTCTTTTGTGCAAAAACTCTGAAATAAAATTGCTGGTCCCTCACCAATGGCCCATCATATGTGATTGAGAGGGCCCACAGAGCTCTATGCCCATGCCGGGTGGGGGTGATGTCTGAGGCCAGTAATTTATAAATTACTGAACTTGTTAGACAAAGTGCATTTTAAATGAAGTTTGCGAGGCCAAAGATCTTGTGAGAAGGGAAGAAGCTTTTCATCTTGCAAGACCCGGCAACCTCATGTTTATGAAAAGCAGGCAGTAGTAAGAATATTAAAGCTAAACTCTGTGCAGTCCATATTCGTTTTCAGATGCAGTACCCAGCTAAGTTTATTGTGACCATTGAGGGCGGCCAGAAGTAATTTCAAACTGCCACACCTGTTTCCTGACTTATTTAAGAGTCCCTGACTGTATGGTTAATGAGCTGTAAGAGAACAGGATGTAATACAGGGGACTGCTTGCAATATATAGCGTTACAGAGTTCATTCATTTTGATGTTTAATGCCTGTTGTCATTTTTCCCCTCAGCTCTTTGGTTTAAACTTACTCCCATAGTCCATGGTGCTAGTATTTAATTCTAGAGGTGGAGGTCTAATATGTGGGCAGCCCTGGAACAAGCTGGAATGAACCTAAGCCTTGACAGGGAATCGCTTTTTGGCTTTGGACACCTGGAGATCCGTACGAGTAGCATAAAGTATGTGCCAAATGGCATATGGGAAGCAGTTCCTGTTCTTCTAGCACAAAAGGAAAACACTGTGCAGGACTTGCAGGTGGCACTGTCCCCACAATGCCATCCATTGCAATTCACACTGAAGCACTCTGGAAAGAAGATACTATGACGCACTGTAAGTGAGATAAACATGTAGGCACAGTTGGTCCATTTGATCAGGATAATCTCACGTCGGAGAGTGCATCATTGCTCCCCTTCAGGCTGAGACGTGATCAGGGTAAGTGTAGCTGGAGACCTTGTCAAACTCTATCCATTCGTGCCTGCAGGGTAGTTTAACCAGGTCAGATGGTGTTTTGGGGGTCTGCCTTTTTTTTTTTTTTTAAATAATCTTTATTTAACTTTTCATAGTCTGCAACAACCACGTGGTACAATTGGAGGAGCACAAAAAGCAGAGTGCAGTTGCATCTTGTATGGAATACATTACAGGTCAGGCCAACAGGGCACAGTGCTGTATGTACTTCCCCCTTCTTGGGTACAGTGCGGAGTAGAGGAATACATAATTATTATGATGCAGAAATTAACAAAAAGACCTCATGCCCCAAGAGCCTTCCTACTCCACTGAAAATCTGTGCACTGTAGGATGCTTGGGGGGGAGACAGGCAGCAGACTGCCACACTTCAGCAGGTTGAACAGGACCCAGCTTGGGTCCCAGTGTGGCATTTGGAAGTGTGAGTAACCACTGAATGAGTCTTACCCCCTTCAAGTGATCGATAATTCTTAAAGGGGAACTGTCGGCAATAACAGCCTCACACCCAAGTGTGAGGCTAATCTCAATTTGCACTTTGTGTACAGAAACGTTTTTTTTTTTTTCTTACTTACTGTTTGGTGCAGCATAGTAAAATGCACTAAGTTAATTTTGCTGACTTCTAAGATGCCATTTTGTGTAACCAGACGTCCCAGAATCCCCTGCTGCTGACATCAGAGGAGAAGTGCGGAGCTGGGAGATTCAATAGCCTTTAGTAGCCTGCAGTGTATATGTTAAAGATTTTGTAGGCGAAAATCAGATGTTTGCTGTTACTGCTGTGCCCAAGGGGCTTAGTACAGTCTTCTGTGACTGTAGCTAGCCCCAGGAGAACAGCAGTCCAGAAAACTGAAGATTACTGCTTACAAAAAACTCTGACATTCACTGCAGGCTATTGAAGTAATTGATGACAAGAAGGTAGCTATAGCTGCAGGGTCTGCCTCTTACCTTGGTGTGTACAGGGATTTGTAAAATGAACAGAAGGTCTGTGTGATGTCATTCAACCTACTGTGTTGGACACCTATAGTGGGATACTTGACTGAAGCTATTGTGGAAGAGCACCTCTGTGTGCAGAGGCAATAGGCTAGTAAGTGGGTGGCTCTTGGTCCTACCTCACAGTGACTTTGGCGCAAGGTTAGCAAAATCTCTGTCTGCTGGACACAGAGGGCATCTAGGTCCTCTTTAACCTGCATAAGCTGCAAAAGTATGGACTGGTCCCCCTGCTGATGCACAGTCTGTTAAAAATAAATAAATGGAGTGTTTCCTCCAAAAGTCTTTGATGCTCTTTCCTTAATGTTGCTTGGGTTGAAGTGTATTTAATTAGTTGTCCCCTAAGGACTGCTTTCAAAATGTCCCAGTGGATGGAATGGGACATTTCTGGGTCAGAGTTGTCCTTAAGGATCTCTTCTATGGTGTTGGTTAAAAAATCTCAGAAGGACTTCCCTCGTAGATGGACTGCATTTAAGCGCCAGTGGGTAGCATGCTGTTCCAGGCCTAGGTCCCAGCTACTTATTACTGGGGCATGGTCAGAATGGGCAGTATCCCCTAGAGTGCAACTGACTAGGGTTGTTAGGTTCTTTTTGTATAGCAGTGATCAGTGTGAGAATATGTGCCGTGCACAGCTGTGTAATAAGTATATCCTCTAGCTCCAGATGTCCCTCCACCCAATCTGCCTAACAGACTGCTTTAAAGTTTTGTCTGGGGTAGGCTGCCTTGGCGGGGTTACATTAGTGGAGTCCAGACTTAGGTTTGTGGTGATATTCAGGTAGTCTGCTGGCAACAGTAAGAGGGGGCTCATTTTGATCAACTTTCTATCTCAGCTGACATCAGGGGCATGGAAACACCCTTTTGGGGGCAGGCTGCAAGGCACTACTCGGATTGTGCCTTACTAGGGACTGTTGCAATGCAGTCTGCCATCTGGGGTATTCTGTTTTCTTGCAAACTGTGGGACTCGCATTTTATTGATTATTGTTTAGACCTATTTTGGCATTTAATGATAAATTACTGTTATAAGCTTTCAACTTTTTATAGGCATTGAGGAAGGGGGAGCGCAGCCTCGAATTCCAAGATGTGCACAAGATATGCTC
This sequence comes from Neoceratodus forsteri, assembly GCA_016271365.2. Lineage (NCBI taxonomy): Eukaryota > Metazoa > Chordata > Ceratodontiformes > Ceratodontidae > Neoceratodus > Neoceratodus forsteri. The sequence continues at coordinate 309,137,913 of CM057450.1, forward strand.
CGTGATTCACTGGTGTGGGGAGGGACCTCTTTCACAGTCGGGGGTTGGTCTCCTGGGGCAGGAGTCCCCCACTGGATAACCTTGGCAGGTGGGTTCCCTGGATCCTTGACTACCCTGCCCTCGGAATTGATTAGGCCCATACCAATTTGAACTCTGGGACACAGGATGGGAGGAGGGTTGGAGTGGCCTGTAACAGCTGAGCCTGTACCATTGTGGACCAAGAAGACCAAGAGTTGTGATCCTTGGGACTGTGGTAGAAGAAAGGTGGTCAGGTTGAAGAGCCCAGTATGCGGATTTGCTTAATGAGAAAGCTAAACTTGCCATTTGTAGGACCAGAGTATGTCTACATAGAGCATGGGGAGAGGGTGGGAAAAATTCTTGCACTATGGCTTAGGCAACAAGAAGTCTTAAAGGTGGTGAACGGACAAAAAGAGTGTGTGGTGTGTGTGTGTGTGTGTGTGTGTGTGGCGCAAACCTGAATCCCGTATCTAAACTCGGAGAGGTAGTGGAGGCTTTCAGGGGTTTTTATGAGGTGCTGTATAAAAATGACCAAAATGATCCTCAGCACTCCAGCAGAATCACTGATCATCTCCAGCAAGTGATGTGCCCACATTTAATGGAGCAACAGGGTAAGGTACTAAGGGGCAGTCACCCTGGAGGAAGTCATGGAGGCTGTCTAACAACTTAACCAGGGACAAGGCACCAGGATCGGATGGATTTCCTGCCAACTTTTATAAATCCTTTAGGAAGGAGTTGGCTCTTTTTATTGTATTTAACTATGTATTCTCTGAAGGGCTGGCAGATAGATCTATGACGTAGGCCTGGATAACTCTTATCCTTAAACCTGGGAAGGACGAGTTTTTAGCAGGGAGTTGCAGACCAGTCTCCCTAATAAACACGGATTTTAAAATCCTAGCTAAGGTCCTTGCTAACTACTTGGGGAGAGTGTGGGATGCACGGATACGAGCTGAATGGGTCCATTTTTATGGGGGGGTCTTGAGTGACCATCTGTGCAAGCTCCATCATGTGATTTCCGCGTCTGGGGAGGGAGGAGTCCCTGTGGCCTGGGACTTTCTGGATGCAGAAAAGGCATTTGATCAAGTCTGCTGGCCTTATTTGTTTGAAGTGTTGCAAAATGTAGAATTCCAGTGGAATATTTGGCCTGGATAAGGATTCTTTATCAAAGTCCCACTGCCCAAATCTGGTGTAATGGTGGTGTCTTTGCTAAAATCTCTCTGGAGAGAGGGAAGAGGCAAAGGTGCCTCTTATTGCCCATGTTATTTAATCTTTATCTAGAACCCCTGGCAGGTTGGCTTCAAAACAATCCTCAAATCAAGGGGATGATGTTGAGACAAACATGTTACAGGTTTTCAGCTTGTGGTGATGACCGTTTCTTTCAAGTGGAGGACTCCAGGATTCCATCCTGGTGGCATTAGAGGAGATGGAAATTTACTTTAATTTCAGCCTGTGAGCTAAATATAGGAAAAAGCAGTGTCCCAGCCCTGAACAGTTTGGTCTGTAAATGAATGAATGAATACTTTATTTTTAAGAAACGCCTTTCCAAAACCAAGGCGCTTTTACAACGGATCAATACATAAAATTAAAACAAATTCCTAAAATCAATCCATAAATATATTTTAAAAGGCTGGATATGCTAAATTAAACAAACAAGTCTTTAGGGCTGACTTAAAGCTTTGGACAGTCAGGCATTCTCTCATCCGATGAGGTAGAGAATTCCACAGGGTTGGGGCCATAAAACTAAATGATCTTGCCCCTGATGTCTTTAAACCAACCCTGGGAATCTCTAGCAATCCCTCATCGGTAGGATAAATAGGATATAGCAGAGATGGGCCTACCCTGGGAATCTCTAGCAGTCCCTCATCGGTAGGATAAATAGGATATAGCAGAGATGGGCCAACCCTGGGAATCTCTAGCAGTCCCTCATCGGTAGGATAAATAGGATATAGCAGAGATGGGCCAACCCTGGGAATCTCTAGCAGTCCCTCATCGGTAGGATAAATAGGATATAGCAGAGATGGGCCAACCCTGGGAATCTCTAGCAGTCCCTCATCGGTAGGATAAATAGGATATAGCAGAGATGGGCCAACCTGGGAATCTCTAGCAGTCCCTCATCGGTAGGATAAATAGGATATAGCAGAGATGGGCCAACCCTGGAATCTCTAGCAGTCCCTCATCGGTAGGATAAATAGGATATAGCAGAGATGGCCAACCCTGGGAATCTCTAGCAGTCCCTCATCGTTAGGATAAATAGGATATAGCAGAGATGGGCCAACCCTGGGAATCTCTAGCAGTCCCTCATCGTTAGGATAAATAGGATATAGCAGAGATGGGCCAACCCTGGGAATCTCTAGCAGTCCCTCATCGTTAGGATAAATAGGATATAGCAGAGATGGGCCTACCCTGGGAATCTCTAGCAGTCCTCATCGTTAGGATAAATAGGATAGCAGAGATGGGCCTACCCTGGGAATCTCTAGCAGTCCCTCATCGTTAGGATAAATAGGATATAGCAGAGATGGGCCTACCCTGGGAATCTCTAGCAATCCCTCATCGGTAGGATAAATAGGATATAGCAGAGATGGTCCTACACTGGGAAGCCTGATTGCTCACATATCTAGGCATCAAGCTCACGAAGCACACTACAGAGCTTAAAAAGAGTACCCTAGATCCATTATTGAATATTATTTAAAATGGATCTCCGTAGGTGGGTGTCCATGCTTCTAACCCTATGAGTAAGGATCAGCGTAGTAAAAACGAATGTACTTACCAGGCTATTCTGCCCATTGGGAATGTTAAATTTGGTGCTCCCCAAAATGAGGTTCACATATGTGAAAAACATTATTAACAACTTCATATGGCAAGGGAAGCTAGTGAGACATTCCTGTTTCAAACTCACCAGTCGCAAGCAGAAGGGTGGCCTCTGGCTACCCAAGTTTTTCCTTATACTATGGGGCTCTTCTTGGTAGCAAGTACCTATGTGGGGGAGTGGGGGGGTTAGTTGGAAGACATGGAGGCATGTCTCTCATACATACCACACTGGCGAGCTCTGTGCCAGGCTGAGGACATACAGATTAGGAGTCTTCATTATATTAAACCATACAAATTACCAAACTCCCTCAAACATACTCCAATATATTGGTCCCTTAGGGCCCACTCCCAAGTGACCTCATATTTGGGGCTGAAATTTGGAGAGAGGTATCTCTCAGCCAGTGATGGGGGACCTGAATTTCAGGATTGATAACCTCCCAAAACCCATAACTTTTTGATCCCAGGTTCAGATACCATCAGTGTTGCATATTTCATTTGGAGGACAAGCCGGTAGATTTTCATACTTTCAAAGTAAGCATGGAGTGCCTAGAACAACATACTTTTGCAGATAATTCATGCAGTGGCGGCATATCTGGGTCCCACTCAGTGGGTAGTGACAAGCTGGTTAGAATAATTTAAGTGGCAGATCAATCTCATGCTATTTTTGCTTTGTGTGAATCTCTTCAGGTGTTAGACCCAGGAGGTCCAAAGGGAATATGTTTCTGGCAAGGGTCTCTCCATGTGGAATGGTCTCCTTAGGATTGACAAGGCATCTAAGGAAATCTTTTTATAAATACATAAAACAAGATGGGTATAGAATGATGCAGTTTAAGATCTTGCATAATCTTTATTTTACTACACAGGGGCTTCATAAAATGGAGAAGTTGGACACACCAATCTGCTCAAGGTGTGAATAAGTGGAGGGTTCCCTGTTGCACATTTTGTGGGACTGCGTCGAGGTGATCCCCTTCTGGGAAGCCATTAGATGCCATATGTACCTACTTCTGGGGCTTGAAGATGCTTTTACCCCCGAGACTTGTCTAGTGGGTTGTTACAGAGACAGAGCCTTTGGCCCCAGGAAGGGACATATTGCTCTGATATCCACAACTTCCAAAATAGTAATCATGTGGCATTAGCAAGATGACTGTATCCCAACTTGTAGAGAGTAGTGTCAGGATATCGTACAGGCTGTAAAGGTGGAAAAGCAGATTGCCAGCATAAATAATAGGTATATCACCTTTAAAAGGATCAAGTCACATCCCACACCCTTTTTAACAATCAATCAGTCTTTATTTATACAGGCGATCACCGTTGAGCAAGCTCATTTAGAAGATGGACCTGTTACACAAAGTGACAAAAAAGAGCAAATGCAATCCAGACAATGTACAAGTGCACAGTTATGAACATAGAAAAACAAAAGTTCAATACAAATTTAGCAATGAAAAGTGCTTGTGTGCAAAATGAACATGGACAGGGTTCAGTTTGGAGATGAACATTAAAGACATATCATAGACTAACTGGTGACATTTACACGATCAGATGATCTATTGGAGACCTGCTTGTTCTCGGGGACCCAAAAATAGGGACAGGGCAGCAGAGGGAGGGATGGGGGATATGGCAGGAACGGTACCGACGAGGGAAGGGGGGGATATATATAACAGGACAGAAGGTCACTGACAAGGCCCATGGCAATGAGCGAGTAACACAATGGTGGAATGGGGAGAGAGCAGGGAGGGCCACATGAGCTAGGCTGAAATGCCTGGCCCATGTGGGTGTGGGCGGCCAAGGTGAAGGTTTTAACGATGAGGGAAACAGTTGCGGAGTTCTTTCACTGAACGGTCGTATAAGGTCTTAAAGGAGAATAGGCTGATCGGGGAGCTGAGCTTCAGTGTTTTTGTACAGTGTTCCACAAAGAGGGCAGCACAAAACTTGTAGCCATTCTCCCGAGGTGAGTTTTTAGATTAGGTACCTTCAGGTATATGAGGGAGCAGCTTCTCAAGGCATAGCTACCAGGTTCGCAGAGCGGTAGACAAGCGAAGATGTACTGGGGAAGTTTCTTGATAATGGCTTTGAAGGTCCAGAATATAGCATTTCTGTGTCTTCTGAAGTGGAGGGAAGGCCACCCCACAGCTATGTAAAGGACACAGTGGTGAGTGGCATGAGTTAGTCCAGTGATGAATCTCAGGGCCCTGTGATACGAAGTATCAAGTTTAGCAAGATGCGAGGCAGGGCAGTGACTATAAAGAAAGTTGGCATTGTCAACCAAGTAGAGAAATGTGGTTTGAACCAGCCGCCGCTTGGCATAGCTTGGTATAACAAAGCCCCAACAGGGCTGCTGCCCACATCCCGGATCCCCCAACCCCAACTCTCTACATCAGTTCTACTATGTACATGGATCTAGCTCCCTGGCTACTGAAGATTATACCTTTGTGCCTAGCCTTTGGCTGTTGTAAATTATACTTGTGTACCTGACAGTGTTTGGCCTTGGCATGTTTCTTTGCACTTACCAGATAGCTTATGTCTCTGTTAGTAATGTTTCACCCTTGTAATTTGCTTACACTGGGGCTCCACCCTCCTTTGTTTTCTTGTTCTCAGTTGTTCACACTTTGTTGTACCTGATGTGGAACCTTTGTAACAGAGCTTTTGCTCGTAATGTCCAAATCTTGAAATAAATAAATAGATGAGAAACGTGTACCTTGCTGTCCATTGAGAATATTTCTGATTAAGTTCCAGTTAGAGTATTGTAAAAGATGGTAGTCTGAGGGATGTAGTGTCCCTTGGTAGTCTGAGGGATGTAGTGTCCCTTGGATGACTTGTGTAATAGCATCTTATTCATCTGTAGTATGCAATCACAGTATCATACTCTGAGGGAAAGGTGATTTTGGGGGGCTGATGTTTATGTTTGTTAGGGGTTGTGTTTTTCTGGGATTTATGTCCATGTCAAAAACTGGAAAACGTCTGTTTCAGTAAAGTATATTAAATGAAAATAAAAGGAATGGAACACCCTTCAGAAGCTTGTCACAATCCATCTACCACAGCAACACCCTGCAAAGGGGAGATGTGACGAGAACCACCTGGTCCAACTCATCTATCATCTGATCTACATGCCGGTGGCACAGTGACTGTGGCCACAACCATGAGGCTCAGAAGATGTAACATTGTTCTTGGAGAGACATAGTGGCTCTTGTACACCATGGGCCCAATATTCAGAATGTGCCCGGCAATGGCGCGAGTGGAGGCGCAGCACAACCGAGGTGCACCATAGCAAGAAAGGGAGATAATCAAAAGAGATGTGCCATGGCGCATCAACTCTGAATATAGCTCATAATGTACAGGCACATATACAATCTTGACACATCCCCCTAGACAGAGTAGGACTGAGAATGCTCCATCGCAACTGCTAATTCACTGAAACAATTCCCAGATATTCGAACCTGGACATGCAAATGGAGCCTTAATGTATGCAAGGCACAAATGGGGCCATTTGCATGTTGTTATGGCCCCATTTACATGCATTGAGCAGGGCAGGCCAGCGAAATGTGCCTGGCATCCTGCACAGCATGCAGTGCTCCCAGAGGACGACATGCCCACCCCCCCCCCAGAGCAGTGAGCACCGGACCTGGTGCATTCCCTGGTGGTCTAGCGGTACCCTCCCGTACTTCTGATCACCATGGTTAGAACAATAAAACTTCCCTGGTGATCTAGTGGTCCCCTCATCCTGACCCTCCGATCACTGTGATAATGGCGTTTACCATCCAGCGGTAGTCTAGCGGTACCCCCACCTGCCTGACCAGGAGGTGCCGGAGAACCATATTACGAAATCACTCTGGTGGTCCAGTGGCCACCTCACCCTCACTGGCCCTCTGCCCGCCCAGCACCCCCAGGTCATCAGCGGACAGCTACAACCCGCCTGCATACCGCCTGGCCGCCACCGAATGACAGCGACAGTACGGACTGTAAGCCCATTGTTCCAACCGTGGACAATGGTCTTGCAGTGCATACTGTACATGATGTACAGTATGCACTGCAAGGCCATTGGTCCACGGTGTGGATCATTGGGCTTACAGTTCATACTGTACACTGTCATTTGGCGGGCGGTATGCGGGTGGGTTGGAGCTGCTTACCGATTGGGGGGGTGCTGGGTGGGCAGAGGGCCTGTGAGTGTAGGGGGTGGCCACTGGACCACCAGAGTGATTTTGTAATACGGTTCACCGCTGCTCCTGGACGCGGGGTAGGTGGTACTGCTAGACTTCCAGGGATGGTAAACGTAATTATTTCAGTGATCAGAGGGTCAGGATGGGGAGGGGGGTACCACTGGACCACCAGGGAAGTCTTATTAATTCTAACCACGGTGATCAGAGGGTCAGGATGGGGAGGGTGGGTACCACTAAACCACCAGGGAAATTTTATTACATCTAAGCACGGTGATAGGGGGTGCCGCTATACTATCAGGGTACGTATGGGTGCTTGTGGACGGTGTTCTGGGTGGGCAGGTGGCCACCCACGGCTGGCGGTTGCTGTGTTGCGCCTTGCAGTACAGCAGCCCACCTGTGGATGGCCAGCATTTGAGCCCTTTTTTGGGCTCAGCTGTGCCCATCGGTATGCGGCAGATCTAGGGGTTGTGCCAGCAGATGCGCCACACATCCCGGGCTGAATATCCGGATGTCCCACGTATGTATGGGCATGCCCCCTTCAGATGCGCTGCATACATTAACATTGCACCCTGGGGCATCAGGATTTGTGCTGTGCAAGTCCCCCTTTTAAATATTGCCCTGGGGCACATTACTGGGATTTCGCTAGTGCAACCTCTTTGAATATCTGGGCCCTCATGTGCTTGAGCAAAAGTGTCTGCCCTGTCCTGTGATAGAGCAGATCCCTTCTCTGTGTCCAGGAGCACCCCTGTGTATTGCCAATCTTTGGCATGGAGTAAACACAGACGGGCACATTCACTTTGACCCTGAGTCATCGAAAAACTATCTTCTTCGAGGATATCTCTTTCATCAGCCCACACCTGTAGCACTTATAGCCATCAGGCAGCAGGACCACACAGAAACATTTGCTAGCAGTGCCGCCAGGGGCCGCCCACAACAACGTCCAGTGTGCCCATATGAGTGGGTGGCCCCTCCTTGTCTCAGTTCTTTTCCCACCGTCGCTCCTACTAGTGTGATGCCATATGGAAACACTGTCAAATACAACGCTGCTTTCTTTTTCCTGTTGGTGAAGAAATCGCTTTAAGCGATTAGTCAATGACCTGTATGTCGTCAAAAGAGCCATCAGTTATTTCGTTGCTGTGACTGCAGTTATAAACTGGCTACTCTCACGCCATCTGTTTGTTGCTTAGGCCCAGACCATGATGTCAGCAACTGCAATATTTGTAAGGGCTTTAACTCTGTGACGAGGCGCCTCCACAAAAGTGCCTTCAAAAAATTGTTAGTGAAAAAATAAGTAGCCAACATTTAAGTAAGTGTTTGTTTAGCACCCAGTCTTGAAGGCTCTGGGCGCTATACAAAATATATAAAATATCAACAATATCAGCAATTCACATTAGACAGGCTACCAAAAGCTTCTCTAAATAAATGGACCTTCAGACCCCGCTTGAAAGCCTCCACCGGTGGAGCTTCCCTCAGGAATTTTGGCAGTGAGTTCCACAGGGCCAGGCTGACCACCTCAACTGTACGGTCTCCTGAGGTGTTCAGCGTGGCCCTGGGAACAGCTAGGAGGCCCTCAGTGGAGAAACAGAGTGAGTGTACAGGGCAGACAGGAGTCCGGTCACACAGGTAACCTGCGTCCAACCTATATAGGGCCTTATAGGTGAGCAAGCTCACCTTGAAGGTAATCCTCTACCTCACTGGCAGCCAGTGCAGATCACGTAGGACCAGGGTCTCGTGGCAGGACCTTGAAAGGTCCATCAGCAGCCTGGCCACTGTGTTTTGCATCAGCTGCAGGTGATAGAGAATCCCCCATTGACCCTGAAGTAGAGTGTTACAGTAATCTAACCCTGATGTAACAAAGGCATGCATCAGTGAGTGCAGGTCACCAGGCGGAATTAAGGCTTTAATCAAGGTTACATTCCTTAAGTGGTAAGAAACACTCTGGATGGCCGGCCTGCCAGCGCAGCGGTTGGATTTCCGCTTGCGACGCTGGCGACCTGGGTTCGGGAACGGTGCCTGTGGTCGCTGGAGGGCTGGCCGGGGAGACAATTGAGCGCCCCACCACTGCTTCGTTGTCTCCAGGGGAGGGAGGGCTACGACCGGTGTTGGGCGACCGCTGGTGGAGACCAGGGGTAGGGCAACATGTTGGGTTCACTGCTGGGTGGTGCGTGACAGACGTCGGCTAATTCCTTGACGTTCGGACGTCACGCACCTAGGGAAAAACCAGGAAACACCACTTGCTGGCCACCGGATGATGGCTCTCTGTCCTCAAATGCCTCCAGTGCCTTCCCGGGGCCTCCTTCTCTGCGGCAGCATCCCCGGGCCATAAGTAGAGAGGGTGCTTGGAGGAGGGGGACCCGCCTGGCGAAAGGGATATGCCGGGATACCCCGGGGATCAGCGGCGGTTTGTGGAGTTAGAGGAGGGCTGGGTTAGGACAGCGGGGGACTTGTGGAGCCTGAAGGACTTGTGGAGCGGGGGACTTGTGGAGCTTCTCAGAGGGAGGAAATGGACAAGGACATGATAGAAAGAATACTTAGAATGGCAGAAAAAGGGGAGATATTGCTGATGGGTGATCTGAATATGCCAGATGTTAACTGGAATGCAGTTGCAGCAGCCACTTCAAAGAGTGGGGTTATTCTAGATGCCCTACATGGGCATGCCTTAGACAACTAGTATTGGAGCCCACTCGAGAGGGAGCAGTCTTAGACCTGGTTCTCTCAAATGGAGATGAAGAGAGGATCACAGATGTAGAAGTGGGTAGCCATCTGGGAACTAGTGACCATCGAACAGTATGGTTCACAATAAACACAGCAATAGAGTCAAGCCATACAAAGGCAAAAGTACTGGACTTTAGGAGGGCTGACTTTGCCAAAATGGGTGAGTGCCTAAGGAATGCACTCCAAATGGGCAGGAAGGAGGGGTGGAAGAACAATGGGGAATAATAAAAACTGCCATCACAGAGGTAACAAGCCTTTGTTTGAAGCAAATAAACAAAACGAAACGATGTAAGAAACCACTATGGTTCTCAAAGGAAGTGGCAGTGAAGGTTCAAGAGAAAAAGAAAGCATTCAGGAAGTACAAGGAATCACAAAAGGAGCAGGACAGGGAACTGTATCAGTTAAAGCAAAAGGAAGCTGGGAAAGCAGTCAGAACAGCAAAGGCCCAAACCGAGGAAAAGATAGCCAACTCAGTTAAGAAGGGGGATAAAACCTTTTATAGGTACATCAGGGAGCGAAGGAAGACCAAGGAAGGGCTAGTGAGGTTTAATAAAGAGGAGGGAGGGTGGGCAGAGGGTGACTGTGAAAAAGCAGAGATACTAAACAAATATTTTTGCTCAGTATTTACAAAGGAAGTGGGTGAGGTACCTAAAACAAACAGTAGAAACACTCTGGATACAGAAGTTGATACCAGCCCATTTACAGAAGAAAGGGTTCTGAAAGAACTCTTAAAACTGAAGGTGGACAAAGCAATGGGGCCTGATGGGATTCATCCCAGAATTCTAAAAGAACTAAGGTAGAACTAGTGACACCACTGACTACCCTCTTTAACAAATCATGGGAGGATGGGGTGGTACTGAGGACTGGAGGAGGGCAGATGTGATTCCCCTTCACAAAAGTGGGAGCAAGGCAGCAGAAAACTACAGACCTGTTAGTTTAACCTCAGTGGTAGGGAAAATGATGGAATCACTTCTGAAGGAAAGAATTGTTGAGCATCTAGAGGCCAGAGGGGCTCAGGACCCAAGGCAGCATGGATTCACAGCAGGAAGGTCATGCCAGACAAATCTGATAGATTTCTTTGACTGGGTGACCAAAGTAGTAGATCAGGGAGGGGCTGTGGACATGGCCTACCTAGACTTTAGCAAGGCATTTGACACAGTCCCACACAAAAGATTAATATACAAGTTAGCCAGCCTGGGAGTGGGTCCCAAGATGACAGTCTGGGTAAAGAATTGGCTGGAGAATAGGACACAGAGAGTAATAGTAAATGGAGTCCACTCTGAAGAAAGGGGGGTTACTAGTGGGGTACCGCAGGGTTCAGTATTAGGACCGGTCCTCTTCAATGTCTTTATAGCGACATTGCAGAGGGACTGGAAGGAAAAGTATGTCTCTTTGCAGATGACACAAGATCTGCAACAGAGTTGATGCACAAGGTGGGGTGGAAAGGATGAAGAAGGGACTTGGCAGGTTAGAGAATGGTCAAATGTATGGCAGCTTAGATTCAATGCTAAGAAGTGCAGGTAATGCCTGGAAACAAAACCCAGGGAAGAGTACACAATGGGGTGAGATACTAATAACAACAAAATGGAAAGGGACCTGGGGTAGTCATATCAGATGACCTAAAGGTGGGCAAGCAATGTGAGAGAGGCAGCAAGGAGGGTTGGGGATACTGGGATGCATAGGGAGAGGCATCACCAGTAGAAAACAGGAAGTTATTATCCCTCTGTACAGACAGTTGGTGAGACCCCATCTGGAGTACTGCGTGCAGTTCTGGAGACCCAGTCTCCATAAGGACATAGACAGGATGGAGGCTGTCCAGAGGAGGGCAACTAAAATGGTGCAGGGTCTGCACCGGAAGACATAAGAAGAGAGACTTAAGGAGCTGAATATGTATAGCCTCGAGGAAAGGAGGGGACATGATAGAAACTTTCAAGTATCTCAAGGGAATCAACAAAGTCCAAGAGGGTAGCATCTTTCAAAAAAAGAGGTGTGCAAGAACAAGGGGACACAATTTGAAGAAGATAGAAGGGCGGCTCAGAGGTAATTTAAGGAAGTATTTTTTCACAGAGAGGTTGTGGATGCATGGAGCGGACTTCGGAGGAGGTTGTGGAGTCAAAACAGTGGTGGAATTCAAGCATGCATGGGACAGTCATAAGGCAATTCTAGGGGGTTGGGGAAGGAAGAAGTAGGCTGCTGGTTAACTAGGATCTGCAGCTTATCCAATAGGTAGGGAAATGGGCAGACTGGGTGGGCCAAGCGGTCCTTATCTGCCGTTAAATCTATGTTTCTGTAAAGGAGTGGGGGCCGGCGAGTACGAGGAGGGCGGGAAAAACAAAAACACTCTGGACAACGGATGACACCTGAGCTTCAAGTGTCAATCCGTCGTCAAGGATGATGCCCAGATTTTTCACCTTGGTGAAAGCTACCAACCAGGCAGAGCCTAAAAATAAGTCCGTACCCAATCTGGCAGCATCCACACCACGCTGGCAACCAGGCTCAATCACTGGTACCTCCATCTTGTCGAGGTTGAGTTTTGGCAAGTTAGAGAACATCCAGTCTTGGCTCTTGCCCCAGTGTTTATGTAGCACCTCCACAGCATTGCTTGTCCCAGGGGCCAAAGACTTATACAGCTGGGTATTATCTGCATAGCCATGAAAGCCCAGACTGTAACATCTAATAATCTCACCCGGGGTAGCATGTACACCGCGAAAAACATGGGTGGCAAGATCAAATCCTGGGGAACTCCATAAGGCAGGGGCTTTGGGCAGGAGGAGAAATTCCCCATCACTACCCGTTGCGTCCTGTCTATGAGAAGGGACTCAAACCAGTGGATGACAGTACCAGTGAGTCCACGGAGCTCTGTAAGGCGACCCAATAGCACTTTGTGGTCCACAGTGTCAAACGCTGAGGAGATATCAAGGAGAACAAGAACTGACCGGTCTCCTCTTGCCCCGAGATCATTTTTCACCCTAACTAACGCCGTTTCAGTGCTATGCCTTGACTGAAATCCATACTGGAATGGCTTGTAGTTGCCCTAGGCCGCAAGGTGTGCTCGAGCTGCAGAGCCACAACTTTCTCGACAACCTTTCCCCAAAAATGGGAAGTTGGAGAGTGGTTGAAAATTCGCCAAGATGTCAGGGCATAGCTGCTCACAGAACAGGCTGCTTCAAAGCAGTCCCATGAGCAGTCCATGTCGTTGGTGTCCTCAACCACATCTAGGTCCTCTAAATCTAAGGAGAAATGCAGCCACAGGCACAGAGACCAGGACTGCTCCAAATCCTCTCACAGGCCTGCCACAGGTATGCTTTGTTTACCGCCGTTGACCGCTCAGACAGCGATACTCCTAGCCCCCCCAACCATTGACCGAACACAAAAGTTGGGGTTAGGCGTGGACACCTCTTGATTGACAATCTTCAGTGTGCCATTGACTGTTCCACAACCTACGCTGTCATCCTCTGATGCGCCCCTTTCTCAGCCAAGCACTGCCGCTGATACATCGCCTATTGCCTAGCCTTCTAGCTCCACCCCACTGTCCACTGGGATGCCAACCCATTTCCCCTCAGTGGCACCAGGCCCATCTGTGCCACAACAGCTTACTCCACGGTAGTCACCAGCATTGACGGCTTGCTCCTCCTGCCTGTCAACACTCTCAACGATGCCTACAAATATAATCTAAACCTTATCATGCAGGAGGAGGAGGAGGATCCAGCTGAGATACCCTATGAACAGGGTACCAGCTTTACCATTTCGACCTGTGATGAGGACTCTGTCATCAACACTCCCGGGTCACCTCCAGAAGACCCTTCTTTACTTTCCGTGATGCAGCAGTTACAGGCTGCCATGAGTTTTATTCTGGAGGGACAGGATACCACCAAAAAGAATTTACTAGACTTTTTGGAGCTTCCTGAATCGCCAGCTGTAGTTGTGGCTGTTTTGCAAGCTTTGGAGGATGCCACGTATGCTGCTTGAGATAGGCCCAATAATATCCTTGCAGTCCCTGGAACGACAGATAAATTTTATCTTGCCCCATCAGGCAAACACTTTTATGCCATTTAGCCAAAGGTTGACTCTGTAGTTATTACAGCAGCTTATGATAGGTATCAGACACCTAAACATCTCGGCTTCCTCTCTCCTGACAAGGAGTCTTGGAAGCTGGACATACTGGGCAAACGCAAGTATGCCTCGGCATCTTTGGATCTAGGAGTTGCAAACTACCAGGCCCATATGATGTATCAAAAACTCCATCTGGCGCAAGGTCAAGGCTACTGCCCAGGCCTAAGCTGACCGTGCTGAGAAGCAAGAATTACTTAAACTTCTTACCACCAGTGCTGATGTGGGCAAACATCTGCTACGAGCAGCTTATGACATCTCGGATGCTTCTGCTAGAGCTGCTGCTTCAGGTATCTGCCTTAGAAGATACTCGTGGTTTAGAGTGGCAAGCTTTGCCTCTGATTTCAAGCAGGCTGTACTAAATGCTCCTTTTTAAGGGTTCAAAATTATCTAGGCCTGATGTGCAGGACACTTTAAAGGATCTACAAGCTTCAGATAGAACCTTAGTCTGTTCACTCCTTCTTCCACACACAACCAATAGGTTCTTACCAACCTGCGGAGGTCAGAGGTCATTTCCCCCCTTCCAAACTGCCAGATAGAGGAAAAGGAATAGGATTACCAATTCAAGCACCCAGGTGCTTGCTCCAAAGCCCTTTGAGGCAGTGGTGCAGGAGGAGCAGTCTTCCGCACCCTCGGTACAGCCTGACTTCCCAGCACTCCGCTTACCACATTTACTTTCAGGAGTGGCTGTTGGAGGTCGTATCTCCCTCCATTCACCCCAGTGGGGTGAGATCACTTCAGATGCTTGAATTCTAGAAATTGTAGACAAAGGCCATGCTCTGGAACTCGTAGACAATCCTCCAGACCCTCCATCTACTCAAATTAGTCAGCAGAACACCTGCTCTCTTATTGGAGGAAGTTCAATCTCCTCCAAAAATTGGGCCATCCAACCAGTTCCTCTAGAATAATGGAACACCAAGTATTTCCTAGTCCAAGGTGGATAGGCCCCATAGCAGATCCCAGGGGTCTCAACCACTTTATAGAGTACAAAAACTTCAGAATGGTCAGACTTCACAGTACGGTGTGGTTCAATATTAGAACTGTGTCGGAAGTGAGCCACACAAAGGCGAGGGTACTGGATTTCAGGAGGGACGATTATACAGTGCTGGGGGAATGCCTTAGCATGGTGGGAGGACTTGAGTGAAGTGGGGGAACAGTGGGAGAAACTAAAAGGAGCCATAGTGAAGGCAACAAACCTTTGTGTCGGGCAGGTAAGCAAAAGGAAAAGCAGGCCGCTGTGGTTCTCAAAAGAGATGGCTGGGAAGGGCAGGGACAAAAACGCTGGCATTCAGAAAGTAGGAGACACAGAGGGAGGAGGATAGGGAGGTGTATTAAGAGAAGCAGGGAAAGCAGTCAGGAGCGCAAAGGCGAATATGGAGGAGAAGATGGCACAGGCAGTAAAGAAAGGGGACAAGACATTTTTCACGTATGTTAGCCAAAGGAGAAAGACCAGCGGAGGGATTGTAAGGCTAAGCAGGGAAGGGGGGTTATTTTGTGGAAAGGGACAAGGAAAAATCGGATATCCTGAACAATTATTTTTGTTCAGCTTTCAAAAATGAAAGGGACGGTGATGGACCACAGATCTGTGACAGGGGCATCAAAGGAAAGGGGTGTGGACACCAGTCCATCTTCAGAGGAGAGTCCTGAAAGAACTTGCAAATCTTAAGGTGGACAAGGCAATGGGGCCAGATGGGATACATCCAAGGATTTTGAGGGGGCTCGGAGAGATGCTGGCTGCACCTCTGACAGTACTATTCAACCACTCGCTGGAAACAGGAGTGGTCCCAGAGAACTGGAGGAGGGCAGATGTAGTACCACTTCACAGATGTGGGAGCTGGAGGGGGGCTGGCAATTACAGGCTAGTCAGCCTGACTTTGGTGGTGGGGAAATTAATGAAATCATTACTGAAAGAAAGGATTATGGAATATCTGTAATCCAATGGCTTATAAAATCCGAGGCAGCATGGATTCACTAGGGGGAGGTCATGTCAGACTAACTTTATAGATTTCTTTGACTGGGTAAAAAGGGAAGTACATCAGGGTGGTGCGGTGGATGTGGCCTACCTAGATTTTAGTAAGGCCTTTGACACTGTCCACATAGGAGACTTATAAACAAGCTGGGCAACCTAGGAGTAGGACTGAAAGTGGTAAACTGGACCAGAAATTGGTTGGAGGATAGGCAACAGTGAGTAGTGGTAAACTGAGTTCACTCCAAGGAAGGGAGATTGACTAGCGGGGTGCCGCGCAAGGATCAGTACTGGGACCAGTTCTCTTTAATATCTTTATAAGTGACATCACAGAGGGACTAGAAGGGAATGTATGTCTTCTTGTGAATGACACAAACATCTGCAATAGAGTGGACACTCAGGGTGTGTGTGTGTGTGTGTGAGAGAAAACAGTGAATAAAGATCTAGGTAAGCTTGAGGAGTGATCTAGAAAGTGGCAACTAAGTTTCAATGCAAAAAAAAAAAAAATCATGCACTTGGGGCGTAGAAACCCAAGGTCAGAGTACAAAATGTGGAGGAGTGTTACTGGCGACCACCAAGCATGAAATAGACCTGGGTATTATTATATCTGCTGACCTAAAGGTGACCAGACAGTGTGACAAGGCAGTGGAGATAGCCAGTGGGATGCTAGGGTGCAAAGGGAGGAGAGTATCACCAACAGAAAGAGGGAGGTGGTTATACCTCTGTATCAGTCTCTGAGACCCCACCTAGAGTACTGTGTCCAGTTCTGGAGTCCTCATTTCTGAAAGGACATAGAGTTGAGGCAGTCCAGAGGAGGTCAGCTAAAATAGGGTAGGATCTGCATCAAAAGCCCCATGAGGCCGGCCCATGGTGCTGTGGGTTGAGGCGCTGGGCGCCACACCTCGCGCTATGCTGGCGACCTGGGTTTGGGAATGGACTCGGGTCGGCCGGGAGAGGGAGGATTGAGCGTCTCAATGGATGCTGTCCTCCCTCTGGAGTGGGATACCAGGGGTGCTGCATGCACCCGATGTCCTGAGAGAGCCGGTGGGAACACGGGCTCTCGAGGGCTTGGTGGCTCCATTCAATGGAGTCTGGGAGGGGAGACACTGTTAGGCGCTTGAGAGAGAGACGTGCATCTGCACGTCCCCTCTCTGGATGTACGTCCTTGCGCCGGTGTCTCAGGGGGCTGGGAATGGGAACATAGAAAAATGGGAAAAAAAACCTTGGCGGTCCTAGATGACTACCATTCCGAGCCACCCAGACCACCGATTCCGGGACAGACCCCACTGTGCAGAAGGGAGAAGGAGGAAGAGGTACTCCAGGGACAGATCCTGAGTTCGGGGGGCTGGATTGGAATAAACGGACCGAAGGAGTGGATACCGAGGGTAGGTAGGAGGGGATAAAAAGAAAGTGGGGGGGGGGAAGGGAAAAAAAGTCCTATGAGGATAGACTGAAGAACCTCAGTGTATACATACTGGAGGCAAGAAGGGAAAGGGGAGATATGATTGAGACTTTTAAAATACTTCAGCTGTATAAATAAGGTTCAAGAGGGAGGCCTTTTTTCAGAGAAAAGGATGCACAAGAACAAGGGGTCATGTGATGAAGCTGGGGGGGTAGAATCAGGGGTAATGTAAGGAAACTGTTCTTCACCAAAGGGGTGGTAGATGCCTGGAACAGCCTCCCTGAGAAGGTGGTGGGAGCAAGAACTGTAGTTGGATTTAAGAAGGCATGGGATATGTATTAGGGAACCTTAGAAATAAGAAGTTGGGGGGGGGGGAGCTGTAGATCAAATAGGGTCTGTGTTGTGACTGCAGGTAGGGAAAATGGGCAGACTGGGTGGGCCAAGTGGTCCTGATCTGCCATCAGATTCTATGTTTCTGTGTTATTTCAGGGACTCCTTCCACTACTGCAGCAAGGAGACTGGTTGTGTTCCCTAAATATGAAGGATGCCTACCTTCACATCGAAATCATGAAATCTCACAGTAAATATCTTGAGATACCTCCTTTTGGGGAACCATTACCAATTCAGGGTATTGCCTTTTGGCTTATTCTCCGTGTTGCATGTTTTTTTAGGTAAGGCCTGTATGTGTTTCCCTACCTGGATGATTGGCTTCTTAAAAGCCAACCTCAGGAACCAGCTGTTACCCTAGGCTGAAACTTCCAGCTGTTCAACACACTGGGTATTACAGCCAGCATTCCAAAATTGGTACTGATGCCTTGTCACCACCACTCTATGCAAAACATTGCTACGGTGGCTGGATCGTGCCAAACTTCTCAAAGGTATTCCAATTCCGGACCCTCCCCCAATATCCTGACCACAGATGCTTCAGGCATGGGTTGGAGTGCTTACTTGGACCCTGCTAGAGTGCTCTTTGCACATCAGCATGCTAGAACTTCATGCTGTCTTGTATGCCTTTTGTGTATTCCTACCATATTTGTCTCCAGGTCTTCTTTTAACACAGATGGACAACACTACTGTGATGTATAACATCAGCAAACGGGGGGGGGGACTCATTCTGATCTGCTGTGCAGAGGTGCCATGAGACTGTGGTACTGGACTCTGCAACACGGCTTCGCCCTCTCAGCTGTTCATGTTCCAGGCATCCGAAGCATACTTGCAGACAAGCTCAGCAGATCCCAATCACTGATGCATGAGTGGTAACTCCCGACACCTGTGGTAGAAGACCTTTTCGCAAAGTGGGGCAGACCAAATCTAGACCTCTTTGTGTGTCTGCAGACCGCAAAACTGCCCAGTTCTTGCTCGCTCGCTTGAGCCAGGGCCTGGAATTTTCTAGCAAAATGCATTGTGCCCCTCCTGGGCAATGAAGTTCCTCTATGCTTTCCTTCCCTGTCATTTAGAAAGTGCTCCTCAAACTGCAAATAGAGGGTACAACATTAATACTCATTCCCTCTTCTGGCCTCTGCAGATTTGGTTCCCCCTCCTGCAACAACTAGTGGTGGAGCCCCAATACCGTTACCACTCCAACACAAACCTTTAACCCAGAACCAGGGTACTCTGGTATACCCCAACCTGAAGTTCCTTCCCCTTCACACGTGGTTCCTGAAACCATAGCCATGGCTTACT
This sequence comes from Neoceratodus forsteri, assembly GCA_016271365.2. NCBI lineage: Eukaryota > Metazoa > Chordata > Ceratodontiformes > Ceratodontidae > Neoceratodus > Neoceratodus forsteri. The sequence goes on from CM057450.1 coordinate 309,156,769, forward strand.
TTGGAGTCTCACTAAAAGTGATGGATGCTCTGGTGGCTACTAGGAAACCCTCCACTAGAAACACCTGTACCCTCAAATAAAAACAGTTTACCATATGGGCCTCTTCTCTCCATCTGGACCTTTCTACATGCCCAGTAAATCGAATCTTACAATACCTACTCACCCTATTGGATGCAGGCCTTCAGTACTCTACCCCTAAGCTACATCTCTCTCATGTAGCTGTTGATTGACATCTGGTGGCTGAACTGGAGGTGACACAGACGTTCCTTGGGGGCATTCTACACCTAAAGCCTTCTATCTGAAATCCGGTGCCCCCATGAGACCTTAATTTTGTTATTGAAAAGCTTACGTTCACTCCTTTTGGGTCTGCCACAAGCTGCGGCCCCTTTCTCTCTTAGAAAGCCTTGTTCTTAGTTGCTATTACTTCTTCTGTAAGAATTTCAGAGCTGCAGGCTCTCATGTCTGAGCCCCCTAATTAGATTTTTTTCTCAAAGACGGTTTGTCCTCAGTTTCTTCCTAATGTGGTGTCTGAGTTTACATCAAACCATCCACCTTCCAGTCTGCTATCTGGAGCATGCCAGTCCAGGGCAAGCATTGCTTCATACTTTAGCTATACACAGAATACTGAGAGATTACCTCAATCGCACCAAGGCCTTTGGAAAGTCCTCTCAACTTTGTTTTGCTTGCCCTGGGGAAAGAGGGCACTCTTGTATCTAAATAATGCTTATGTAAGTGGCTAGCAGATTATATCATTTTTTTGTTAATTTAAGTACGGCAAGGAACTTCCTGGTCTGTCCATGGCCATTCTACTAGGGGTATGGCCGCCTCTCTTGCTTGTTTCTGCAGTGTGTCTGCTGCTGACATTTGCGTAGCTACCACATGAAGTGCTGCCCACACCTTCACAAAACATTACTGTCTGAACATCCACTCTTATAAACGTGTGACGCCTTTGGACTTGCAGTCCTGCAAGGACTTCTTTTCTGATCCCACAGCCCATTATTTTGGTACTGCTTGGTATTAGTTCCAAAGATGTGGTCTGATGAAAGATATATATTCTCAAAGAAGATAGTACAGTTACGCAAGTACTTACCATAACATTAGATCTTAGAATCTCTTTCACCAGGTCATGCCATCCCTCCCTCCTTACCCTTTCTGGACACTGTTCCCAAGCAACCTGTTGTTGCTATCTCCTCGACTACTTTTCCACTCTCTGCTTTGTCTGTCTCGCAGGGGGCTCCATTCTCTCCCGGTTACTTCAAAGCCAGTCCTCCTAGTAGGATTGCTGGTGGGGAACTGAGAAGAAGAGGGACCGCCCACTTTTATAGGCACACTGACGCGCGACATAGTCATGGGTGGCCCCTGGTGGCACTGCTAGCACGTTTCCATATGGTCCTGATGCCTGCATGTTCCGAAGGTGTGGCCTGATGAGAGTATCTCTTGAAGATCTACTATTGCGGTTAAGTGCCTACGTAACTGTACTTTTCCAAGACAGGATGTGTAGCCGAGCTTCTCTGGAGCTGGCCTTCAGGAGCCAATCATCCATATAGGGGAAAATGTACAAGCCTTCTCTGCGAAAGGCTGCTGAAACTACTGTCAGGCATTTGATAAAGACCCACAGGAGAGAAGACAAGCCAGAAGGCAATACTTTGAACTGATAGTGTTCACCTTCCAGCATAAAACAGAGCTATTGTCTGTGGGATTTCCTGATCTTTACATAAAGTTATGCATCCTTCATGTCCAGAGAAGAGCACCAGTCCCCCGTTTGCAGAAGGGGAATCTGAGCTTGCAGGGATACCATTTGAAACTCTTTGCATTCGATGTACAGGTTGAAATCCCTGAGATCTAACACAGGGCACAGATCGCCTGTCCATTTTGGGACTAGTAAGTACCTGTATTAGAATCCTTTGTTCCTTTCCTGAGGAGGAACCAGTTCTGTGGCAAGTTTTTGAAATAAAGACTGAACTTCTTCCTGCAGAAGGAACAAATGGCCCAGAGGATAAAAGGAAGGTGGCGGAGGATGATCTGGAGGGACTTGTAACAGCTCCAGAGCATGTCCCCTTGCAATTATCTTCGTGACCCACTCATCTGTAGAGATCTCCCACTATTGTTTGATACAGGGAGATCCTGCCCTCCACGCTCACCCCTGGAGGTAGCAGCTGAGACGGGAGGAGAGACAAACAATAGTCGGGCTGAATTGAGGGCAGCAGGGCTACTGAAACAGATTCCTTTGGGTACTTTTTCATGGGCACCAGTGGGGAAGGGATGCAGAAGGGGGCCACCTACTCTACTATTGCCTTGATGACAGTAGGCATGACTACGCTGCAAAAGGCAGACGAAAGGAGCTCCGACTATGATCTCAAGCAGGAGTGAGATACAGGGACTTCACAGACCTTAGAGTGATTTTTGAAGGTTGAAGACCACATAGGGTCTCTTCGACATCATAGCCAAAGAGTTTTGACCCTTTAAAGAGAGTATGTAAAACTGCCTGTTGTTCGTCGTTGGCAAAGCCAGCAACTCTAAGACAAGAATCTCTCCTCGTGCAAATGGCAGAAGCTGCAGCCCTGGCAGAAGCATCCGAGACATCGTAATCTGAGCGCAGCAAATGTTTGCCAACCTCAGCGGCAGCAGACAATGTTTTAAGTAGATCAGTCTTGGCAGAGCCATCCGGCAAAGGCTGAGCAGCAATACAAGCAGTTTTCCGTAGGCTGTTCTGATATTTGATCATGTGGGCCTAGTAGTCTGCAATCCTAACACCCAATGATGCAGAGGCATAAGTACGTCTGCCCATCACATCCAGCCTCTTAGATTCCTTATCAGGAGGCAAAGTACTCTTGTCTAGGGCCTCTAGAACTATCCTGAGCAGTCATAATAACCACAAAGTCAGTTTCTAGCTGGTTAGCATAATAAGGTTTAGCAGATGGTGCAGTATACTGCTTATCAGCCTTTCTGGGGACTGCAGGCAGTGAGTTTGATCTGCACCATGCAGCAAAAGCAGCATCCTCTAATGCAGGATACATAGGTGAAATGATAATGGAGGGGAGCAGGGCACCTCTGAAAATTCCATGGGATTCCTTTTTGTGGAATCTTCCTCTTCCACAGCAAAGCCTATGGCAGACTGCATTTTGCTACATTATGGCTTGGAAAGTTGGGTCCTCAGGAGGAGACGTAGGTGTATAATCCAGAGTCCTCACTACAGGACAAGAGGGTAGAACTAGAGTGAGGGGGACCCTTCAGAAATTGTTCTCCCTCATATTCCTATCTAGATCCTCCCCCAAGTCCATTGGTCGGCATTATATTCCATTTTGTTGTCATTAGCACGCTTGACAATGGGAACTGCAAAATGGACCAGCAGCAGTGGCTGAGAGGCAGGAATCCGTGGCATACTTTTGAAACCCATCATCAGGGGTTAAATACCAGAAGGCCCCATCAGTGGAATAACTGCCTGTACTGACAACTCTGGTAAAATACATTGAATCATTTTGGAAAATAACGCTAGCACAGCCTGGGAGTTGACTGGCCTTGGCCCAATGATGATTGCGTCATACCTTCCATAGTAGATTTAGCAGTGCATAAGCCTAGGCCTCTACTGTGGTGTGTCAGTGACAATCGGGGTTGAAGGACACCACTGTAGCAGGCGTTGACTTGGCCATGTCTTTTCTCAACGTGACCAGGACCTCGCTGCTGAAATAAACTTGTCCTTTTCTGTAGAACAAAACAGCCTACTTAGTGGGAAAGTGGTCAGCACCAAAATGAATGTCCTCACAGCCAAGGCTGATTTAAAAAAAAAAAAAAAAAAAAATCTATTTTAATTATATTAAGGATCCAAAAAAGTGCAGCAGTAACATAAATGTACAGTTTTTTTTTTTTTTTTTAAATTGTATCGGAATGGCTAACCACACATCAGAAAGGCATCCGGTACCAATGGCTCAAGCTGAGTTCACAGAACTTCACAGTCTTCAAACGTAATTGCTAGCAGCATAACTCTTATAATGGAGGAAGCCAAGTGCAATGCAACGATGCTGACGGCTTGGTGAGGAAAATTTCCATACATCCAAAACTACTCCAAAAATTAAAAAATGAAGTGCCCCTACACATACAGAAAGAGCTGGCCAGTGCCAGGACAGTCATGCCTTGGTTACGTCTTAACGTCAACCAAACGTTACCTCCAGAGTGTGACTAGAGAAATGAAAGAGTGCAATAAAAAAAACAGTGTTTTAAAGAGACAGACACAAGTGAAATTAAAATGCAAGTGCTCAGTCGGTGAAAAGAACAAAAAAGGAAGTTGGTAGGAGAACTGGAAGGGGGGCTTTCAACACCTTCAATACAAGGACATTTTCTAGAGATTCTCATGGTGTCACCTCGTATCCTGGTTGAAGCTCTGGCAAATCTCAGAAGTCCTTACATTGTGTGACGGGCATAAACCGCGCACACAAACCACGTGTGTGTCCTACAAACAGCAGTGACTAAGTTGACGGTGTTTCCTTCAGCAGGTCCGATGAGGATGATCAGGAGAAAGAACTGAGGAGTGAGGGAGCCACCCACGTTATATATGCATAGATGCTGCACACCATTGTGGGCAGTCCCTGGCACGCTGATGGCTTATAGTTCCATATGTGTGGCCTAATGGAAGAGATATACTCGAAGAGGATTTATAAGTCTCGCCTATGCTCAGAACTGTTAATGTCTACTTTCAGCCCCTGCCTGTCGCCATTTGGTACTAATATGGCTAGTGGTTCCCAGACATGACCAGTTGATTTAGGGTCTGAATATAAAATGTCTCCCTGAACCCAGTGCACAAGAATGCTGAGTCATCTGACCTGGTGGACCCAGAGCATGCACGCATCTTCCCAGTCCCCTGTCCAGTGCCACAACTGACCTTCTCTACACCCCCCTTCCCCAAAGGATCAGCAGTGCTCAGCCCCAGGAAACCATGTAAACAAATGGAGCCCATTATAATCTTATCAGCAAGCATTTTGTTTCAGGTTGCGTTGCATCCTCCAGAATCCAAATGGTGTCCTGCGAGTTACTGTGACAGGGTTGAATAAGGCCTTGTTCCATTTGTTATGCAGAAAGAGTTTAAACTCGAGGGTCTTTTCAGTCCTCTCCTTTTCTGTGTCTTCTCTGTCTGGTTGTGCAACCAAATTTTCTTGAGACCTAGGAACTGATCATTCCGGTTTCGCAATTCTCTGCCTCTTGCCATCTCTCTCTGCCTTCACTTGCTGTTCTCTTTTCTTCCCCCTTGCATATCTACAGTTATAAAAAAATATACTTGAATCTTTATGTGGAAATGTCACTGATACTAGGATCCCTTTGTTTAAAACTATATATAGTTATACTGTTGAAATGATTGCAAAGCTGTTTGGAATACAAGGGGGTTAAACTGAGATGCTGGTGTTCAAACTTTACAGAGCTGTCAACAAGAACATTGGAAACCAGGGGTGTAGCCAGGAATTTCAGATCTGCACATCAAGTGTATTCACTGCTAATCCACCACCCCCTCCTTGTTCGGGCCAGTACCCCTCCCCCCACTGTCAATGCCCTGTTTGTGCCCCCCCTCCATCCGACGCAAGCATCATTTTCTGTATTGTATACTAGCACTCCACTAACCACACTACCACCAACACTTGTCAGACACACTGGCTTTTGGTTACAATATTGCATTGTGACAAGCCTCTGTACCACATCAAGGTAGCCAGTCCCACAGAGATCCATTCACACACCACTAGCCACAGTACCATTTGTCAGACTAACAGACTGGCTTTAATTAACAATATTGCATTGTGACAAGCCTATGTACCACATCAAGGTTGCCAGTCCCACTCCCACAGAGGTCCATTCACATCCCACTAACCATGTCGCCACACCATTCACACACCACTAGCCATGCCGCCACACCAACAGTTGTCAGACTAACAGACTGGCTTTTAGTTACAAGCCTCTACCACATCAAGTTAGCCAGTCCCACAGAGGTCCATTCACATACCACTGGCCACTTCATTCACACACACACACACACACACACACACACACCCACACACACAAAATCTCTCATGAAACTGAAGCACGTCTGAGGCAGAGTGGTCTAAGCCCTGTTATCCGTATCGCTCCAGTTCTTTTGGCCACCCAAAAATAACACAGAAAGAATTGTATTTCAGAACAAAACACTGCATAAAGTACATTTTTTCATATCTATACTTTATCTCCTATCTCTATAAAGGCAACACTTTATCTTCACCGCACCATCACCTTCTCTTCACAGGCAGGCCAAGGGAGCAGGGTCGCGAGGACACAGGATCTCAGCTGCCCTCCCCACAGAGTCGTCGACGACGGATACACCCCCCCCCCGAGGCACAGGCAGGCCAGGGGAGCAGGGTCGCGAGGGCACAGGATCTCAGCTGCCCTCCCCACAGAGTCGCCGACGACGGACACCCCCGAGGCACAGGCAGGCCAAGGTAGCAGGGTCGCGAGGGCACAGGATCTCAGCTGCCCTCCCCACAGAGTCGCCGACGACGGACACCCCCGAGGCACAGGTACGGCAGTACACGCGAAGGAACGTCGTTCGATGCCACAGGCGCCATTTTTGAACTACTTGTGGTGCCTGTAGAAGGAAGCTCTGCTCTTCCACTGTCTACTTGCTTAGTAAAAGTCGGCACAGGTGTGCTGATAGTTTTTATTCATTGTATAAGCTGCTAAATCTATGCCTTTATGAGCAAGCTGGAAGGTGCTTTAAGAACCTAGTCAACCCTGCTCTGTGTGTTAGCGATATTAGAGCAAACTGGAAGGTGATTCAAGGACCAACTTCAATCTTTTAACCCTCTCCCACCTTAGAAAGCCCTTACATTAACTTAATTTAGCAAGTGCTTTCTGATAAGGGTACTAACGCTTAAAAAAAAAAAAAAATCACTAATTTGGCAATGCGCTTTGTAACGGGCTGCCTGAAAAAAAATATAACAAGCACCTCTGGTCCGACACATCTCTTCTAGCCGTTAGCAGCCTCTGGGATTCAAATTACAACTAGCCTTGCAATCGGGGGACAACAGCACTGTAGCAGCCTCTGGGATTCAAATTACAACTAGCCTTGCAATCGGGGGACAACAGCACTGTAGCAGCCTCTGGGACTCAAATTACAAGCTAGCCTTTGCAGTCAGGGACAGTAGCACTGTAGCTGGGCCAATAAACACGCCTACATACCTCTATCAGCGCTCATATCCACTCCTTCTCCTTCTCTTCACAGGCAGGCCAAGGGAGCAGGGTCCCGAGGGCACAGGATATCAGCTGCCCTCCCAACAGAGTCACCGACGACAGACACCCCACGAGGCACAGGTACTAAGTCAGGAAGAGCTGCTATCTCGGACAGCCACAGGCGCCTATTTTTGAACTACTTGTGGTGCCTGTAGAGAAGCTCTGCTCTTCCACTGTCTGCTTGCTTCTGCCCTGCCGGTGCTCCGCGCCGGCTCCCCACCACCGCCCTTGGTGAGCTCCTCCCTTTATAGGAAGTGTCACATGATCGCCCAAAACCTATCAGCCCATTTTTCCACTTGCAGCTTATCAGCTGCCACCACCAGAGGGCTCCAGTCCAAAATCTTTGTCTACCCAACTAAATATCTAGCTAGGATGCTGCTGCTGCCAACTTTAATCATGCTCCTCCAACTGGGAAACAATTCCCCTCCACCAACTACCTTCTCATGTATAATGCAGCCATCTCCAATGCCCCCAGTTCTAGCTCCATACCCCCACTACTATGCCTCTGAACACACGCTTGTTCTAGCAACGGCAAATGTTCATTACAGTTGCATCAGTGCAACTTTTCTACCCCCTCAGTTTCACATGGGCCTTATGGTTCTAAGCACTTCCTCCTATCGACCCCCCAAACCAGCCCTTATCTCTCGAACCACAGCAATGTCTCTAAACCTCCCTGGGTCAAGTTAAAACCTAATCACCCTTCTTCTACTCTTGTCAGGGGATATAGAGGCAAACCCTGGTCCCAACCCCCCTGTTTCTGCCACCAACTCCCCTTTCTCTTTTCCACAAGGCCTCCGTATCCTTCATCTAAACACCTGCAGCCTCCTATCTAAATTCTCGCTTATGCAACCACTGACCTTAACCCTGCGCCCCGACATCCTAGTCATCTCAGAAACCTGGCTAAAACCGCATAATAATGATGCGGAGGTATCCCTACCAGGGTATGCCATAATCAGGTCCGACTGCCAAGGGAAAAAGAGAGGCGGAGGCACAGCTATGTATATCTCAAATAGCCATCAGTTCTCTGTAGTGGACCTCCCTGTATCCCCTGGGAACATTGACGCACTACTCATAAAAATCTCCCTCCCCAGCTCAATCCCCATCTATGTGGCTGGCTCCTACTGCCCCCCCTGCACCCCGCCCGAGGACATTCTCTCCCATCTGGGCAATATACAGTCCCATGCGGGGGGAGAACTTCATATCACCGGCGATTTCAACATAAACTGGATTGGACCTGATAAAGCACATCTAAAGACTAAAATCAAGGCCCTATCCCTATCTCAGCTCATAACAGAACCCACCAGGCTAAACCACAAATCCCTAAATCACACCTTACTGGACTGGGCACTCACCTCCCACCCACATAGAATAGTAAGAGCTGGCCTCCTACCTGATTCCATAAGTGACCATCATATGATCTATTTGATCAGGAAGGTTCACTGTCCCCCTGCCCCACCCCCAAAAACATTAGTCACCAGGTCTTATAACTCCCTCAACCTAGCCACCTCCTTTCTGACCTAAGACAGATAAACTGGTCCTTCATCCCTATGGCACCCACCATTGACATAGCTTTCGAGGTTTTCAAAACAAACTTCCTTAAAGTCTGGGATAAACACGCCCCTCTGCGAATGAAAAGAGTCCACGGTGCGCACCTCCCCTGGATCTCAGCAGACATTCTCAAATTATGCTACACCAGGGACCACGCCTGGAAAATTTATAAAAAGAGGAGCACTCAGGCCTCCCTCATTACCTATAGATCCCTTCGAAACAAGTGTACAAATAGCATAACACAAGTGAAAAAATACTACTTCCAATCAACCTTTAGCAAAAATTTAAATCACCCAACAGATTTCTGGAAATCTCTTAAAACCCTGCTCTCTCTCTCCCCCACCCAACCGGCCGCACCAACACTACTAGACCAAGGTTCCCTTATCTCCGACCCTATCCAAGTAGCTGAAGTTTTTAACACTACTTCGCCAGCTGCGCCAATAAGCTCTATCCTCCTACCCACACCAACCACACGGCGCCTCCCCTCAACACATGCGCCTCGCTCTACTCCTCTACCATACCGTTCTCCTTCCGCACAGTTACCCCAACTGATGTCTATCACTCCCTTGATTTGCTAAATCAAACGAAGGAAATGCCCCACTTTCATGGACACAAAAATGCTCTACCTCTCCGCCCCAGCTATTGCCGCCCCTTTAGCCGACCTCTTCAATCTATCCTTCTCCCTGGGCAAATTACCAACAGTCTGGAAGCTGGCCACAGTTATACCTCTGCCAAAAGCAGGTGACACCTTCTCCCCAGGCAATTACCGACCCATCTCCCTACTTCCTATCCTGGCCAAACTCCAGGAACGTTTAGTCCTGTCCCAACTCACCCCTTACCTAGATGCCTCCTCCTTTTTCACACCATTCCAATCGGGTTTCCATAAATCCCACCCAACCACCACCTCCCTACTTCGGGTCACAGGCGACATCCTGACAAGTATGGACAAAGGTCACATCACCTCTGCCATTTTCATAGACCTAGCCAAGGCTTTCGACACAGTCTCCCACTCCCTACTTCTCTCCAAACTCACCGCCGCAGGGCTCTCAACCTCAGCCACAGACTGGTTCCACGACTACTTAGTTAGCAGGAGTCGGGTAGTTAAAATAGCATCTCACACCTCCCACCCTTTGCCTGTTCCAACTGGTGTCCCGCAAGGCTCAGTCCTGGGTCCCCTTCTCTTCTCCATCTTTCTGAATGACCTCCCAGCAGCATGCTCACACTCCTCTATACAGATGTATGCAGATGACATTGTCCTCTACTCCTCTGGTCCCACAACCCTCAGCATAGCATCCCAACTCCAGCTCTATACAGATGTATGCGGATGACACTGTCCTATACTCCTCTGGTCCCACAACCCTCAGTGTAGCATCCCAACTCCAGGAAGATTTCAGCGCTATCCAGAACTGGTTTAGGACTAACCAGCTATTTCTTAACTCCAAAAAAACCGTATCGCTAACTTTTGGCACCTCTCAAAGACTCTCCCGCCAAGACCCCTCCCCCCCTTTCAAAACCCTGGACGGAATTCCCCTGGAAAACTGTATGAGCTTCAGATACCTGGGTGTATGGCTAGACCAGCACCTAGATTTCTCTGCTCACATCACCTCTCTTCATAAGCGGTTACTCCCTAAACTTGGAGCACTGTACTGCAACAAAAGCTGCCTCCCCGCACAAACAAGGCATGCCATTGTGCAAAAAATGATCCTCCCCGTAATTGACTACGGCGACATAATTTACTCCACTGCCCCCGTGTTCGCCTTGGCCAGCCTAGACACCCTGTTCCACTCATTCTGCCGCTTCATCCTCGGTTGCCACCAAACAACCCACCACTGCGATCTCTATAGCTCGCTAACTCTACCATCCCTACACGACCGCAGACAAACCAACTGTGCCAGATTCGCAGCCAAATTCTGGTCCAACTCCCTCCCCCCCCCCCACCTGACCTCTGCTCTCTCCCAACAACCGGCACCTGCTTACTCCCTTAGATGGGTTGACCATAAACTGTTCCATGTCCTATTTATGCGCACATCCAAAGGCCAGGCCGCTTTTAATTACCGCATACCTCAGGCCTGGAACGCCCTACCAGCCCCCATCCACCACGCACCAAACCCCTCCCTACAAAACAAGTTACTCCGAACACATTTCACCTCCAGTTGTTTATGTATCAGCTAAGAACTCTTACTCAGATGTCTCGCTGCTTTATTCATTTGAACTGTATTCTTCCCTCTGTTTCTCTATGCTGATTGTAAGTATCCTACCCCTGACTGTAACTTCCCCCCAGCTATGTACTTTTCCCACACTATTGTACTGTAACAATTCCTTGTACAACTCTGTACTGTCTAAGCATTACTAATATGTGTGTGGGTCCCGGCCCCCAGGTCGCATCTGGAATCGAGCATGTTGCTCAGTATGCTTTCCTGGTAAAACTCGTAAATAAATAAATAAAAATATTGGCAGGCTTCTATTCTTCACCAGTATGGGCCTCAATACACAGGTTGTTTAATCACATGTAAGTTACAGATTTAAGCAGAATAGTGACGTGCAGAAATAACGTATTTGTGATGTGTCGTTTCTAGTTTTTTCTGTATTGAAAATGTGAAATTATACATACTGTATGCTCTGTTACGTTGTGTCATATCACCCATATACCAGTAGCTAGTAGTAGAGAGCATACAGCATGTATAATTTAAAATTTTAAGAAAGTGATGTGAATAACAGAAGCCTATTGGTATGGGTCAGTGCAGACACATGTGAAGTGTTGCCTTCAGTTTATAGAGCTGGAATATTTCAATGCCAAAAGAAATAAGGATACATGGTGTAAAAAAATTATACTGCATGCAGTTTTCTGCTATGAAACACCATTCTTTACTGTTCATACGTTAATACACTAAACATAACACACTGCTTTCCCTTGACCTGCACCACAGGGTGCTGAATCTCTGGTGTATGAAACTTCATCTATCCTAATCTGCCACCTCTGCTTCTCAATGCTTCCTCCAGCAGCCAACTGCATTACTGGCTGGCAGCTTGGCAGTGTCACATTTCTCCTCACATAAGCTTTAAACAAGAGAGAAGCAAAACAAATTAAGACCATTTATTCAACCTGTTATAAAAGGCTACTTTGTGAAAAGTAATATTGTGCAGAGTCAGATTTTTAAAACTAAGTTAAACATCTAATGCTGACATTCTTCTCTGTACACCCCCCCCCCCAAAAATATCTGAGTCTAAATTTAACTTGGAAAAAAAAACGAACAGCAACAGGATGGAAAACAGGAAACATACAGTATTACTTTACATAACCCAAGCTCCTCAGTTGTCTGTTTTGAGTCCAACACTGTACAGAGTTTTGGTCCTGCTGTCCCACTCCCAGAAACCCACTGCTGAGTGAGTGGTCCTCATTCAGTGTCTCAGCAGCTACCTGGTATTGTAGTGCTGCTGGTGATCTCTGTTCAAATCTGAATAATCACCCGATGCAACGATACTCCCGTCCACATGACCGATCGTGATCCAGCTAGTTCAGTGCCCCACAGTACTAGAGTCAGTGGTTAACAATCACGGTCACCATTAACCTGACAATGCAGGGCAGGCACAGCAAGCAAATAGGCAGGCAGACGGCAAGCCCTAGGCCCCTGCCCCCCCCCTTGGCTGGCTCCCTCCACTCCATCAGCCGCGCTTTCTCCTGTACAGGTAGTTGCCTGCTTGTAGCTTCTGCTCTGGCCACCATGGTTTGCTGCAGCAGTACATACGAGACTCGCACAGAGTGCTGTGCTGTGCTGCTCTGGCCATCTGGCCCCTCAGTCATCAAAGGACCAGTGGCATCTGGCATCTGTGGAGTGTGGATTATGAGAGGCAATGAGCAGAGCAAGAGGACTTGGGCACCCGGCACAGGCAAGACAAATCGGAGAGTCATCAGTGGCAGAAGAAAGAGCAAGGAATCAAGGTAGCATGCAGCGCCACAGTGATGCTAGAAATAGTGAATTACATCTCTTTTTGCTGCTGCCCATGCCTGTAGGTAGCTTGCCTTCACAGTCTATCAGTTCTTCTTGCCACTGCACTGATAACTGCTGTGCTGTGCCTCTGTTCCTGTGAACTACTACTGCAGTCAGCGGAGTGCACTCTTGTAGGACTCTGCGGCTCAGGGGCTGCTCTCGGTCTGGACTATGGTGCTGTTCTTGTCTCCGACTGTCCCAACTCCTAACTGACTCTCCGGCATCCAAACTAGCCTGGCTTGACTCGAGTGGATCCCGCTCCTCCTGAACACTCACAGTGCAGCCCCAAATAATTCTCCTCATAGCTGGCTGCCTGCAAGGCTGCAACACACTGTAGTCACCGGGCAAATTTTCCTCCAGCTCCAAGTAGAAAGATACAGTAGTGTACCAGGGCATTTAAAGACAGCGCCCCCTTGTAGCCAAGCCTCCCTACTGTTGAATCAGCCAATCACCAAATTGCAGCACTACTGCAAACCTGATTGAGAACTTATACATGCATTTCTCAATCAGGTCCGTCCACGCATGTCTCCCCCCACCACGCAAAGGATATCTGAGCCATGGAAGATTGCACCCGATGGGAAGGAACTAAAAAAGGAAAACATAGAGTAAACCTGGGCGCCTGCTATTTATGGCAGCACACCACGTGTGCCCGGCGTATCGGTTGCTACGCCCTTGTTGGAAACTGCCAAGAACATTCTGTGGAAAAAGTCTCCTTAACAAGTTCCCTGCAAAGACTTGTCATAAAAAGAGCAGCAATGTTTTGAGCAAGAGGAGGGGGGGAGAGAGAGAGAGACTCAAACATGGAATTAAGAGATTCCCTCAGAAGAGCAACTTATCTTTTTCTGTTTGTACTGCCTTTGTAAATTATTTAGTTAGTTTGTGTTTACCAGGTAAGTGCACTAGACAGAAACTGCCTATTTTCAGGCATGACTGTGGAGGGGTTGTGGGATAACAGATGGACCAGGCACTGAACTTCAGCACTTCAAGTTCAACACACAATCTCTGTGTGGTGTTTATTCAAAATGCAGTAGATACTTTTTAGCAATGGCATTTCCCTTCTTCAGTACATCAGTTTGTAGCAACCGACTATGCAAGTCTTTCCTCTACACTTAGCCAGCACCTACTGACTGACTAATCTCTGATCTAACTTAGCATTTGAGATTCAGCCTCTCCCCATATGTGAGTGGGCCTTGTTTGCATGGGTGGTGGGGGCTCAAATAAAAATTAAAAAAAAAAAAAAAAAAAAAAGCTAAAGACAAAGAACCTCATTGCAGAAGCACTGAAACATGGGTTACTCCAAAGAGCATTGACAGTAACTCAAGTTTCAAAGAAACACAACATCACACATACTTCCATAATGCAAAGCATCATGGGATATATGTAAATCACCATGACAGTAGAGGGGACACTATAACATAGACAAGAAAGGGATGGGGCTGCCCATAGGTGGCCAACCTTATGGACTATAAATTGTAAAGGATAGATTAGGCTAAGAAGTAGAAGAACTGTTGCAATAGATTTAAGAAAAGGTTGTTCCTCGAGTGGCATTAGCTCCTTGTCACAACGACCCAGGAGAAATGCATCATCAAATAACATAGGACAGTGCAGTACAATAGGACAGTAGAACACAACATAACTTTTTAAAAGAAAATACAACTGCATCAGGTTACAAGGAATAGTGCAGTGTATAAAGTCAGTAGAATACTATGTAATTACCATAAGACATATTAAGGGTAAGCAGTGTTGTAGTAGGAAGCAGTTGATTAGGCAGCCTTATAGCTAAAGCAAGTGACTAAGTGCTAAGGTTTAAGTGGATGGGTTGCCTGAAAGTATAAGGGAGACTCTGGGCACGGCACAGGAGCATTTGTCATTAGCTTGTAGGAACGAGTGGAGCTCTTTAAGTCGGGTGAGACTTGTCAGCTGTTGATGTGATCCGGGTGGGCGTTCCAGTAATACTGAATAATTTTTTTAATTTTTATTTTGCTGTTATTGAGAAAAATAAAAGGCTATTAGTGAATTTTGAAACTGCTCCTGGTTTTGCTATGCTTCCTGACCTGTGCCTCAACCAAACTCATATAGGGGGAGGGAGACCTCCTGTGGCACAGGGCCACCTTCCAATCCCTCCCACGCACTGCTATGGTACATTCGTTATGATCCTTCTCTGCAGACTGGTGTCTGCTCCCAAGCCCCCACATCTCCTCAAGAAACCTTCCCCACAAATAGGGAGCCAGAGTTCCTGTTCCATGTACACTTTGTGGTACCCAGTCTAGGAATGCACAATATATACACACTCATGACCCCTTTCCCCCCCATGATCCAGCACTGCCACACAGTGTTGGTTTCGTTTCCCCCACCACTGTCCAAAAATCAGGTGTTACCTTTACTGTACCAGTCCGTGTTACCAGGCTAGGAGTGCTAGAACCCAGAATATAATGAGGACAGTGGGGTCCCACTATCTAGGCCAAATTATTGATTGTCAGGGGTGAGCCATTAAACCAGTTTTCCTGATTTTTATGCAACATGATCCCCCAGCATTTCATTCCACACCCTAGAACCCCCTGTGTAGACCACTCCCAGTTTCCAGTATAACTAATAAACAGATCCTTGCTGGAAGGTGCAGTCCCTAACCAGTGGAAGCAGGCAAACGTGGTACCCATCCACAAGGGTGGCTCCAAAGAAAACACGAGCAACTACAGACCAATCTCCCTGCTCTGTCTGCTCGCAAAACTACAGGAAAGACTATTATATATAACCAACTCCGTGAGTACCTGGAGACCCACCAGGTACTAGCCCCCTCCCAGCATGGTTTCAGAATTAACCATGGGACAGACACCGCCCTCACCAGTCTCGCGACAGGCATTCTGGGTGCCATGGACAGGGGGTTCCCCTCGGGAGCTGTATTCTTGGACCTGTCCAAGGCATTTGACCTTGTCGACCACAGCCTCCTCCTCGCCAGACTTAAGCAGTATAGGCCTAGACCCCCAGGCTATCAAATGGTTCAAGAGCTACTTATCTGGCAGTACTCAGAGGGTCATCTGGAATGGTGTGCTTTCAGACTCTCTTCCCCTAAAGGAGGGAGTGCCGCAAGGTTCAATCCTTGGCCCCCTTCTGTTCTCTCGGTTCACAAATGACCTCAGCCTCCATTGTGGGGGCCTCAGTCGTACAGTATGCGGATGACACAGTCATATACTGCTCCTCGGACAGCCTAGCGGAAATTGGGCCCGCACCCAAACTGATCTGAAATCACTTGAGGCTTGGCTAAAGATGAACAGGCTGGTGCTGAATGCAGGCAAAACAAGAGCTATGCTGTTCGGACCCAGCTCCTTGGGACAAGACCAACTCCTTACAGCTCAACACACACGACGGGACAAGCATTGAGGTAGTGGACTCCCTAAAGTACCTAGGTCTCATACTGGATCAGGGCCCTAACTTCAAGAAGCATGTGGAACACGTGACCAGGTCCATCCACCGCAAACTGGGTATCCTATATTGGTTAAAAGACCAGATTATACCTGAAGCCAGGTTATCCATTGCAACCAGCGTCCTGCTCCCCATGCTGACCTGCTCTGCCCTTGTAATACAGGGAATGGCCAAGCTGGAGTTTACCCAAATGCAAGTCTTGTGCAACAAAATAGCATGTTTTGCTACCCAGGACCACCCTAGAAAGCACCATTGTGACACACTCGCTAAATTACAGTGGCCAACCTTTGATGTTCACCTCCAATACCCACTCCTATGCCTGGCCTACAAACTCCTCCACCCAGCTGCCCCACCCACCCTGGCAGCGATCGTCACCACCAAGAACAACCCTCGGCCCCTTAGGTCATCTGGGCGGATGCTACTCGTGACACCCAAGACTTGGACCAATACGGGAGGCAAGTCTTTCACTTTCATTGCCCCCTCCCTGTGGAACAAGCTCCCCACCTTGGTGCAGGAAGCTCCACTCCCCCGGATTTCCACACCAGGCTCAAGGCGCACATGCTTGAAGCCAGCGTATGCCACTGTCCAAACACTTGAAAGTCCAACCCCACAGTCTCTCTAAACCCCCGCTCTTGAAACTCTCTTCTCCAGATTGCCTTGAAACCCATCGGATAACCTTCGCCCAAGGGATTCTGCCTTGTTACAGTACACATAGCTAACATCCAAGACTTAGGCTCGATATCAATGCAATGAATGATTGTAACCTGTCCCACTAACATGTATATTCTATGCAACCTTTCTGTCTATGTAACCTACTCTCTGTATGTAAAACCACATGTAATGTTCTGTCCGGGTCGCCCCTGAAAAAGGGACCTTCGGGGCTCAGAGGGCCTACCCGGTTATCAAAATTTAATAAATAAATAAACAAACTCCCGAACTGAGTAAAATATACATCCACTGCCCCTTCTCCTGCATTAATATATGAATTGCTGACCAGCCTTTTGGTGCAGTAGTAGAGCTGTAGCTTATGCCCTCTGCAGCCTGAGTTCAGAAGTGAACTCAGATCTTCAGGGGCCAGCCTGGAATAGAATCCAGTGTCCAGCTAGATGCCCTCCATGGAGGGAGAGATGCGCATACCACCGCGGTGACCACAGGTGGCGGTGCAGGTCTTTGAGCTGCCAGGCTGCGGGGGTGGGGGGGGGGCGGAGAACACATGCATCAGTGCATCTGGCTTGCCGGCACTAAAGACGGAAGCCTGCTTTCGGTGGGAGAGAATGAAAGTGAGGGAAAATGGGGCTGCAGGGCAGATGAAGCCTTGACCGCCCCCTGACCAGTTCAGGTCTGCCTCACCGCAGTGACTCTCCCGGGGATGCTGGACTACAGGAGGTAGATCATTGGTGTGTCATAGGTACCTTCAGTGTTTCGAGTATCTCCAAGAAGAATGATTCCAGTAAGTGGCACTGGCAAAGGCAGAAGGAGATCCAGGTGGATGCCCGGGTTGATAGAGTTAAAAAGAAAACTTCCCACTATTAAATCACTACAGGTAAGCCAATAATGTTACTGGTTGACCATACAGTTTGCCTCCGAAGAAGACTAAAACTTACTTGCTCATACATTTCCCCTGTTCATGTTACCAGTCACTGGTTCAATCTTTGGCTCTAATATCTCTGTGCATCTGACTGTTGTTTTGGTGTGGCTTTCCCAGGTCTGTCGGCAGACGAGGGCTTCAGTCCATGTCTGAGCCTGTCCCAACTGTGCCTGGAGGGGATTACCACCCCTCACGGCTCCAATTCCTGCTTTTTCTGGGATCCCACAGGTACTCCTAGATTGATCCCCTGTTTTCGTAACTTGTTTCCAAAGCAAAAGTTACATGTTGCACACCTGGAGCCCTGGGACCCCTCTCCCCCTTTCGCAGTGCTGCCACTTGTAGATTGCTTCCTAGTACATGCGAGTATCCAAGCACTGCTTGCAGAGATGCAGTCAAAAAAATTTATATAGAAGTTGCTTGCTACAAACACTTGTAGCTTTTAGCACGTCACTCTTGGATATCAGTGAGAAGGGGGGGGCGCATTGGAACTGAAACAGAAAAAAACTAGTATCTGAGACTGATTGCTTTGTGGATATAACCATGAGACTTCTTTACAGAAACAGATTTTGTGTTTAAAAAAAAAAAAAAAAAACTGTTATACCTTATTTTTCCGCCATGAGATTCATGTTCTGGTCCTTTACTGACATGCTCTTGAGGTGGGAGAGCCCCTCTATTAAAAGGGTGGGGCCATGATGAGGAGTCTCATTTTAACCCATGCAAACCATATTCTAACAGGCCCAAGCAGATTGATTGAAATTCACCCCCTCTGGTATTGCAGCCAAAGTGCAATGAAACCCAAGCTTTGAAGTGGCTTTGTCCTATCATCCACCAATACTTTTAGTTGCTGGATATGAAGAGTGATGAAGCCAGACTGTTTACATGTGAGTAGGGAGAGATATGCCTGACTACTCCTATGAGGAAGGGTGGTAGTTTATATCAGGGAGGGAATAACTTGCACGAAGGCGAGGTGGAGGCACTATGGATTTAGTTAAGGTCCAGTAGAGGGAGAAAGGTAAGGTTGGTGGTGGTTTACGGACTACCCAGTCAGGATGAGGAGAGGGACAGGGAACTGAGCTCACAAATATTGGAAGCTGCAGGGAAAGGAGAGGTTGTAATTGTGGGGGACCTCAAACTTCTCAAGGTGGACTGGTGCATATCATCCACAACATGTGCTAGGAGTCGGGTGATCCTAGAAGGACTGCAGAGTGGGTTCCTGACTGAGGGTGTCACTGAACCAACAAGAGCTGAGGCAATTCTTGATCTGGTGCTCACAAATAGGGAGCATGTACAGGAAATAATGGTCAGGGAGCCACTGGGTGGAAGTGACTATTGCACAGTGTGGTTCCAATTTGATATGGGCAGGGAAAGCATTCCGACTAAGACCAAAATCTTGGATTTCAGGAGGGTGGACTTCAGGAAAATGGGCGAAGTGCTAAGGAGGTATCTGGCGGGCATCAGAGCAGATATGGAGGTGGACCCAAGGTGGTCCATCATTAAAGGAAAGCAGCCCAAAACGTGGGCTCCCTCCCCCAGACAGCTTACCCTCCGATTTAGACCTGACCAGCAAGAGCAGCATGTTCATGCGCTGCAACTTGCTGTATTTTAATTTGTAAAGCTCAGGAACCCGGAAGTATGGAGGAGGCAGGGGACGCTCCATTTGCTGAAAAGATGCAGCGACGCACCGCTCGCTTCAGTACTTTTGTATTGAAGCGACTGCACGTTTCTGCACCTTTTCAGCAAATGGAGCGTCCCCTGCCTCCTCCTTACTTCCGGGTTCCGGAGTTTTACAAATTAAAATACAGCAAGTTGTGGTGCACGAAAATGCCGGTCTTGCTGGTCAGATCTAAACCGGAGTGTAAGCTGTCCAGGGGAGGGAGCCCACATTTTGGGCTGCTTTCCTTTAAGGAAGGAATACTGGTTGCCACAGTTGAGTGTTAGGCTCAGGGAGAAGAACACAAGGGCCAAAGCGCCCAGCTGGTTCAGTTCTGGGGTCGCCCAGTCAGTAAGAGAAAAGAGGCTGGCCTATAGAAAATTCAAGAAGACCAAGAGAGAGGTGGACAGGGAAAATTACCTAAGGTTGGCTAGTGAGGTAAGTGGGGAAGTCCGTTGAGCAAAGGCACAGAAGGAGCTGCAGATAGCTGAATGAATTAAGAAGGGTGAGAAGGCTTTCTTTCACTATATAAATGAGAAGAGGAACAAGAAGGAAGGGATTGTTAGGCTTAAGAAAGGGGTGCAGTGGGTGGAGGATAATGGGGGAAAGGCAGAGATACTAAATGAATACTTCTGTTCAGTCTTCACCAGGGAGAAGGATGGACCAGTGCCTTCAGGAGGGAAAAGAAGAGCGGGGGGAGGGGAACACAGATGTAGTGATAGAGGAGGAGGATGGAGTGAGGGAGGGACTGCTGGCATTGAAGGTGGACAAATAACCAGGCCCAGACAGTGTATCCAGGGATACTAAAGGAACTGGCTGAGGAGCTAGCAGGGCCACTGCCAGACCTATTTAATAGTTCACTAGAGTCAGGCGTGGCACTGCAGGACTGGAGAACAGCACATGTAGTGCCCCTTCACAAAAGCAGTCTCAAGGATGACCCAGGGAATTACAGACCAGTCAGTCTGATTTCTATTGTGGCCAAGCTCATGGAGACAAAACTAAAGGAAAGATTGGTGGAATATCTAGAAGAGCATGGTCTCCAGGATGAGAGGCAGCATGGGGTGGGGGGTATCATGTCAAAGAAATATGATTGAGTTCTTTGACTGTGTCACTAAAACAGTAAACAGGGGCCAAGCGGTAGACATCCTCTATCTTGATTTCAGCAAGGCCTTTGATTCTGTGCCCCACAAAAGGTTGATCAGGAAGTTGGTGGATCTCGGGGTTGGGGAAAAAATGGCCAGATGGGTGGAAAACTGGCTGAGGGACAGAACCCAGAGGGTGGTTGTGAGGGGAGAGTTCTCTGGCACCAGAGAGGTAACCGGTGGGGTCCCCGCAGGGCTCAGTGCTGGGGCCAGTGTTTGTTCAATGTCTTCATCAGTGACATTGGAGATGGCATTAAGGGCAAAATGTGCCTATTCGCAGATGACTCCAAGCTCTGTGGGAGAGTGGACACAGCTGAAGGGGTACAGGACCTACAGGAAGATCTGAAACAGCTAGGGAGGTGGTCCAGGATCTGGCAGCTTGGCTTCAATGCCAAGAAATGCAGAGTTATGCAGATTGGAGCCAGGAATCCCAGGACAGCGTACTACCTGGGTGGAGTCAGAATATCTGAATCTGAGGAGGAGAAGGACCTGGGAGTGATGATCACTAGTGACCTGAAGCACTCCACACAGTACAAGAAGGCAGCAGCAAAGGCAAACATGATGATGGGATGCATATCTAGGGGGAATCAGTAGTAGGAGAGAGGAGGTTATACTTCCTTTGTACAGGTCACTGGTAAGGATGCATCTAGAGTATGGAGTTCAGTACTGGTGCCCACACCTCAAAAAGGATATTGACCTGCTGGAGACGGTCCAGAAGAGGGCTACAAAGACTGTAGCTGGTCTGCAGAGTAAGGCATACGAGGAGAGGTTGAGGACACTGAACATGTACTCCCTGAAAGACAGGAGAGAGAGCGAGAGAGAGGGAGGGGACATGATTGGGACGTTCAAGTACTTGAAAGGGATAAATAAGGTTGATAAGGAGAGTCTCTTTAAGCTCTGTGGAGGGGTTCAAAAGAGGCTGGGATAGGTACAGGGGGAGAGTGTAGCCCAGAGCCTCACTGGGGGCTGGGACGTTGTGGGGAGGGGGGGCTATAACAGTGCATTGAGTGGGCACTGATCCAAGAGCCGACTCAATAGACTGTTGGGCCTAATCTGCTGGCTTTTTAGTATGTTAGTATGTAAGCTGAGTGGCAACCATAACACAAGGGGGCACAGTCTTAAGCTGAAGGGTGGGAGGTTTAGGAAGGAGGTCAGTAGGCACTTCTTCACAGAGAGGGTGGTGGACACTTGGAATGCGCTGCTGGAAGAGGTAATCTCCTTGAAGACAGTGGTCAGCTTTAAGAGAGGATGGGATAGGCATGGGGGAAGGTAAGGATCATGGGTAGGGAGGATGGGAGGAGTGGGGAAGGAGACACCCCCTGAGGAAGACTATGAGCCGAAGCACAGGGACTAGCATATCTGTTAGTTATCTTTGGTGATTTTTGCACTTTTTATAAATTGTGAACTGCGGATTGCCACTTGTTAGAATAAATAAACAGTTAGCACTGAAACTATGCTGGATTCTGTTTTATGTGGAGTGGAAGTAGCGTTTGTATCTACTTTGAAAACAAATATACTGTTGTGGCAGGGCTGATGGTCCTGTTACCCTACGCACCCCGTCCGTTTCCTGAGTGCAAGTAAAGTTTTAACATGTTTGAACTGTGGAGAAGGAGGGAGGGCAGGGACATTAGCTCAAGCTATGGACCCTGCAATACGAGCAGACTTGATAGACCAAATGGCCTTCTTCTGCTGGCTTCCTCGTATGTTCGTATGCGTGTTTGTATGTATCCTATGCCCATACTTCTATACTTGAAAGGGAATCTTTACCTTAAAGATGTATGTTGTATATTTAAAACCTTCACTGCCTGATCTATTATTCTGCCACTTAGTACTAGTTATCTAGTTGTTGTAACTTTCTGTCTTGCACTGCAGTGTCCTGTCACAGCACATGGCATACTGTATGTGCCTCTCCAGGATAGTATGGCATGCTAGATTGACTTCATGGCAGCAGCTAGCATAACAAATGCATGAACCCACCCACTGTGACATACTGCGCCTACCCCTGCCAACTATCTACTTACCTCCTCTTTCTAGCAACCCACCCCACTGCCAACAGTCCTGGTTAAAATAGTTTTTTTTTTTTTTAAGTTGATACAGCTGCTGTGCCCTCTACCCCTCCCATCAGCAACACCCCACCTCTGGCCTTTGACTCACAGAAATAACCCCCACCTTCTAGCACCCTCCCCCACCTACCCAGTTAGACAAAGGATACATGGTACCTGTATAAAAGAAAACAGTCCTGCACTGTAGTGTGAGGTCCTCACTCTTCCATGTTCTGCAGCAGAATGAACAAACTCTGGTTAGAGCCAAAACTGCTACTAGTGTTTTTATCTGATAAGAGGTGTCTGACTGAGTGCATGGGACCCATCGGGTCTCGACAAGCACATCAACTACTTATGAGGGAAGGCTCCCCAGCCTGCCACAAGGGGTCGTTTGTGCATCAAAACACTGTTTTTTGCCTTCCCAGGCTGGAGCCTGTGCCGTACACTACAGTGCCTCCCCACCCCCATCCTCTGCCCATTCAGCCGTCTCACTGAGCTTGCATCCGAACCCGGGTCACTGGCACGGGAAGGCAACATGGTCCCCACTGGGACAATTGCCATCCCTGCAAACATCACTTCATATTTTTTTTTTTTTTGGGTGGGGCACATTTTGATCCCAGATTTTAAACATAGCCTTTTTATTACCCTGGACCCTTCTGAGCATGACAGGTGTCGTATATAAAATACTGGACAAAACGTCATTTAGTGCCAAAACCCATTTTGGCCAAGATTTTAAAAGTGGCACACATCATGTTCATGAGGTGGTGTGAAAAAATGGCTATGTTTAACATGTATTGTCAAAATACTGAAAAATACCAAAATATTTCAGCGTACCTTCATAACTTTGCTGTTTTTTTAAATAATTTTATCCCAAAATTTCAACTGTCTTCATATGACACCACCTCATGAACCCGGTCGGTGAAAAGTTTAAAATCCCGCCCGAAAGGTGATTTCATGGAGAGACTGCAAAATCACCTGGTACCGGCTGGATGTGAAAAAGTTCACCTACCTTGTTTGTTCATGAGGTGGGATCCCAAAAAGGCTATGTTGAACATTTTGGGCAAAAATATTAAAAAAAAAAAAAAGACCAAGTTATGGGGACAAGTTCAAAACACATTTAAGTATATTAACCACACTTACTTGATTTCCTCAATTCCCGGTCGGCTTTGAAGAGTGAAGACGTGTCTCCAGTCCAGAAAGGATTACAAGTGTTAGATCCCCGGCAATTAAAGGGAAACACTGGAAAAGGCACAGCTTTTCCCAGGTGCTACAGAAATGCCTGATTAGTGCTTTCAGATAGTAAATTCTGTTTTAAAAAATTACCTCCAATTGCTTTTTTAATGATTTAAACAGTGGCCTTCAACTTTCACTTTCTGTTGCTGGCAGCCACCATCTTTTGTGTAGCAGAGAGCTTCCTGAGCTCACTTTACGCTAATATGTCCTGCCATCCAGTAGCAGAGGTCAAACAGACATATTAGCATACAGTGAGCTCAGGAATCTCACTGCTGCTCATGAGATGGTGGCTGCCAGCAACAGAAAGTGGAAGTTGTGGGTAGCTGTTTTAAATAATTTAAAAAAGTTGATACTGTCTGAAAGCACCAATAGAGAGTTGATGTAGTGTCTGAGGAAAACTGCGTCTTTTCTGGTGTTTTCCTTTAAGTATAGCATGGGGAGGTGAGTAGTGGAGGGTGTTGGGTGGGGGTCAGGACAGTGGCGCAAGACAACAAGGGGCTGTTCTCTTTATTTTAGGTTAACAAAAGGAAAAGATGTGGAGTGGTTTTCTTTATTACAGGTACCTACAGACACTGGGGATTGGGCATCCCAGTGTTGGCTTGATATTGGGGGGCACCAGGGTGGGCACCCTCGTGTGGCATAGGCTTGGGGGAGTGCAGATACAGAGGGAGATGAGCGCAGGCAGGTGGGGTGGTTAAAAGTGATAGCTACTTCACGGCTTCAGATAAAAATTAGCGCTGCCATCTTACAGCGGGGAAGGGAGGTTGAAACTCTAATGGAGAAGAAGAAAAATGTGGGGGTTGGGAATAGACCAAGAGAGAGACAGAGGAAGCACCCGATTGGAGAGCTGCAGAGGTGGCTGGGAACAGACCAAGAGTGAGAGAGACAGAGGAAGCATCCGATCAGAGAACTACAGAGATGGCAGGGAACCGACGCATTTATTTGCTCTGATGAGCTTCAGCTCCACTCACTGGGTGGAGTGTAGAGCACACAGACTGCTGTGCATTTAGTATCCGGTCATGCCCTCAGACCCCCTTTTTTCTCCCCACTCCTCCTTTTTGTTAGCCATCAGCATATCTCTCACTATGCAGCCGTAATAAACAATGACATCCTTACCTATGGTAGCGCCTGATTGGCCGATAGTATGTCACAGTAGTTGGGTTCACGTTTGTTACACTTGCTTGCCTCTGTTGCATACCGCTCTAGCCTGGTGAGGCACATACATTTCGTACTAAGACAGGACATTACAGAACACCACAGAAAGTTGCAAAAAAATGACACTGTGCTTCACGGATAGTGTGGTATGGAAAACGGTTCAAAAAAGAAAGTCTTCTGCTAAAACTGGGTAAGTGGCTCTACTTGGTAGAGTGCTGGATCAGGCAGTGGAGTTCTGGGAAATATAACAAGCACCTTAAAGTTAGAGAATCGCTTTAAAGAGCTAGTACACTACCTGAAATTGGTATAAACTTAAGTACAGCAGAACCCCGCAAATCTGAACTGCTTCGGTACAGCAGAACCCCGCTAATCTGAACTGCTTCGGAGACATTGATGTAGTTTGGATTAGTGGGTGTTCATTGTATCGGGGGCATGATTTTTAGAGAAGTTTTTTTTTTCTTATG
The DNA here is from genome assembly GCA_016271365.2 of Neoceratodus forsteri. Lineage (NCBI taxonomy): Eukaryota > Metazoa > Chordata > Ceratodontiformes > Ceratodontidae > Neoceratodus > Neoceratodus forsteri. Next base: position 309,182,243 of record CM057450.1, read on the forward strand.
TTTATGGAGGGGAAGGGAGATGAAATGTCATTTAGAGCTTATATTTTACTGTTTAAAAACTTTTATTTTTGATTGTAACTTTATTGTCAGTAGGCTTAATTGCTTAAAATAATTAGTAATAGTCTATTGCTGAAGACTGGAAGGTGTGCTCTTTGCTGCTTTGCCTTATAGATTATGCAGCAACAGCAGATGCAGTGGGTTACAATTGGCCTGGTTCTCGAGACGTAGCAGACATTTTTCAAAACGTTCTAGTGTTTCGCTATGGCTCGGAACTGGTTATCTGTCCTCCTCTTTATCTCCCAGTTCTTCTTTCTCTTTCCCGTTGTCACGAACTGCAGCCACAATGCAGTCCTCCGACAACTGAGTGTAGCCGTCCTCCTCTGCATCGCATTGGATCCAGTCTTTTAGTCCATTATGGGACACTTCAAGTGACAGTTTTACCGTGAGCTCCATAAGCACTGCCACATTGTCCTGTTCTGGTTCTGTGGTCTCCTTGAGCTCTCCGCAGATAAGCTCTCAGTGTCACTCTCACTGATTTCCAACAATCAGCTTCAGGTTCTGTTTCGATCTCCGATTTCTGTCCGATTTTTGATTTAACCTACGCCTTTTCAGTAGTTATCAGAAGGACTGAATTCCAGGCATTGGCTGCCATGTAAACAGCGTCCTTCAGTGTCAGCAATTTGACAGGTCCTGGAGGGGGCTGGACTCATTTTTCTCATTCAGGATGTTTTGCAGGAGCTGCTTTCCATAATTGCTCTTAAGGATTTCTAAAATCTCCTGATCGCATGGTTGTAGCTTGGCTATAGTGTTCGGTGGCAGGAATACACAGCAAATCTCCCCGGCTATAGTTTTGAATGTGGGCATTTCAGGGTGGGCGGCCAGACCATGAGAGGGAAGAAAGTGCTTAACGCAGGGAACAGAGTGGGATTTGTACCAGCATAAAAAAAAATGGAACCCTCCATCCAAGCTGACTGCCAAGTTTCTGATGAAAAAGGAATGCTTTCTCCTTTAGGACTGGCCCTGAGATTGGTGTTTCCTTCTCTCTCTTCTCTTGCGCATCCTTCTCGTCATCATCATGTTGCCACATGTCTTTCCACCGGTCTGTACCCGGGTGTACCTTCCATAGTCATGGCAAACTCCTGCAACTTGTGCTTTGCCTCTCTTAATATCAGACACTGTGGATTTGCCGATACCATAGTCTGCTACAAGTGCCACAGCCCTCTCACCGTTCTCTGATGCTCAAGAATGCATAGTTTTTGGGCAATGGTCAGGATGTTTCTTTTTCTCTTAGCCGGGTTACTTTTCAGCTCCATTCTGCAAGCAATGGCCTGGAGTCAAACAGTACAGGTACAGTACATTCTGCTTCATCTCACATCATAAAGACCGTCAGATCACTTTTGGTCACAATCAGGTGAAGCCAATTTAGTAATCAGCTGGAAGACAAGGAGATCAGCTCTGAGTGACGGCTCACAGCACATCAGCATATTGTCAGTGCAGGTTCGAGGAAACTGAAACAGCCATAAGAACACAATGAGATGGTCTGTGCTACCCCTGGAGGTTCCTTAGAGCTGTTCGGTAAAATGGGGTTTGGATTACCAGGGCTGCACTGCTGTCAGCTATTACTTTTTATATCAGAGGTACTTTTTTTCTTTTCCCTTTTGTTAATTAGGTTTTCTGCTTAGCAGTACATTGAGGCGTGGTGTTTGGAAAAGTATTCTTCCTGAAGGCTGACGTATCTAGTTCTTTTCCCCTTCGTACCTCATCACAGTGACTAAAGCAGACCCAGTCCCCTGATGCCAGACTGGTCACAGTCATTGATGTCACTTTGCTGATGAAGTATGAAGGGGAATAGAACTAGGCAAGGCAGGTTATTTGGTATAGAGCCATATCCTAAAAGGCTCGGATCACTGAACAGTCAACACAACAGATCACAACACAACATAAACCTACTTAGGATTAATGCAAACACTAAGGTAAGTCTTAGATTTGTCAGCCTCCAGGTAAAGTACTGCTCTTCACACCCTACTTAATACCATCAGGTAGAAAACATTTTAATGAGCAAAAGGGACAACAATACTTGAGAAATAAAAAATTAACTGGCTGCTTCAAGTTCAAGTTTATTGCAGGACAGCTCCATTGAGCAAGTTCATTCAAAAGGAGGTCCTGGGTGCATGGTTACAACAAATATACAATGCAGGCAATAACATAACAATACATAAATGGCGGAACATGTCTTACAAGGTACATGGGTAAACAGTCCTGGGTGAAAATCAAAAACCAAAAAAATATTTAGTACAAGTTGTTTAAGGAAGGCGGTGTAGTGAGAACAAACTAAGGAAGTAAGGAGAAAGCTAGGGAGGGAGTTTGGAAACAGTTACAGGTGTCCTTTATTTTTGAAGAAATTTACTGAGACTACACTGATAGTTTCAGAGTGGATTGCAGCTGGTTCTAAATAGTTGGTAGGGCACTTGAGAAGGCTCGTCTGCCAAAGGAGGTACGAGTCCTAGGTGCGTTGAGTAGGATAAAATCTGATTTCCTAAGGAAATAAGAGCTGTGGGCAGTATGGATATGTGCTACTAAATAGCTTGGTAATTTATTCAGAAGTTGTTTTAAAACAAGTTGTAAAAACAAGTAGCATTTCTGCCTGCTATTGGTGGAAGAAGAAAACAAAGTTTCAGCTGGAGCCACACATGGGAAACGGGTGCTCACGATAAGAACAGGAATACCAAAACAAGATAACTGAGCAGTCGGCACTCGCAACATATAAAACACATGGCTTGATTAAAATAAAATGCAGTTTATTTAATTCTCACTAAAACATCCAGCACTGGTACACTTGACACGTTTCAGAAATGTATTCCTTTCTCATGGGTGCGCAATGAATGTGACATCTCCCTTAAATACACGAAATTACGTCATGACCCAGTGACAGTATAAATCCACACACATAATAAAAACATGATTTAGGACTACACATCTCTTTACATGCATATATTATGTGTTTTCGTTAGTTATGTGATTCTCATGTTTCCATGTCGTTTTGCACAGTCTGTTTTTATCTCAAAAAAAGGGATGAGACAAGAATGCAGAATGGTAACATCAGTATTTCAAAGAGGGGACCAGATCAAAACAGTCATTTAATCCGGGTATTTGCATACCCAGGGTTTTATTTAACTCTAAAAATTGATTAGCGTTTTGGTCATAAAAGTGCTAAAACTTTGTGAAAATTAATAGCTCTTGCCTCACTGTGTTTAACAAACACAGCACTTCTAGAAAATCTATATAAATACTTTCCGTACAGTTAGTATCATCCCAAGAAAAAAACTGCTAATCAATTATTTAAAACCCTGCATACCCCTAGGCTATAGATCAGAAGGCCTCCCTCTTTAGCAAAAGATTTTCAAAATCCCCACCTCTTGTTTTGGGATTCATCTTCTTTATTGCCCTAAATGTGAATCCATGTTCTGACTCGTTTCATGCATATGTAACATGTTTAGTAGCGTAGTAACATATGAATCTTTACTATTCATTCTAGCCAGGCAGTGTTCCCCCACCCTCAGTTTAAACTGCCACTTGGTCTTTACTACATAAAATGCTCCACACTTCCACTAAGTAGTATAAACGACCCCTGCAGTATCACACATGACGACTTGTCCGATGTCATACTGTCTGCCTGTATTTGTGAAAGTAAGACCTGGTGAAATAGCTGCACAGTGCACGCATCTTTTGCATGGGAAGCATCCTCGTGGACCATTGGGTAACCTGGTAGAGGCCCCCCAGTTGGTTGGAGGCTATATACCAGCATGTCCCCCAGGTTGGATGCCCTACAGTATGCCATCCTGTGTGGTGCCTGGTTAATCTTTCAAATCTGGGTTGCCCTGTAAAACATACAAGTATTTTTATATGTTACTTTCAAAAGATCTCGTATGAGAGGTCTCTGCCCGACTGTAGCAGTTAATTACAATTTTATATTTATTTGGGGCTTGACCTGTGGGACAGTACTTCCAGGTCACTCCCAGCTATATCAAGAAGACATGCTGCTATGGTAGCGTTTCTTTGTTATAAAACTGCTGCAGGGGTTGGTATCCACTGGCTCTGAGTAGAAGCACCCTGTTTTTTAACCAGCAAGCTTGTAACTTTTAGTCTGAGTACTCACTCTTTTGAGACTGTTATTGTGGAGCCCTGCAATTAACAGGAAGCAGGAAGAGAGGGGTGTGTAGTTTTAGTTTTCTAACTAACGAACTACCACTCAGTGTACTGGGCTTATTTCTTGTATCTTGGGGCACATAGGTTGGATATAGTGTGCCAAGATCTCGTATGAGAGGTCTTCGCCTTAATTAAAATTTATCATTTACTTGGGGCTTGACTCCTGGGACAGTACTTCAGGGTCACTCCTGGCAGGCAGGGCGAGCGTGACTTGGCGCGCAAAGACACGCGCATCTCTGTGCATTTGTCTTGCATGTCTAGCAGGGCAAGCAGAATTAAAGTAAGGCAATGTCATATTTGTCTCTAGTATTACTGGAACATAAAAGCACAATATAATACTGGGACTGCTTTATAACTTCTTAGTTATCCCTACACCGATCAAGATGGCAGATACTATTAGGACCCAAGAGGGAGAATATGGTATAAAATGTGCTGAATGTAACATGTACATGATTACAAAAACGCCTAATAACAGCAAGCCATTTACATGAATTAAGTGTCAAGAAAACCTAGAAATGAGCATAGAAATCAGCCAATTTAATAGCAGGCTGTCAGCTCTGGAAGTTAGCCAAAAGGAAATGGTGAATAGATTCAGGTCCTTCATAGATGGGAAAGTGACCCAACATAACCAAACCTAAAGGAAACCCCCACTCAGAAATTAATACAGATAAATTCGGTACAAGACGAGATGCCATCTACATCTTCAATATAAAAAGATCTGACCATCAAAATATCACTACAAATAAAAAAAAAAAAAAAAAAGTAGAGAAGAGGAGAGCTGTGATGACACTGATAACGATTGGTATAAGGTCCAGAGCACAAAAGCAGTTAAAAGGGGATGTATGGCTCAAATCTAGCGAATACCTTTGCTAAACCATTTTGATGCCCTGCTTAATATAACTGAAAGTGAAGATGCAGTGCCTGTTAATCAAAACCATATTATAGATGGACGGACAACCCTAAACGATAACAATCCACTTTAAATGCAGACAGTTAGTGTGCCCTTAATACCTAACATGCGAACGCAAAAGCAAACGGTTAACATCCCTTCAGACACAATATCTGCTACAAATATTAACATGGTACCAACACAAAGCCCTCTACAGGTTACCATGGCATCTGGGATAACTGGAGACATACAGGACATGGAAATTGAGTTGCAATCTCCCAGTAGAGAGGTTATTGCATTAGGAGATTCCATAATCAAATACTTGGACAGAATGATTTGTAATCTCCTGCCCGGGCCGTATTCTGTCAGCAGGGATTATGTCTGACTCCTTGAGTGACCACTCGCCTGTTTTCTGCGTCTGGTCCAACAAGCCTCCAAAAATTACCACTGAGGTCATTGAAGTGAGGAATTACAGTAGGTTTACACCAGCCGACTTCTGCTCCGACCTGAGGAAAACTGACTGGGCCCCTATCGTCTCTCTCCACACTTGACAAGGCACTTGAATATTTCATCCAGGCCTTCTTGTCTGCATCTAATATGCATGCCCCAATAAAAAAGCTCAGGGTACAGGGAAAATGCCATAAATGGCTGAGCCCGAGCCTCAAGCATACCATGCTCCTCCGGGACAGAGCATGGGGCACCTACAAATCCTCTGGCAACTCAGCAGACTGAGAGAAGTACAGTGAGCTGAGAAATCAGTGTAAAAAATCTTCGAAACAGGCCAAATCTCAGTACTTAAATGACCTTCAAGCTAGGCACCTACGTGACCCCAAAAACTTCTGGGGGCCACATAAACGTACTCCTCAAGGGTTCCACAAGTAGTCAGACGGACTCCATCCTGGTAGGGGACTCACTGACCAATGTTCCATCCGTAGTTGCTGAGGCCTTCTGTGCCTCCTTCTCTATCCCAAATGGGCCTCCCCTCCCTAGGCCTGCCCTATACTCTGGAGAGGCATGGGTGCACCTATGGCCTCAATTCCACCTAAAGCTGGTCAATCAGTCTGAGGTACTACCCCTCCTACGCAAAATTAACCCTACTTCCTCCCTGGGCCATGACCAGCTTGAACCTCGCCTACTGAGGGCTGCTGCCCCGGCTATTGCCTGCCCTGTCATCCTCCTCATAAATAAGTCACTTCGGGAAGGAATAGTCCCAACAATGTGGAAGGTAGCAACCATCGTCCCCGTCTACAAAAGTGGGCCCCGAGACAAATTGGGAAACTACAGACCAATCTCCCTTCTCAGTCCCCTTGGGAAAATTCAGGAAAGACTAGTCTCGAACCAGCTACAGGTCTACCTAGAGCAGCACCTCCTCATGGCTGATGTGCAGCATGGTTTTAGGAAGGGCCATGGTACCGACACTGCTCTCATCCGGCTCACAGCGGACATCCTTGCCTCTATGGACCAAGGCTCCCCAACGGGCCCCCTCTTCATTGACCCATCCAAGGCCTTTGACCTTGTCAACCATAATCTCATTCTCTCCAAACTCCTGCTCCTAGGACTGGATGACCACTAGCTGTCATGGTTCAAGAGCTATCTGAACGACCGTACCCAAAAAGTCCGCTGGGAGGGCACACAGTCTGGACCCAGACCTGTTACCGCTGGGGTGCCCCAGGGCTCAATCCTGGGCCCCCTGCTCTTTTCACTCTCCCTCAATAATATTGAGGGGAAACTGTTCCCTCAGTAAACTCATTCTGTATGCGGATGACACTGTCATATGCTGCAGTGACCCCCAACTGAGTGTCATCTCCACAAAACTGTAGGACAGTCTCTGAACTCTTGAGTCCTGGTTCTTTGCAAACTCCCTGAAGCTCAACGAAGAAAAAAACAAAGCCGTACTGTTTGGTTCTAGACGCTTGGGCTCTGACAGAAGTCAGCTGCTGCAGATCAGCACTAACCAAGGAAAAATAGTTGAGGTCATGACCAGTTTCAAATACCTTGGGATCCGTCTTGACCAAGAGATGGCCTACAGTCCCTATATCAACTCCATAATCCAATCTATCCACCAAAAGCTTGGCCTCCTCTACCGTCTGGGGGAACTCCCTATCCTGTGTTGCACGTCGAGCAATTGCCTGCTGCAGTCTTCTCCCCTCCATCCTAAATGGGGCTTCTCTAATGCAATTCCTCAGAGACGGAATTCAATAAACTTGCCGTACTCTATAACCAAGTGGCTCGCTTCGCCACAAACTCCTCTCCTAGGAGACATCATTGTGAGGCACTTAAGGAACCGAACTGGCCCACTCTTCAGCACAAACTAGCCTACCCCGTTGCCTGCCTTGCCTTCAAGTTCTCTACCTTTTGTCCCACTCCCAATCTTAGTGGACTACTCTTCCCCCAAAGTACAGTTCCGAACCCTGCGATCCTCTGCAAATCACTGCCTGGACATCCCTCGGATACGCTCCAACCAAAGCAAACGCTCCTTCAAATTTGCTGCCTCCCACCTATGGAACTCCTTACCAGCTAGCTTGATTGACTCACCTACCCTTAACCAGTTCAAATCTGGACTCAAACTATATTTTCTCAATCTCAGCCTCTGTGGCTGCAGCCGTTAGCTCCCTAGTCCAGGTCTCATTTCCGTCACACTGCCTTGAATCTCCCTTCATCCTGGATATATCTCCAAAACTATGATGTCAATTTTCTGTTGTTGTCTTAATTCCCTACTAATTGGTGTGTAACTTGATGTCATATATTGCTAATAAGAGCTTGAATGTGAACCTGATTCTACCCCTGTAAACTGTTGCTAATGTATATTTGTGTAACTATTGTAACTACTGTAAATAATGCTATTATGTGTCTTTTTCTGTAACTAATTCCGACTCGCCCCTGAAAAAGGGATCTCTGGTCTCAGTGAGCTTACCCGGTTACCAAAATCCAAGTAAGTAAATAAATAATCCTGATAAAGCCACTAGGACCCTCTCTAGCTACAGTGGGGCTAGAATCTATGACATTACTTACATGTCAAACACTATTGTTCAGAGTCTTCCTGAACACCCACTAGTTATAGCACACAGAGGTGCAAACAGCATTTTTCAAGAAACAAAATAAAACAGGATTATGTAGCATTAACCAATAAACTAATTGAACATAATTGTGATGTCTGAAATTCTCCCCATTCCAAAACCTAATGATAAGCAGCAACCAAAAATCAAAGAAATAAATAACTGGTTGAGGGGTTGGTGCCTTAAGCAAGAAATACTGTATTACTTACTCACTGGGAAGAGTTTTCAAACAGACCTGAACTATTCTGCTGGGATTGTCTGCATCTCTGCAGAAGAGGCAGCAGACTTCTGGGTAAACAGTTTGAAACATGTATCCATAAACATTTAAACTAGGTGACAAGGGGGAGAGGTTGGACATTGTATCCTCTCTGGAAATGGGGACAACCAAGAAGTAAATGAAGTGCTCAAACTCAGCACCACTCACTGTGAACTCAACAATGACAGTTAATAGTGGCTCTAGTATCTTCAAAATACTACTATTGAATGCACGAAGCTTAAGTCCCAAAAATAATGAACTTGCTTGTCTTAAACCAAAATAACATAACATGTTGTGGTGTGACCGAAACCTGGTTTAAGGAAGGGGACTGGAACACTGAAATACCTGGTTATCAACTGATACAAAAATACAGGAAAGATGAAAAGGGAGGTGGCGTTGCCTTTTATATAAATGAAAACTTAGCATGTGAACTTAATGATGGCTCAGTAACCAGCAATGAAATTATATGGGTACATGTCAAACTTGCTACCAAAACAACAACTATCAGACTGGCTTACCGGTCACAGAGTTTAAAAACGGAGGAGAGTAATAACTTCTTATCTGAAACAGAAAACGAAAGTATCCAAGGAGACTTTGTTCTACTGGGAGATTTTAATATCCCTGCCATCAACTGGAACATGCTTAAGGGGTCCAACTCCATAAAAAATCGGTTTGTGGATATCACAGTACTTCAGAACCTCGATCAACTAGTTACGGAAGCAACCAGAGACAATATTATATTAGAGCTTATATTCTAGGGACATGGATATGTTGTTCATCCACACTGTCTGGCAGGTTCCTTGCCGCTTTAAATATTGCCGGAAGGTCTTCAAGCTGGCTTCTCCGAGCCACCCGGGTGGTAAAACTCTTGGCTGCGCCCCATGACGCCAGATCTTCCTTACAGCTTGGAAGCTCAGGTTCCCTCCTTAACGCTCTGCGTATAGACTGGATACTAATTCTTCAGTTTTCAAGACTTCGGTCTAATTACTCCCTCGCGGCTGCGATGTACAAATAGACTCCCGGATTTCGGCAGTGCCTACGAGGGCAGAAAATGTACAGGACGGATCCATACTCCACGTGCGTCTACTACCTTGGCCTAGATCATGACCCGCAGGCCTGCGAGTTATGCCGTTCATTTTTGGCCAACGCCCTGGAAGACCGCTACTGCTCGGGTTACAGCTTGCCCAAGAAGCGCCACCCACCGTGAAGTCCAAGGAAGTCTGCCATGTGTCCGGTGGCTGGCTCGGCTGAGCAACTTGAGCAGATGATTGCCCTCGAGGAGGAGGCGGCGCAGGCCACATCTTCATCCTCCTCGGTCGTGGCATTTATCCCGCTCTCTCTGGGATCCACCTACACAGCTTCTTTTAAGGAGCTTTGCCAATCCCTTTCCACAAAGGAAGAGGGGCCATCGGGACACTCTTCTCGGTCCAAAAAGAAGGACTCGAAAGGTAAGTCCCACCGTCGGCATTCTTGGGAGCGGGAGAGGTCCCCTTCCCCGGACAGTCGACTCTCTACTTCAGTCGAGGTTGCGGCTAAGGCCGCTGGCTTCATGGTGTCCACGTCTGGTCAGCCGGCCAAGACAACCATCGACACTGTCTCTCGACTGGCGAATCAGACAACCCTTCTTCACTGGTTCCCCCGGTGGAGGCCGAGGACTTGCCTGTGCCTTCTGTGCCGGAGTCTCCGGTCAAGGCTCCCGAGCCGAGGGAAGAGCGGGTGTTCCCCGCCCCTTCCCAGATCCGCCCTCAGAAACACCGAGGATCTCGGTCTTGGACCCCGTCTCGGTCCAGCCGATCCCACCGACATCGGCGGTCTCGGTCTCTGCACCGAAATAAGCGGCGGCGCCGCTCATCCTCGTCTTCCTCCTTTGAAGAGGAGAGGCTTTAGCGCAGATTGTGTCGACGCTACGAGGACCTAATGTGGCAGCAGTTACTTCTGTCCAGGAACAAGCCGACGCCGTCGCGTTCCCCGGCCATCAAGTGACTGTCAACCGAACGGCCGAAACAACCCCTCGCGGTAGTCGAGATACCCAAGCCTGGGCCGGCTGTTCGGCTGAAGCCAGCTGCCCCACCGATTGTAGGGGAACCTCCGCCTCCACAACCGAAATCGGGGGCACCGACCAAGGACTCTCTGTCGGGTCAGGGTCTGCCCCACAGGTTGTCTGTCACCCTCACTCCCGACCGTCCTCGGCAGGTGGAGGGTGGCTCAGGCCCCAGGCAGCTCTTCGCGGACTCCTCGGAGTCAGACGACGACTCCTTCCTGTTTTCCAGGCCCCTTGACCTGGAGTCCTCCGGGGGCAGTCGATGGACAAGAGCCCATCGTCCTTTATAGGTTTGCTTCGGCTCATCTTGGAGTCCACCAAGATGCAGCTCGAGTCCGTATCCAAATGGGCCACGTATCCCCTGACGGAGATACTGGACCAAGGGGTTTCTCCTACAGAGGCCTTTCCGGTGCCTGAGGCCATTGTTGGCTTAGCCTTGGAGCTTTGGCAGTGGCTGGCTTCCTGTTCTGTGCCTTCGGCCAGGATGGCCAGGAAGTATGCGGTCCCTACCAGCTCTTTTGTCCAGTTTTTCGGAGCATCCCTCTGCGGAGGGGTTGGTTACCGATAGTGTTTTCCGGCATTCCAGGAACGCTAGGGATGTGGATAAGCCCCCCGACAAGGAGTCCAAAAAGCTGGACTATGCCGGGTGCAAGGTGTACGCTGCATTCTCCCTTGGCCTCCGCCAGGCCAGCTCGGCTGTGCTGATGGCACACTTCTCCCACGCCCTCATGGGCTCCCTGGATGAGATGATCCCTCATCTCCCGGACGACCTGCAGACCACGGTCAAGCAGGTGCGGGATCAGGGAAGGGTGGTGGCAAAGCAGCAGCTCCAAATGGCTCTAGACACTGGAGACTCCTGTGCCAGATTAGTTGCGGCCGCAGTGGCCATGCACCGCAGGGCATGGCTGAGGATATCCACCCTCATGACGGATACCCAGCATAAACTGGCAGATGTCCCCTTCTTCGGCCCTGGAGTGGAAGGCCACCTCCAGCGGATCGAAAAGTCCAGTGCTACCCTGGACTCTGTCACCTCCATCCAGAAGGACAAGGGCCGTCATCAACAACATAAGTCCTTTCACCCTTCTGTGCCTGCGGCACATCTGGCCCAACAGCATCAGCATAAGGGCCAGCAGGCTCACGCATGGCATCCCAAAGCCAAGCCTGCGGCTTCCTCTAACAGGAAGCAGGGAGGAAAAGGCCCAGGAGGTCCCTTGGCTGGTCCCTCCTCCAAGCCTGCCCAGTGACGGGTTGAGGGGTGTCACCCCCAGCCTCGTCACTCCCAGATGGCTCCGCCACTCCCTTTCCGCCTGGTCCGCTATCACCACGGACTGCTGGGTGTTGGACATGGTAGGAAAGGGCCTGCCCCTGGAGTTCGAGCAGGCCCTGCCCTTCCGAGCCGTCGCCCCTCGGAGGGCTACGGGGTCCGCAGCCTCTCTGTCAGCTCGTCGAGCCGACATCGCCCTGCTCCTCGAAAAAGAGGTGATCAGGAAGGTGGCGAATCCTCCACCAGACCCGGGGTTTGTGTCCAGGTACTTCCTGATCCCGAAACGGACAGGGGGCTGGCGCCCCATTCTAGACCTGCACAACCTGAACAGGTTCCTAAGGTCTCGAACCTTCAGGTTGGTCACTCTGGCTCAGATCATTCCATCCTTGGAACGAGGCGTGTGGTTCTGTTCTTTGGATCTCCAGGACGCGTTCTTTCACGTCCTAATCCATCCATCCCACCAGAGATTCCTCCGCTTCAGAGCAGAGGGATCCCTCTACGAGTTCCGGGCCATGCCCTTCGGCCTTTTCCTAGCTCCCAGGGTCTTCACCAAATGCATGGCAGTGGTGACAGCATTCCTGCGGTGCCGAAGGGTCCGGGTGTACCCCTACCTGGACGACTGACTGATTGCAGCCCCTCCAGAGCAGGGGCGGAGCGGTCAGAGATCTGGCCTCAGGTTTGCTCTCAGGTTGGCCTCCTCATCAACAAGGCCAGAGTCGAACTCGTGCCAAAGCAGGTGATACAATTCATCGGGGCAGAGCTCGACTCTCTATGAGCCAGAGCACAGCTCGGCCGGACAGGGCAGGGTTCTTTCCTCCTTTGCCCAGTCATTTGGGTTGGGCAGTTGCGCCCTGCCGGGACTTCCTCGCCTCCTGGGCCTCATGGTGGCCTGCACCAGCGTGGTCCGTTGGGCCCGTTGGTACATCGTCCCCCTTCAATGGGGGCTGGCCAGCCAATGGTCACAGCACTTCGATCCCTTGGATCAGCTAGTGACAGTGACCCAGGGGATGTGGAATGCCCTCCAGTGGTGGACCATTCCAGCACATCTGCAGGAGGGCATCCCGTTCGTCCGCCCCAAGCCAACGGTCTCTATCGACCGATGCCTCTCTGATGGGCTGGGGTGCCCATCTGGGGGAGCACAGAGCGCACGGCCTCTGGTCCCCTTGGGAGTCCTGATGTCCCATCAACCTGCTGGAGCTTCGAGCGGTTCATCTAGCCTTCACCGCCTTCGCTCCGTTTCTACGGGGTCAAGTGGTCCAGGTCCAGACGGACAATACCACGACCATGTACTACCTAAACCGCCAGGGCGGGACGCGCTCCATGCCTCTGTGCAGGGAAGCTCTCCATATTTGGTCACTCGTGCACAGCCTGGAGGTGGATCTCCTTGCCATCCATGTGGCAGGAGCCTCAACATTCTGGCCGATGCCCTAAGCCAGATAGGAGCTGCGTCCCACGAGTGGTCTCTCCTGCCGGAGGTAGTACAAGATCTGTTCTCCCACTGGGGCATGCCTCAGGTGGAGCTGTTTGCCTCCAGGGAGAATGCGAAGCTGAGACTGTTTCATGCCCTCCTCCCTCAGCAGGGCTCGCTGCAGGGGGATGCTTTCTCGAGGCTGTGGACCCTGGGCTTTTTCTACGCCTTTCCCCCATTTCCCTTGATCCACAAGGTGCTTCTCAAGGCAAGGAGGGACAAGGCGCAGGTGATTCTGGTAGCCTCAGACTGGCCCCGCCAGTTCTGGTATCCAGATCTCCTCAGTCTCGGCTCCAGGCTCCCGAGGCGGCTTCCAGCCCGCCCGGACCTGATCTCAGTCAACAAGGGGAATGTACTCCATCCGGACCTTCAGTCCCTGCACCTGACGGCCTGGTTCCTGAGCGGCTAGAGTTCCAGGCCTTGGGTCTTTCCGACAAGGTCCTCAGTGTTGTTGAGGCATCCCATAAGGAGTCGACCAGGAAATGCTATGCCTTCAAATGGAAGAGATTCTCCATTTGGTGTCAGGGCAAAGGGCCTGGACCCTTCCTCCTGTTCCTTGGCAAGCATTCTGGACTACCTGTGGTCCCTTTCTCAGCAAGGGCTTCGGTTGATGACCCTTAAGGTGCACCTGGCAGCCATCTCTGCTTACCAGGTGTGGGCTGGGAAGCAGTCGGTGGCACAGGAGAAGGTGGTTGGGCGCTTTTTCAAAGGCCTTGATCACATACCCTCTCCGGTGCGAGAACCTCCACCTCCGTGGGATCTACTGCTGGTATTGGCTAAGCTCATGGGCAAGCCATTCGAACTGATGCACAGGCGTGACATCTCTCACCTGTCATGGAAGACCGCCTTCTTGGTGGCTATCAACGTCAGCCAGAAGGATGGGAGAGCTCCAGACGCTTTCCATAGAGTCTCCTTATCTGGTCTTCCACAGAGACAAGGTTGTCCTGTGCCCCCACCCGAAATTCCTTCCGAAGGTGGTGCCGGAGTTTCACCTTAACCAGGTGTTGACTCTGCCGATGTTCTACCCCAATCACACCTCGGAGGCCGAATATAGGCTCCATACTTTGGACCCTAGAAGGGCGCTCACTTACTATAAGGAGTGGACGGCTGAAGTTCGGGGAGAGGTTCGCCAGCTGTTTGTCACGTACGCTGAATCCACACCTGGCAGACCTGCAGCCAAGCAGACGATAGGCAGGTGGGTCACCTCCTGCATAGATCTCTGCTATAGGTTGGCGGGCATGGAGCCTCCCAGAGGGATAAGAGCTGATTCTACCCGCCATACCGCTGCATCGGTGGCTGCTTCCAGGGACGTCCCTATCCAGGAAATCTGCAGGGCTGCTACCTGGAAGTCAGCACACACCTTCATCACCCACTACCACATCGACCTTGAGTCACGCCAGGATGCTGGTTTGGGGGCCTCGTTCTCAGTCTTTATTTCCCAAGTAGTGCGCCTTGCCTCCCTCCTCCCGGAGAACTGCTAGGAGTCTGCCAGACAGTGTGGATGAACAACATATCCATGTCCTAGAAATACAGGTTACTCAACTGTAACAGGAGTTCTAGGAATGATGTTGTTCATCCACGACCAACCTCCCAGACTTGAACGCACAACCTGGCTTCCAGCGGGCTAGATCTGGCGTCATGGGGCGGAGCCGAGAGTTTTACCACCTGGGTTGGTGGGAGGAGCCAGCTTGAAGACCTTCCGGCAAGATTTAAAGCAGCGAGGAACCTGCCAGACAGTGTGGATGAACAACATATACCATTCCTAGAACTCCTGTTACAGGTGAGTAAGCTGTATTTTACTAACTGCAGTGACAGTATACAGGACATTAAAACATTACCCCCATTGTGTGATAGTCACCACAGAATGGTACTTATCGAATACAACAGTATTACCAAAAACAGTAAAGGAATAACTCCCATAAAAGTTTATAACAAAGCAGATTATATCAGTATGAAAAAATATTTCAGGATTTGGGACTCGCAAATGGACCTAGTAAATCAAGATCTTGATACTACATGGAGCAAGATTAATAAACAGATCGCCCACCGCATAGAAAAAACGGGTGCCAGCTCGAACTGAATACGGAAATAATCGATGCACTCTACCCTGGTGGAATAATAATATCAGGAAACAAATTAACAGGGGAAAAAAAAAAACAATATGAGAAATATACTAAAAATCCATCACCAGGTAATTGGCTAAAATTTAAATTAAATGCCCAGAAAACTAAAACTATGATGAGAAAAGCAAGATTAAAAATCAACATGGTATCCAAAGTGAAGGACAACAAAAAAAATTTATAATTATATTGGTTCTCTAAAAGGTAAACAAAAGGTTATAGGCCCACTTAAAAATGACACAGGAATTATAACCAACAGTTTCTCATATACCAAGGTTAATATCCCAGTCATTTCCCATGATAAAGTAGAAAATGTAATAACTTCACTAAGAATAATAGTTCTGCAGGTCCTGATGGCATCACCCCCAGGTTACTAAAAGAAATTAAAAATGAACTAGTGGGTCCATTAACATGCCTATTTAACATATCACTTCAAGAGGAAAAACAATATCTGAATGGAGAGCGGCATTAGTTACCCTCATACATAAGGGTGTTACTCTGAATACACAAAACAATTACAGACCCAATGAGCCTTACTTCAGTCATCGGGAAATTAATGGAAAAATTACTTCAGAGCCATATATTAGAACATATAAACAACCTCGGACTGGTGGACCCAACACAGCATGGATTCACCAAGGGTAGATCCTGTCTTCCTAACCTTATACACTACTTTGAGCCAGTAAGTAGTGCACTGGACAAAGGCATCCCCGTGGACATCATTTGTCTTGAGTTTGCCAAAGCCTTTGATAAAGTGTCACATCATACCCCTCTGCAGTTACTGAGTGAAATTCAGTTACACCCAACATCATTAATTGGATAAACGTCTGGTTAGACGCCCGTCAACAAAGGGTAGCTATCAAGGGACATCTTTCAGACTGGTCATTAGTTGCCAGTGGAGTACCACAGGGATCAGTTCTGGGCCCCACTTTATATAACATACTGGTCTCAACACTGCAAACCACTAGTATTACATGGCTATGCAAGTATGCGGACAATTGTAAACTGGGAGGAATTGTTCAGACTGTGTCAGAAGGGAAATAACTACAGAACAATCTGGATCAAATATCAAAATGGGCAGCAGAAAACAAAATGGTTTAATGAAAAGAAAAGCAAGGTAATGCATCTGCGGGCTAGAAATCTTCAAATTCAATATAAACTGAATAACATCATACTTGGAAATACTATTGAAGTAAAAGACCTAGGGATCTGGATTACAGATAACTTACCCTTTGACAAGCACTCTATAACTGTCAAAAAGAAAATGGCAGAGAATTGTGGGATGTTTTCTAAAAAGTATTAAAGGTAGAAAGGGAGAAGTGATTCTACCCTTGTACACGGGTTTGGTGCGCCCCCAATTTGAATACTACTACCAGTTCTGGGCTCCCTACACTTTGAGAAGTTCCAAATGTATAGAAGGGAATTCAGAGAAAGCTCACCAAAAAAAAAATGTAACATGCAAAATCATAGTTATACTAGGATACTAAAACTGTGGGTCTGTACTCTGCAAAATACAAACAACTGAGAGGGGATCTTTGTCTAACTTTTATAAAGCAATAAAAGATCATCTTATGACTAAAACAATAGGGCTTGTGCCGTATAAATCTAACGTATCCACTAGAGTCCATGATTACAAACTAATTGGTGAAAGAAACATAACATAAAAAAGAGCACATTTTTCACATAAAGAATAACTGTTTGGAACACCCTCCCACAACAGATAGTTGAAAGTCAAAATTATAATGATTTGTAAACAAAGGCTAGACCACTATATGGGAAAAAAAGTATGTGATATCCACCCATGATACATGAGTGGTGAATTCATTAAAAGGCTTAATTGCCTACTGAATTCGTATTTTACTATGAAACTGGCATGGGCAGAATAAGAGGTCACAAAATTACATCTGGCTTCTGTAGTCCTGGTGGAATTTTGAAAAAAGGTGATACTCTGTTGTTAGATCTATCATCCATTTCTGCATCCCGGATAATCCCATGGACATATCCCCTTTCTAGAAACCATCCTGTGAGGTCAACAGCTGCTGAATCATATTTTGACTTAGTGCTGCAGTTACGCCTAATTCTAAAGAATTGTTCCTTGGGAATATTCTGTATTACATGGCATGGATGGCAACTTGAAGCTAAAAGTAAAGCATTTTTATCCATCTCCTTTAGATAAATGTCTGTTGCTACATTGCCCATCCTGTCTTCTGTGATTTGTAGGTCTAAAAAGTTAACCATATTCCTATCTGCTTTAAATGTGAATCACATATTCTTATTGGTAGAATGCAAATGCAAGAATTCCTCAGATACCAGAATGGTACCAGTCCATACAATAAGGATGTCATCTATAAAGCGTCACCAAAGCAATGCTTTGTCAAAAAATGGATTCATGTCCCTGTCTTGCACATGGATAGCTTCCCAAAGGCCAACATAAAACGTTTGCTGCATTGGGCGCAAATGTCAGACCCATGGCAGTTCCCTTTATCTGAAGATAGTCTTCTGAAAAGTAAAGACATTAAATTTGAGGACAAATTCTGACAATTTTAGCAAACATTCTGCCAAAGGTTTAGCATTTTCTCCCTGTTTGCCAGTGCTTCCAGTGCAGCCTCCTAGGGAATGTTAGCAACTCAATAGCCATAGTGATCAGCTATGAGTCCCTATCTACCTCC
The DNA here is from genome assembly GCA_016271365.2 of Neoceratodus forsteri. Taxonomy (NCBI): domain Eukaryota; kingdom Metazoa; phylum Chordata; order Ceratodontiformes; family Ceratodontidae; genus Neoceratodus; species Neoceratodus forsteri. The sequence continues at coordinate 309,200,212 of CM057450.1, forward strand.
CTGTTCTCCAGGATCTGTAAAGTATGACATATATATATATATATATATATAGTGCTCCCAGGTCGCTCCTGTAAAAAGCTTTCAGCTTAGTGTGCTATACCTGGTTAAACAACTAAAATAAAAAAAAAAAAGATATCTTCAAGATGTGATCTTAATGAATTGACAAAAGATCTAACATGAGTATCTACACACTTGGCCATGGCTCTGTAATGCTGCCTATCCCACTCACTATGGGACAGCCAGGGGGCTGTGTCAGAGATTTGTTGACTTCTCGTAACATAAGCTCTGTTTACACCTTCGTAGCGCTCTTCAACTTGCGACACTCCACTCCTGCATTATGGCCGCAGCAGTTCTGCTTTCTGTCCACGCAGCCAGTTGCTAAAATGGTTGTCTCCCCCACCCCCCCCAACTTAGCGATGACCAGCTGGTGACGTACATGAGGCGCTAAAGAGCCAGGAGGCGCGTTCCCAGCTTATCACGCCCAAGTTCTGCAAACAGCATTTTTCAACAGCAGAAAAGAAAGCTGAACTCTGGGAAGAGTGCATACAAATGTAAAATGAGGGCTACAAGTATTAGGAATTAGGGTCGCAAACTGGGACCACAGTACTGGGTATGCGTGAATGCATATGCATATCCTGGGGGGAAGAGAGAGGATATGCATATGAATTAGTGCATGCCTAGTATTGTGGTCCTAGTTTGCGACACTAATTCCTGATGCTTGTAGTCGTTGTTTTACATTTTTATGCACTTTCCCCGAGTTCAGCTTTTGTGCTGTTGAAAAATTCCTTTTGCTGAACTCAGGTGTTCTCTGACTTATCTTCCTAAATACAGGAAATGCTGTCAAGGAGCCACTTAATGCTGGGAGAAAAGACATTCAGATTGAGTGCCGTGGACTGTCTACATGCCAGGTAATTTGCTGTTAAGTAGCTTGCTTTGATACATGTCCCCTCTCCCGAGTTGCATCAGAAACCCAATGTGAAGCGCTCGTAGGACGCTCCCGGAAGTGTCTACACTACTGACTTTGAAGCACATCAGTCCATCAGTTCAAAGTTGGTAGTGTAAATGGGGCTATTGATAGTAGGTCTGACAGGGTAGGGAGTAATCAAAATGTTTTTGCTTGCACATCTGTTTCACCCTTTTGAAAAGCCTGTGACAGCATACAGATATGCTAACAATTTAGGGCAAAACAGTTTTTACATACCTCTACATGCATTTATTCCGTGGTGTGTGGGTTTTTTTTTTTGGGTTATGTGATTCTCATGTTTCCACATCATTTTGCACAGTCTGTTTTTATTATATGTGTAGATTTATATTGTTACAGGGTGATGATTTCATTTTGTATGTGTAAGGGAGAAGTCACATTCATTGGGCACCTTTGAGAAAGGAACATGTTTCCAAAACGTGTTAAGTACTGCTTTTCACATCTTACTTAATGCCATCAGGTAGGAAACATTTTAGTGATCAAAAGGAAGAAAACACTTGAGAAATAAAAATTAATAACTGGCTACTTTTAAAAATCGGTACCATTTTTTGTCTGCTGTTGTTGATGGAACTAGCTGTTTAATACTTCTGCCATATAATGCTGGCCCGGTGGCATGAACTGTTGATGCGCTGGGCACTTTACCTCCTGCCACACCAGTGACTCAGAGTCAGGAACGGACTCTGATTGCTCAGGGGCTGGCAGGGAGAGGAAGGATCGAGTGTCCACAGATAGCACTCCTTCCTCAGGGAGGGGGATTAGTGTGGCATGCTGCTTGCCTGCGAAGCACATGCACGTCACCATGTAGGAAAGGGACCCTCGTTCAGGGTACTGGGGCCATCTCCGCGGAGCAGAGCTTAGACATTGCGCCCATTGCACGTCCATGGGCCCAGGGTGAAAACTTGGAGGAAAACCACCCCAGACGGCAGGACGAAGACCGATCCTGTACAGGCCCCGCACCAGTGATCTGGCACAGTCACAGTCCTGTGGCAGAGGACGGCAGTGAAAGTAAGTCCCAAAGGAGTCTGGTGATGGAGCTTGTTGGGGGCTGCCAGGGTGAATCAGGCACATAAACAGATTACAGAAAAAAAATACTTCTGTTGTACCAGTACCTAGACTAGACCCAGTTGTCATGTAACGTAACTTTGTTTCTTGTTGTTACAGAGGAGTATCGGAAGCGGCAGGCTACCAGCCATTTCAATGAAAATCTGCAGTACATGCTGGGTTCCAGGTATACACCAGACAGTGCTGTTACACAGAAGGTAAGCATTACATCTCACATTTACAGCATGTCCTCCTTTACAGAAATTTTGTGTGTGTGCCCACACCCATGTATGCACTTCAGATCTGTTTTATTTTGTCAGGTGCTATAAAGAGTCAACCAGCCTGATGGTGCTGGCACAGTAAAACTATCACATGGGCAAGCTGAGTGTGATTCTGAGCTCGAGTCCTCACTCCTCGGGCCAGATGGAGTTTGATTAGCATCAACAGAAGTGTTGAAATCTTCTTCGAGGATATCTCTCATCAGGCTACACCTATGGAACTATAGCTGCCAGGCGCTAGGACCACATGGAATCTTTTGTGCTAGCAGACTTCTATGGACTGCCCACGCTGACGTCGTATGTCAACGTCCTCACTATACAAACATGGGCGGCCTTGCGTCCTTCTCAGTTCTTTTCCAACCATCGACCATTCTCACTGGACTCCATGGAGACACCACCACTTCAGTCGACCACCAAATCTTCGATATTCTTACTTTTTAAATTTTTTCCTCACCCTACTAGTTATCACTTTATTTTAACGTGATTAATGTCATTGTGTATGTCGACGACCAACTCTGCAAAACTTTTCCGATATTGCGAGTGTGGTGGAAAAATTTACGATGATGACCACAATGCCTGCATCTGGTCCTGGAGAGGCCCACAATGTTAAGGCCTGCGAAATCTGCCTCAGCTTCAACCAGTCTACCCAGCAACACTGTCAGAAAGCCCTGCAGTCTTTCCTCCTTGAACAGAAGGTAGCCATAATGGAGAGAGAGCTTCAGGAGAGAGGCTCCTCTGCTTCGGCAGCCCCATTCACAGGCTCCCACTCTTCGAAGGCCCTGGATAAATCATTAGGGAAGTCCAAGCACCGGGAGAGGGAGCAGAACAAGGATAAGTCCCTCCAGTACGCTCTTGGTCGCTGCTCCACATGGTGCTTGCCACTGTAGCATCATTGTGTGCTTCAGTGGCGACACCTCCTGTCACTCAAACCCTTGCTTCCACAGGGTCGGCTTTAGCAGTGAGTTCTGCTGGACCTCCCACAGCCAGCAAAGGTTTGTCGACCTTGGGCCTTCTGATGCCGCCATCGATGCTGCAAGCCCTGCCACTCGGACCTCAACTCCCTCAGGATCATCTGGCAGTGGGTTCTGCCGGACTCTCCATAGTCGATGATGGTCTGTCAGAGCTCTTGCCTCCCCCATCAAGGCCGCAAGCTGCCTTGTTGATGCCGGGAATTCAGCCTCCCCTGTCGACGCTGCAAGGCACTCCAGCAACACCAACCACTGTTGCTGTCCGGACGGTGCTCTTTTCCTTTGTGGAGATCGTTCAGTGCCTTGTGTCTCCTCCGGGCCTGACAACACTGGGGCCTACCAGACCAGCCCCCCGTGTCAACGCCTTCCATGACAGTGTGCCCTGCTCACTCCAGGGCATCTGTGTCCTCACTGCCTTTCTTGCAGTACTTCACAGCCTGTCGACGAGGGTCAGGAATACATTCCTGACCTCATCCCACAAGAGAAGGAGGAGAAAGATATGGATAGAAGCCCATCTAGATCCAACTCCACCATTTCCTCAGGGAGTAAGGACTCCACAGGGTATACTGAGAGATCCCCTCCTGAAGACCCTCCTTCATCTCAATGATGAAGCAGCTCCAAACAGCAATAAGGTTTGATGCTGCGGAGCAAGACATTACCAGGAGAAACGTGGTTGAGTTTCTGGAACTACCAGATCTCCCCCTCTTATTATTATTATTCCTGTACTGGCTGCCCTAGAGGATGCCACTATGGCTGCTTGGTACAGACTAAGTTTGATCCCTGCCATGCCCAGAAAGGCAGACAGACTGTACCAGGCTCCCTCAGGGGAAGCCTTTTTCCACAGGGCAACCTCAAGCAGATTCATTAGTGATAAATGCAGCCTGTGATAGGTCGAAGAGGCCTCAGCTCCTCAGTTCTCTTTCCTCAGATAAGGAGTTGAGAAAATTGGACCTCATGGGCAAGAGGACCTTTGCCTCTGCCACACTGGGCCTCTGAATAGCAAATCACCAGGCCCATATGGTCAAATTCTAGGATACCCTCTGCATAAATGCCAAAGCAGCAGCTCAGGCCCTTCCCAGAGGGTCCTCAGAAGCAGGAGATACTTAAGGCCCTCCAGACTGGGGCAGATGTAGGTAAGCACCTATTGAGGTCTACCTATGACATCTCAGATGCCTCAGCCAGAACAGCTGCGGCTAGCATTCTGCCCCAGAAGGCATTCTTGGCTCACGGTGTCAGGATTTTCTGGTGATGTCCAGCAATCCAGCTGCCATCACCCACTCAGCCAAGTCTCAGAGAGCTTCCAGGGTGGGGCTCCCCAAGCCTCCCTCCGCCTCTTGACTCGCGATCTGCCCCCCCACACACACACACACTTCTAGTTCCTAAGCAGCCAGTAGGGCCAGGTTCGCCAACCACCTACCAGGGTGGGAGGCGATCACACCAGACTCATGGGTCCTTCAGCTAGTCACTCAAGGTTGCACACTGGAGTTCGTGGAGAGACCTCCAGAGAAGCCTCCAGGTCTCTCACTACCTGCAAGGTCACATTCCCTTAATGAGGGAGGAAATCTGTGCTCTTCTAAGAAAGTCTGCCAAAGAGCCCATTCCTCCAAACCAGGCGGGAAAGGGGCATTACTCTCACTTCTTCCTGGTCCCCAAAAAAGATGCGAGTCCTTTAGCCAATACTGTACCTCGGCTCACTCAATCTGTTCATTGAGTATGAGAGATTGTACATGCTGACCCTCACAGGTCTGTCGCCACTGCTTCACCAGGGACACTGGCTCTGCGCACTGGACACGCAGCATGCATATCTGCACATCCCTGCCTTCCCAGCCCACTGCCGCTTCCTTAGGTTCGCCTTTCATGGGGGAGCATTTTTAATTCACAGCACTCCCCTTTGGCCTTTCATTGGCACCCAGGATTTTTACTAAGTGCCTAGCGGTGGTGGGAGCGGTTTTGCATCTCCAGGGCCACTATGTGTTTCCGTACCTCGACGACTGGCTTCTGTCAGCACTGTTGAGGGACAGCCTGGAAGCTTCCCTGTCCGCTACCCTGGACCTGTTCTCTCGGGTGGGGGTTATGGTGAACTACCCCAAGTTTCACCTTACTCTCTGTCAGCACCGCCAGTTCATTGGGGCGGTGCTGTATGCAGACCAGGGCCAAGCTTTCCTCCCTTTGGACAGGGCAGAAATGCTACAACTACAGGCCAGGCAAGTGGCTTCTAGCTGTTGGGTTATGGCCCAATCTGTCCTGCACCTTCTGGGCTTCATGGTTGCAGCTGTTCCCACTGTTCCTCTAGCCAGGCTCCACACGCAGTGGACACTGCAAGTTCAATGGGACCAGTGGTCAGACAACCTGGACCACAGGGTCCTGGTGTCCAACCCTATGCGGCAGGATCTCATCTGGTGGCAGGACCTGAGCCATCTCTGCCGAGGGGTTCCTTTTCAGTCTGCCCCTCAAATCCAGACCCTGACCATGGACGCGTCCAGTCAGGGCTGGGGTGCTTACTTAGGGGACCACAGAACCCAGGGATCCTGGTCTCAGTGGGAACTGTCTTTGCTCATCAGCGTGCTAGAGATGCGTGCAGTGCTATACGCCGTTCAGGCATTCCAGTCCCTTCTCCTTCTGGTCTCCTCATCCAGTCTGACAACATGTTTGTGGTTTGGTACCTGAACAAGCAGGGAGGCACACGGTTGTACCCTCTGTGCAGGGAAGCGATGCTTGTGTGGTACTGGGCGGTTCAGCACTGCCTCCAGCTCATGGCAGTGCATGTCCCAGGCATTCAAAACATCCTAGCAGACAGTCTCGGCCACACTCGGGCAAGGGCACATGAGTGGGAACTGAGGCAGTCAGTGGTCAAGAACACCTTCGACCTTTGGGGTCACCCAGATCTAGATCTGTTCGCTTCCCCATACAACGCAAAACTACCCAGATCTTCATGGACTCTAGTCTCCACCACTCATTCACACTCATGGGATAGCGCGGGAGGAGGAGGTAGGACACCAGAGACAAACATTTTTTAGAGGGGCTGGGCAGGATAGGACCACACTTGAGCGGCACTATGAAACTAACTCGCGCCTCTGTAGGCTATCTCGCCATTGACTCCCCCAACTGCCTCCGTTCCTTTTCTCCCGCCGCCGAGTAAGCTTGGATATCGATATCGCGTGCCTGCCAGTCAAACTTTTTATCTATACGACAGCAGCATTAAGCCATTCAGTATTACATTTTTAGTATTCTTTTCTTATTTTTAAAGAAGAAAAAGATTTATGAAGAAGAAGAAGAGGGAAGAAGAAGAAATTCTCACCTGCTGTCAACAGAGTCGACCTTAGACTGTAGCGGTGACAGTAGGAAGACTTTGTTTGAAAGTTGTTATGGCAGAGAGGCTGTGTCCGGTCTGCTGCCCTTCGCGAAGGGGGGGGGCTGGTCAGACCATGGGCAGCCCTGTGCTCTGGGGGGAGAACAGTCTGCTGAAGCACAAATCTGGCAGTTCCGTGGATCCGGCTTCACTTGACCTCGACTCTTCTTCCTCCTCCTCCTCCTCCTCTTGGGGGAAGAAGAACTGGTACCGCTCAAGGTCGCCCTCTGGTACGTCTGCACGTGGCTCATCAGTGGTGAGGGGCAGTAGGCCTGAACCGACTTTGGTGGGTTCCCCTTGGCCCCGCTGTTAACGGCTGCATTCTTCAACACCGGATTCCATCTCTGTCCTCGATGGAGTTTGGGTGAGCAGTTCCACCTTTGGGCCACTTCTTTGGAGCAGGGGGTTCAACTTCTGTCCAGTTTTCCTGGCCAGTGTTCCCGTTCCGGGGCCTTTGAGCCACTGGACCGGGGTTGGGTCAGGATGTGCGCGGTGCCCTCTTTGGTGCCTTCACCATCGCGTCAACCCCTCGTGCCTAACTCCCCCCCTTTTTTCCATGCAGGGGCCAGCACGGGTACCACTTTCCTTCTCCCCTCTTTTCTTCAGGTCTTCGTGGCAGTGCCGTTGGTGCCGTGGGTGGTGTGGGTGCTGTGCGGCGCTGCAGGTGGTGTTGTGGGTGGCACTGGTGCTGTTCGGTGCTGTCCCGTGTTGCAGGTGATGCCGGTTGGTGTTGTCCGGCGTAACAGGTGGTGGAGTTTCCTTTCTGCGGACCTCTTCTTCCTCAGAGGTTGTTGCAGAGTGTTTTCCCACGGAATGAAGTTCTGTTCTGACTGATTTCCGTGGATCCTAGTGGGTGGAGGTCTTTGTGTGATCCAGTGAAATTCCAGCGGTTATCTGCTAGTGGAACTCTTGTTCTGCCGGCAGAATTCTGCATTCTGCACAGTACTTTTGTCGGCTCCATAAGTGGGGTTGAGCTCCTCGACACTGTTCCTGGTGGCGGAGTCGCTAATGATTCTGACCTAGACCTCCTTTTGGAGGTTCTTCTGGGGTAGGAGTGCATCTGGATGAGTCTCTCCCTGTCCTGCTTGTCAGTGATGCAGCGGACGTCTCATTTTAGAGACTGGAATGCAAGCCTTGTCTATCAGCAGAGTCTGTGATGGAAGATCTTCTTTTCAGTTTTTCCTCAGGGATGTGGGATCCACCATAACATTTCAGACTTCTTCTGTGGACCAGAGACTTCTGCGTCTGGACTCCTTTCCATCGTTGGTACAGTTGCACCTTGTGGAACACACTAATTTTTTTTTTTTTTTTGTTATATTTCTATTTTTCCCCTCCTACACAGAGCCGCTTCATCGGGAGTTGCCCATTAAGCCTGCCCCTACCAGTGCCTACCTTGCAACCTCCGGTCCCTCTATCCGGTCTCGGCGAACCTCCCCGGGCAGGGGCAGGGTCGGGCAGACCCCGAGTCCTTTCAAGTCTTGTCAGGGTCCTGGGGTGAGAGGGCAGGCACTGGCACATCGGGACCCGGCTCGGCGCTCCGTCTTCCCGGCTCTGAGGGGTGTTTTTCCCTGTTCTGTAAGGGACGTTGCCAGCCCCTGACATCGAGGTGCAAGCCCCAACATCCACAACATCCTCCCCCTAGATGATGCAGCCCGTAGAGGTGATTGGTCTACAGGCCTCTGTCCATGACCAATCAAACCCCCGAGGTGCAGACATGCTGTCATGCCGCCAGCCTCCGCCAGAGATCACTGCTCGTCGGGTAAATTACCACCCTCCCCGGAGAAGGCCGTCGTTGGGCGCTCCAATATCCCCAAAGTCTGCTTCGAACCGGGCGCTGGCGTGGCATCCAGCGCCTCAACCCTCAGCGCCACCAGGCCAGCCCAGAACACATTAATTCAGTGGTCGGGAGCCCTCTGGACTCTTCCGCTCCTTTGATATGAGTATGTAACCCCCCTGTGATTCTGACCCTGTGGTGGCTCCATTGGCAATGGGTGATTAACATCTTTGCAGCTGTGATTATTGGTCCGGTCTCCTGTTTGTTACGGACGCCCATACTCCTCCTGCCCCACAGATGGACGATATCTTCTTTCTTGTATCAGGCAGTCCTTTCATGGTAGAAACCTGAGAGCCTCGTCAGGCTCTAACTAATTGTTAAATAAAAAATCACAGCAGAGGGCCTAGCCCGAAACTACCAGATAACCATTCTTCTGGATCAGGCCCAGGTTCTGTCAGACTCTCTTCTCTTGGATCAGAGCCTCAGAGCAACAGAAGTGACTTCACGGCGAGTCGGAACACAGGTTCATACTTCCTTGCTTGCTCCAAATTAACAGACGACATGCTCCCTTTCGCGACCGTTAATGTCAAGTAGGTCCTTGTTCAGAAATGGGTTCTCAGTATTCATACCTTTGCTTCCTGCACATTGGTTCCATACCAGTCGCTCGGGGCTGGTCTCTTCAGAAGCAGTTGCTTAGCTCTCCTCTTCCTTTCCCAGGAGGGTTTTTTCTGTTTCGGGGAAGGTGTCAGTTTCACCTTCCCAGCAGCTCCTTCTCTTAGAAGCTCCCGTAGACCCCTTCAGGGCAAGGGAGGCCCTCTGTCAGAGTTTTTTCACTTCGGGTAGGTGTCAAAATTGTGGTGATTTTTGTCAACAATCAAGATGGAGCATTTCCTACTCCCTCATACAGGAAGGCCGTAGTGAGTGGTGCCTGGAGCACGTCGTGCCAGTTTCAGTTGTTGTACAGTCACTTTCGACGACTGGGGCAGCCCTACATAGAAACATAGACTTTGACGGCAGATAAGGACCACTTGGCCCACCCAGTCTGCCCATTTCCCTACCTACTGGATAAGCTGCAGATTCTAGTTAACCAACAGCCTACTTCCTGCCACCCCCCACTACATTTGCCTTATGCCTGTCCCATGCATGTTTGAATTCCCCCACTGTTTTAGACCCAGCAACTTCCCCAGGAAGGTGGTTCCATGCATCCACCACTTTCTCTGTGAAAAAAAATGTCCTCACATTACCCCTGAGCCGTCCCCCCCTCTATCTTTAAATTGTGCCCCCTTGCTCTTACACATCTGTTTTTCTGAAAGATGCTACCCTCCTGGACTTTGTTGATTCCCTTCAGGTACTTGAACGTTTCTATCATGTCTTCTCTGTCCCTCCTTTCATCAAGGGTATACATATTAAGCTCTCTCAGTCTCTCTTCATATGGTTTCTGATGCAGACCCTGCACCATTTTAGTTGCTCTCCTCTGGACTGCTTCCATCCTGTCTATGTCTTTGTGTAGATGAGGTCTCCAAAACTGCACACAGTATTCCAGATGGGGTCTCACCAACTGTCTGTACAGAGGGATAACCACTTCCCTTTTTCTACTTGTGATGCCCCTTCCTATGCATCCCGGTATCCCCCTGGCTCTCCTTACTGACTTCTCACATTGCTTACCAACATTTAGATCATCTGATATGACTACCCCCAAGTCCCGTTCCATTTTTGTTGTTGTTAGTACCTCCCCTGCTATTGTGTACTCTTCTCCTGGGTTTTTGTTTCCCAGGTGCATTACTTTGCACTTCTTTGCATTGAATCTAAGTTGCCATATGTCTGACCATTCCTCCAACCTTGCCAAGTCCCTTCTCATCCTTTCTACCCCCCCCACTTGTGTATCAACTCTTACAGATCTTTGTGTCATCTGCAAAGAGGCATACCTTTCCCTCGAGACCCTCTGCAGTGTCTAAGATGTTAGAGAACTGGACCCAGTACTGAGCCCTGAGGTGCTCCACTAGTGACTCCCCTTTCTTCGGAATGTGTTCCATTCACTATTACCTTCTGTGTCCTGTTTTGCAGCCAGTTTGCTACCTAGGATACCACCCTGGGACCCACTCCCAGACTGGCTAACTTGATTATTAATCTTTTGTGTGGGACTGTGTCAAATGCCTTGCTAAAGTCTAGGTAGGCCATATCCACAGCCCCTCCCTGGTCTATTACTTTGGTCACCCAGTCAAAGAAATCTATTAGATTCATCTGACATGACCTTCCCGCTGTAAATCCATGCTGCTTTGGGTCCTGTGCCTCGCTGGCCTCTAGATACTCAACAATTCTTTCTTTCAGAAGTGATTCCATCATTTTCCCTACCTCTGAGGTCAAACTTACAGGTCTGTAGTTTCCTGCTTCTGCCTTGCTCCCGCTTTTGTAAAGGGGAATCAAGTCTGCCCTCCTCCAGTCCTCGGGTACCACCCCATCCTCACATGATTTGTTAAAAAGTGTGGTCAGTGGTGTCACTAGGTCCTCCCTTAGTTCTTTTAGGATTCTCGGGTGAATCCCATTGGGCCCCATTGCTTTGTCCACCTTGAGTTTTAGGAGTTCTTTCAGGACTCTTTCTTCTGTAAATGGACTAGTCTGGTCCTTTTTGCATCCCCTTTTAGCGCAGGTCTGCCCCTTCCTACTTCAGAATTCCAAACCCATGTGTCTTCTGTCAGGATCATTATCGCAGTAGACAAGTTCTCCTATACATTTTTTCCTCTTTCCTTAGTTCAGAGAGTACTGCTCGAGTTGTAGGCAAGCTGGAGCAGAGTAATTCTCCATTGGAATGGAAATGGGTAGACTGTGGTTCTCCCAGACCTTTGCAGATATCCTCTAACTCATGTATCAGTCTCTCACCTGGAAGACTTGCATGATTAAATGGAGATCTTCTCCATTGGTGAACAAATCCCACCTGGACCCTTCGGTGCCCACCAAGTAATGTGTTAGAGTGCCTTTTGGAGCTGTCGTTCGCAGGTCAGCCATACTTGATAGTGGAGGTACACATCTGTACCTTTTTTGGTCTAGCTTGAACCACTAGTCATTCCTCTGGCTCTTATCGTTTTCAAGTTTTTGTCTTAATTCCAGAAGGGAAATGTGCGCCCCCTTCTCCCTCTAATGTTAGGACAGTTCTGCGATTGTTCGACAGAAAAAAAAGCTACATCTCGAGCAATTTTTGTAGCTTCAGCATGCCTCAGATAGATTAACTTCTTGCCCTGAGATTTTTCTGCTAGATTAAGTAGCATGTCTTCGACACCACTAATCCTTGTCTCGGACCAAATTGAGAGGCCGGGTTCAGCGCTCTGTTTTATGGTTGCAGCTTCCTGGCGGAGACTCGTAATGTGTCCATTGCAGTCTTCTGCAAGGTGGTAAGTTGGAGCTTGGGTGCATACCTTTGTAAAGCACTATGTTCTGGATGTCCTTTCCAGACAGCTCTTACCTTGACAGGACAGTCCTTCGGACTTCCTCTCTGGGTGAGCCCCATCTCCGACCGCCCCACTGGTTTTAGCTTGGTACTCACCCATTAGTGAGTGGTGGAGACTTGAGTCCAGAAAGATATAGAAATTACGTACTTAACGTAATTCTCGATGATCTTGGACGCAGTCTCCACCACTCAATCACACACCCAACCACCCACCATCCCCTGCGCTCACTCATTTTGTTTCCATGGTCTTCACTGCCTGTTCCGGCTGTAAAGACATTGTTCAAGTTGCCCCTTCTTGCATGGGTCATCCGGGCCTGTTTAGGATAAGTTATTTTATTAGTTACATGCACCTCCTTGGTTGAAAAGGTACTGAAGCGATTGGAGGGTCGACGCCGAGATAGCCTACACAGGCACGAGCTAGTTTCATGGTGCTGCGCATGCGTGGTCCTATCCTGGCACTGGCCCCTCTGAAAATGTGTGGCTCCCGTGGGGTCCTAGCGCCTCCAGCACTATGCCATTAGTGTGACTGAGTGGTGGAGACTTGCGTCCAATAAGATTGAGAATTACAGTAAGTACATAATTTCCATTTTTTGCTTGCTCCTTCCTGGGCATGGTGTTTTCTGGCAAGACACGCATGCTCTTTTTTGGACAGGGAGGTTCTTGTACTCCTTCCCTCCCTTCACACTACTGCAGATGGTACTCCTCAAGCTGTAGGCAGAAGGGGCTCACATGATTCTGATTGCCCCATTCTGGCCTCACTAGATATGGTTCTCTCTGCTCCAGTAGTTGGCGGTAGAGTCTCCAGTTCCTCTACCCCTCTGCCAGGACCTCCTGACCCAGGAGCGGGGCAGGCTAGTTCATCCAGGTCAAAAGTCCTTTCACCTTTATACATGGCATCTTCTGATATAGCTGCTTCACGTTATGGGGTCTCTTCCAGAGTCGCTCAAGTTCTTGCGAAGGCCAGAAAGTCATCCGCAAGAACCACCTACGCTATGAAATGGAAGAGGTTTTCCATTTGGGCAACTGCAAAGGGATGAGACCCTTTTTCGTGCCTTGTGCCTCAGGTCATGAACTACCTTTTGCATCTCTCTGACCTGGGGCTCAGCTATTCTTCACTGACATTCCATTTGTCTGTCATTTCTGCCCACCATGTTCCTGTAGACGGCAAGACTTTGGCTCAGTTGGAGGTCTCCTGTACTTTCTGAAGGGGATGCTTCACATGAAACCCCTGGTTAGGAACCCTGTTCTGCTGTGGGATGTGAACTTCATTTCTGAGAAACTCACATTGCCTCCCTTTGAACCAGCCGTGAGTTGCAACCTGCGCTGTCTTGGAAAGCGCTATTTTCAGTTGCCATTACTTCATCTCTGAGGATTTCTGAGCTTCAGGCACTCGTGTGTAAAGAGCCCTATTTGATTTTTCACAGTGACCAGGTGGCTGTACGTACAAATCCGAAGTTCAAACACCATGAAGTCTTGCTATATTATAACATTAGCAGTCAGCCACTGCAGCTGAACTGCCCCGGAGAGGAAGGAGTTAACTCCAGAGGATCTGGAGTTCTACAGCGCGACGGCGCTGTGCCCAAAGCTCTATCTGGCAGTTTCAAATGAAACTGTCAGATTCTTTACTCCGCTTCACTGAACAGTCGCTCCGGAGATCAGCTCCTTCAGCTCGGTTCATTCTCGGTTCAAGCGAGTATTTTTCGGTTCATTTGAACCGGCAAAAGTCATTATTTTTACCGCATTTCGGTTTTAAAGCTCTATCTGGTAACCGTAAGTACTAAATTTTAAGTCTGTGTGGAAAATTAATTATCGGTTCGGTTTTGAACCGATACGCTGTTATTTCTACATTTTAAAAGTGTACAGTGGGTTTTAGAGTGCGGTTCCGGTTCTTATCGGTTCTAAAAAAACAGAATTATAACGGTTTTTTCAAATACCCGTGACACGGTTAGGAACCGATAAGGGTGTCTTGCCTGGCACTGCCATCAAAAGGGCAAGTTTTGGTTAGGCTGGCATTATGTCTGAGAAACCCAAAAGAAAAATCGGGCCCACTGGGTTTCAACACTGTGATGTCTGTAGGGAGGCCTTTGCCAAGGCTGACCCACACACCACTTGTGTTTATTGTCTGGGGGCTGACCACCTCCTGTCAGACTGCCAGGTGTGTAAAAATTTCCCTGCAGCCACCCTGGAAAAGAGATTGGGCCGGCTCAGGGAACGAGAGGCCAAAAAGTCCGCTGACCCGGATGGCCAGCCCAGTCCAGTACCCACTGGACCAGAGGGAGTGCCCTCTGACCAGGGCGAGACTTCCTCGGGCAAAAGGAAGGCTGGTTCAGAGGAACCAGTCCCGAGTAAAAAGACAAGGAAATCAGTAGGTTTGGGGTCCAAAATTGTGTCTCCAACTGCTGCAGAGATAGCTAAAGCCATTCAGATTGTCAGTCACTGTCTCAGGGATCTGTAGAACCACCAACAGTTAGTAAAAGGTTGGTTCGTTCAGTCCCAGTGGTTCAGGATTTTGAAGTTGAGGATTTTTATGAACCACAGGAGGAGGAGGAATTTGATCAATATATGTGTGGCTGGGGGTCTGGGCGGTGCCCATTGAACCGGACATTTCTCCAGACAGACCTTTAGAATCTCCTCCTATTCTGTCTGAGTCCCCTTCTTTCTTTATTTTTACAAAGGTTGCAGAAACCCTCCAGCTTCCTTTAGAGGAGGCTGTGGATGAGCAAGAGGAGCCTGATTATGTGGAAATGATGGATATTCCAGAGTCTAGGAGGTTGTCTATTCCTTTGCATAAGTCATTTAGGAAGCAAACAACAAAGATTTTAAAAATCCTCATTCTGTCCCTCCTGTAGATAAAAAAAATGGACAGAAGGTATACTTTGTCAGGCTCGGATACAGACTTCCTTACTGAACGATTGTAGTCATGTAGGTGTGGTACAAGCTGCAGCCTGTGACAAGGCTAATATTCCTCTGGCCTCACATCCTCCTGATAAGGATTCCAGGAAGATTGATGCCATGGCGAAGAAACAGTATATGGCAGCTTCTTTGGGACTCAGGCAGGCAAATTATAAACTATGTGGCTAGATATCAGAAATCTAGGTGGGACACAGTATTGCAGTTAGCCAAGCAGGCCCATGGCCAGCTGGCTAGTGAGTTGGAACAGGTGGCTGCTGATGGCATTGAAGCCTCTAAAGTTCAATTTCATACTGCTGTTGATGTTAATGATGTTTCCTCTAGGGTCATGGCCACTTCTGTAGCTTTCCGTAGGTTGGCATGGCTCAGATGCACTAATCTGTCCCAAGATACCCAGTCAAAGGCTATGGATTTTCCTGTAGTGGGAAATTCTCTGTTTGGGGTGCAAACAGAAAACTATATGAAAAGATGGATGAATACAGAACTACCTACAAAAGTGCCCAGGCTAAGGAGAAGCATGCCATGCCACAAGGCATGCTCCCAGAGAGTAGGGGCAGGCCTTTTACCAATTTCAAGCCTCCTCTGCTGTCTTGCAGAGGTTTCTTCAGAGGCAGGGGGTAGGCGAGGCACAAGCAGACCGTCCCCTCCCCTCAGCCTAAGGCTGCTGCTAAGCAGGCACCCTGATGGGGTGCCCAGGCCGATTCTCCTGTACCAGTAGGCAGGTTGGCCTTTTAGCGGAACTGGCTGTCCCTAACTCACGGACAGATGGGTTCTGGAGGTAATAGGCCAGGGTCTGGTTCTCAGCTTCAAACACTTTCCAAAGATGAGAGTCAGACATTTTCCACCTACAAATCCTTCGAAGCCCTTTGGAAGCAGAGGTTTCTTCTCTTCTGGACTGCAAAGCAGTGGAAAGGGTTCCTCCTTGCCATCAGGGCAAGGGCTTTATTCAAGATACTTTCTTACCCAAAAAGACAGGAGAATGGCAGCCCATTCTAGATTTAAGGTACCTGAACAAGCATCTTTTGAAACCAAAGTTCAAAATGTTGACTCTGGCAATGATATTGCCTTCCCTAAGACCAGGGGACTGGCTAGCTTCCCTGGACCTCAAGGATGCCTATTTTCATGTTCTGATCAGGCCTTCTCACGAAAGTACCTCAGGTTCGAACTGCCCTCAGGCCACTACCAGTTCAGGGCAATGCCTTTCGGCCTGACCTCTGCATAAGGGTATTCACAAAATGTCTCGCTGTAGTAGTGGCTCACTTAAGAAGGCAAGGGGTTGCTGTGTTTCCCTACCTGGACGACTGGCTCATTGTGGGTCAGTCTCAGGTCAGGTAAACCCATTTGCAAGTCACCCAGCAGCTTCTCACTTCCCTGGGATTCTGCTAAACTTACCAAAGTCAGTTCTGGAACGGTTCAGGTCCTAACTTTCATAGGCGCAGAATTGAACACAAGGTTAGCCAGGGCTTTTCTTCCCTCGGAAAGGGTGGACAGACTCATCGCCCTGGCATCCTCCTTTACCCTGCAGGTCTCTCGACCAGCAAGGCATTTTCTGCAACTCCTGGGCACATGGCTGCTTCCACAGCTGTCGTGCAGGGAGCAAGATTCCAGATGAGGGACATTCAGTTCCATTTGAGGGCCTATTGGTCTCAAAGGAAGGACCCCTTACCAAGTTGGTTCCAGTTACTCAAACTCTGATCCTAGCCTCCACTGGTGGCAGGTCCAGAGCAATTTAAGAGGGGGTTACCTTCATTCCCATTTCTCACTCCCTCACCCTCACCACGGATGCCTCCCTGTTAGGGTGGGGGGCTCACCTGGGCGAGCTTGCCTCCCAGGGGGTGTGGTCTCCTCAGGAATCTCTGCTCCACATCAATCTGTTGGAACTCAGAGCTGTCTTTTTAGCTCTTCAGGTGTTTTCAGATTCTGTCCAGAACAAAGTGGTTCAAGTCAGGACAGACAATACCACCACAATGTGGTACATCAACAAGCAAGGGGCACTCGGTCTTCAGCCTTGTGCACCGAAGCAATGAAGTTGTGGTCTCTGGCCTACTCCTGAACACCTCCTGATAGCGGTTCACCTCCCAGGAAGGACAATGTCTGGCGGACGCCTCAGCAGAATTTCTCAGGGCCATCACGAATGGGCTCTGAATCCACAAGTGCTGGGGTCCGTCTTTGCCAGATGGGGCACTCCTCAGATAGATCTTTTTGCAGCCCCAGACAACCATCAACTTCCTCTTTTCTGTTGCAGGCCTCCAGTACTGGGCTCAGTCCTCTGGGCGCCTTTCTGTTGGACTGGAAAGGAAGTTCCTGTATGCCTTTCCTCCCTTTCCTCTTCTTTTCAGGGTACTAGTAAAATCAGATCTCAACCTTGCAGAGTGATTCTGATTGCCCCAGATTGGCCAGACAGCCCTGGTACCCTCTGCTTCTGTCCTTGGCAGTCCACCCTGCCCTGAGCCTACCAGAGTCCACGACTTACTGGCCTGTGCACAGGGAGAGTGTGGTATCCGGACCTCAAATCCCTCCACCTCAAGGCTTGGCTCTTGAGGAGCTAGAATTTGCTGACTTACACCTTTCTCAAGGTGTCATGGATATTTTAAAGGCTTCTAGGAAGCCTTCCACTAGAGCCACTTATAATTCTAAGTGGAAGAGGTTTCCATCTGGTGCTCTGAGAGGCAGATTATCCCAGAATCTGCTGATCTTCCCATTCTTCTGGAATATTTGGTCCATCTGAATTCCCTAGGCCTTAGACCAGCTACCCTGAAGGTTCATCTGGCAGCTGTCTCTGCTTTTGTGTCAGCAGGAAGCCTGCCTCCCTTTCTTCTCACCCTGTGTTCTCCAAGTTTTTAAAGGGTTACTTCATACTAACCCTCCTTTTGGGAACCAGCTCCCGCCTGGGACCTGAATATTTGCATTGCTCAGTTAATGCAACCCCTTTGAGCCTCTGTCTTCAGCAGAGCTCAAGTATTTAACTTGAAACCGCTTCCTAGTAGCTATCACCTCTGCCAGACGATAAGTGAGTTACAGGCCCTGTCAGTGGAAGAAGATTTGATCTCTTTCCACAGAGATAAGGTAGTCCTTAGGACTAATAGAAAGTTTTGCCCAAGGTGGTTTCTGATTTCCACCTGAATCAATCTATCTCTCTCCCAGTATTTTCACTGAGCATTCTTCCTCAGGTGAGAGGAGACTGCACAGCTTGGATGTCAAGAGCCTTAAGCTACTATTTAGGCGCACCAGAGGTCATAGGTTGAATCCCTCCAACTGTTTCTTACCTATGGCGAGGTTGGCAAAGGAAAACCTGCCACTAAGAGAACAATTGCAAGGTGGATTGTTTCTTGTATCCAATTCTGTTATCAGAAACTAGGTAGAGTACCCCCCAGGATTGAGGCCCACTCCACCAGGGGTACAGCTGCGCCTCTAGCGGCTGCTAGGGACATTCCCATTCTGGAGATTTGTCAGCTGCTACCTGGAAGACAGTTCACACCTTTACCAAGCATTATTCCCTGGATGTCCAGTCCAGGAGAGATGCTCGTTTGCACAGCTGTGCTTCAGAGCCTATTTCTAAGTAGGTTCTGACCCTCCTCCATGGAGGTACTGCTGTGTAATCTGCTAATGTTATAATATAGCAAGACTTCATGGTGTTTGAAGAAAAAATTACTCACCTTAGTAATTGCTTTTCTTCTCATGAGTCTTGCTATATTATAACCACCCTCCCTCCTGCCCCTCTCAGAACCTCTACTTGGGTAGGGTGGCGAATTTATGCAAGCACTGTGTCATGCCATTGTGAATTTTTACCTCTTTCCTTTGGGTTGGGATCTGGTTGCTTTCATTTGGTTATTTATATTGCCCCCTTCCTGGACTTGAGTCTTGGGGGGAAGGGGGGGTTCATAATGTGCTTGTCAAGGGTGGTAAAACGAACCATAATACCATCAATTTTTGTTATTATGGTTCTGGGTGTTTCTTTGTTGTTTATATTGTTGTTACTACTACTAGTAGGTAGCCATGGGCTAGTGTAGTTTTTTCCACACAGACTTTCTGTTCTTTGATGTTAGCTTCGTAAAGATCTGACAGTTTCATTTGAAACTGCCAGATAGAGCTTTGGGCACAGCGCCCTCGCGCTGTAGAACTCCAGATCCTCTGGAGTTAACTCCTTCCTCTCCGGGGCAGTTCAGCTGCAGTGGCTGACTGCTAATGTTATAATATAGCAAGACTCCATGAGAAGAAAAGCAATTACTAAGGTGAGTAATTTTTTCTTTTTACCCAAGGTGGTTTTTCTGAATTTACCTTGAATCAAACTATCCACTTGCCAGTGTATTTTCCTGAGCATTCTAATCAAGGAGAGGCAAATAATGCAAAATTCTGTGCACATTCACATACATGTGATATCTCCCTCTTTGCGCAGGAGACTCCTGTTTTTTTGACTGAACTCCCTCTCTCCCTCCCGGAAACAAAATCTCCTGCTTAAGTAAAATGATGTCCAAAATATCCATTCATGTTTGTTTTTGGCAGATACAGACACATAAAAAGTAAATTAGTGAAGAACAATGCAAGTAATAACATTGTACAACTAGTTGTTGATTCATTTTAGTGCTTATTCTTGACAAAATGAAGTATATTAAATGCTTTTATTCTTATTTTTTGACGCCATACAAGGACAAACTCATGACGTTACGGCATCTCCCTACTAGCAGGTCAATCTCCCTACTAATTTGACCCAAATCTCCCTCTTAAGCAAGTTGGACATATCACATGTATGCATTCAATGTGTGCAGAAGTTTTTTGTTTGTTTTTGTTGATGTTAAAGATCCCATGGCACTTATCGAAAAGAGTAGGGGAATTTCCCCGGTGTCCTGGTCAAATTTCCCTCATTCACTAAAAATACCACCAACAGCTTAATCTTGTTCAGTTTCAGTTGCTTACCATCTGTATCCCCAACCTCCCCCCCAACGGTCGCCCCTGAAAAAGGGACTTTCTAGGCCCAGTGGGCTTACCGGGTCAACAAAATTCAACAAAAACAAACAAAAAAACTTCTGCACACATTGAGTGTGCACAGAATTTTGCGTTATTACACAAATCGGACGGTCAGTTCATAAAACGAATCAGTTATTCGTTTCCTTTGCACCCAAAAGAGAGGGTGCTGTAGTTTCTAAACTGTATTTATCCATATGTTTGCCAAACTGCATTCTGTTTTATCAGAAGTATAACAAACAACTTCTGGGGGAAGGTAAAGAGCATTCAGTTAGAGGCATGGCTGCATCTGCTGCTTGTTTCAGAAATGTTTCTGCTGCAGAGATCTGCACAGCAGGTACTTGGAGCTCTGTCCCTACTTTAACTAAGCATTACAGTCTGGACATTGCCTCTAGATGCAGGGCAGGCTTTGGACTATTTATTGATACTAGCAAATACCTATGAGCTAGAAGCTCATTTACATAGGTTCCGCATCGTGGACAAACGGGTGGAATCTATAAACACTGAAATACAGCATATGGTCAGCAAAACATAAGCTACAGTACATGAAGTTACACAGTCTGAGAGTAATGGAGTTCCACCACGTGTGGACCTCAATATATAAAATACATAACATTGCACAGTCAGAGCAAACGAAGCAGAGGCAGTGGTCACAAGAATCAACTCTGCACCAGGTGTAGCGGGTGGCGGGCAGGGTGGAGGATGAAGATACGGTTAAGAGGAAAGGTGAGGTGGAGTTGAGGGGTTTAGAAGGAGAGAAGAGGGAGGGGGGAGAGCAGCTGGTAAGCCTTGTCAGAAATAATAGAGGGAGAGGGTAATTGCCTCCCGTGTTCAGTCTTTGCCTGACTTGCACTGCTTGGGACTCTGTCATAACGATTACTGCCTACTGCAAGAGCCCTGTCGACGTAAGATAGTACAGTTGCATAAGAACTTACTGCAACAGCAGATCCTCAAGAGAGGCTCTTGCAGTAGTCAAGCTTTTCCCTCCTCCATTCCCCCCCCCAACCCCCACCGCTGCTGCTGCTTTTCAGCTCTTCTGTTGGCTCCAGGAGCCCACTCCTTCTCTTGTCGCACCTTCTTAGGTCTCCAGTGGGAGAACTGGAGAGCGGGCTTGGGGACCACCCCCTCGCCAGACACTGCTAGCTAAAGTTTTCCGTGTGGTCCTAGCGCCTGGCAGCTCAGTCCTAACGATTATTGCCTTCTGCAAGAGCCTATCTCGAAGATCTACTGTTGCGGTGAGTTCTTGTATAACTGTACTTTCCATAGGTGTGGACTGATGAGTCTCTCGAAGATATGCTGTTTCAGTAAGTTGTTACATAACAGTACTTTTGAGCTCGGAGGGCTGCTGACTGCCCATCAATCCAGTATCCCTGCTGCTAGCCGTGGTACATACTAAGGGAGTGTTACACTGGAAGAAGATATAAGGGAAACTCACTCCTTGCTATGCAAGAAGATGGGATGGAGCTGACCTTCTGGCATAGAGGTAGCGCTACAGCCTGTGATGTTGATAGCCCAGCTTCAGGAACAAGTCTGGTTCATCAGAGGGGCAACTGGATGAGGGAGGATTGAGTGGCCTCCTCCAGAGTGGGGGGCATAAATGTCCTGCTCGATGGCTGCCACCTAGTGGAAGCCAGGTGGTAAGCACAGCCAGGAATTTCAAGTACGAGGAAGCTCGAGATGTTAGGTGGGTGTGCATGCAGAGGCAATCATGCACTTGTGTCATTGCACCAGGTATCCTCGAGAAGGGAGAAAACTGAAGAACAAAAACTGGCACTGAAGGCAGGGTGACACCCAGCCCACTTCAGGTCTTACACCATCTCCCAGGCAAGGTCACATCTGGATATAGATAATGGGGGGGAACACCCCCCATCTGGCCCTGCCTGTGAGGTGGGCAGTCTTGGGGGATTCTTGGCTGCTAAGTCCTGGGAGATGGTTGCCAGGTGGGCTGGGGCAGAAGGGGGGCAGTCAGGAAGATAAAAACCTAGCTAAAAAGAAGATGGTGTGGAGGATTTCCGGGTCTCCTGGCTGATGTTTCTAGATCTGTAATCAAAGCCTTGAGGAACGCACAACTACCCAAGGTGCATCTCCCCATAATAGGGACTGAGCAGGATGGAGGATACTGGAGCCCCTACCTGGTGCCACCGGGGAGGGGAATATAAATAAAACCCTGCTTAGGTTATAACATTTGTCATCTGCCAGCTGTTAGATGCTTTAATGCTTTCTTCTTCTTCTCAGATTTTAACACAGAACTGTGGAAGGAAATCAAAAGATCAGCCAAACAAGAAGATAGAGAAGAAAGATGAGAAGTCTGTTTTCACTGAGGAAGATTTCAGGAGGTTCCAACGGGAGTACTTTGGTGGTGGAATTGGACCAGTCTGAACCTTTTAAGGAATTATCAGTTTCTGATGGGCAAACACTGGACTGCAGAAGGGTACCTGTCTCCTTTACAGAGGGGAGATTTGGGGGGAAACATGAATGTAGAGACTTCCTCCAAAAGCAACATGATTTATTTGGCATTGTATTTGACTGCAACACTGCTTTCCACACCCCCAATTGAAAATGGAACTCTTAAATGGAGGCATGCCCTTTCTCTTCTTTCATCTAGTCATGCCATCCTTTTTACTGGTGATCCTTCTGTCTCATAAACATGAATAGACAAGACAAGACCATCAACAAGCCATCTTCTTCCTGGAGGTGGGGAGGGGGGGGCTTTATTGTCGGTTAATGCGCACTACTGCCATTTGTAGCTCAGGCACATGGCGGACTGGGCAGGAGTGGAGGAACTGTGGCTGAGTGCCGGGAAGCTTATACTGCAGCTGTCTGTGCTTTATCTTGTATGGACCGAGGAAAGTGCTGTCACTTTGGCTCCGTTCGGGAGCACTACAGTTCACTGCAAAATGTTTAGTGGAAAATGGTAGGCTGGAAAAGCTAGTAATCATGATGGCCAAATGTTGTTAAACTGTTCATCAAATAAAGTGGGTCTGTGCAGCTGATTTCATAAAATGTGTTGCATATATTTTAAACAGTAGAGGGCAGCATAGCATTAGAGAACCATTGGCAAATGACTCTTCAGAAGAGGTATACCAGGAAAAGCACACTGAGTTAATAACACATTTCCAGAAATGTCCTGGACGCATTCCAGAGGTGTCCTGTATGCAGTCCAGATAGAATCCTGACTGTGCACGAACTGGCTATATACAGTGGCTGAAAATGTTGCTATAGGAATACGGCTAGGCTACGTGTTTCAGCCATTTTTCCCTGTGCCACAATTTACAAAGCCGTACACTTGAGATACCGAATAAAGAAATGGCTCTGTTTGGGTTGGCCTGTGTCCCTGACAGCACCACATATGGCAAGAAAAGATACTGAACATAGTTTGAGGTTTTGGTATGGGTCAAACTTATGTTTTAATTTCAAGAACCATTTCTGGAGAATCTGAATTCCTCTCCTTATATATTTTGGTGTGTTTGCTTAGTCAGCAATGATGTAAAAAAATGAGACCCCCCCCCCCCAATATATAAAGGCATTGTGACCGTAATGAGTAGGAGTACTGATGATCTTAGCTCAACAGGAGTGCTGTGTTCAAAGTTTGTATTTGAAAACGACTGAAATGAGAAATAAGAGAAACCTTTAAAGACATGCAGTAGCTGAGCAGTGAGTGTCTTTACAAACGGAACATTTCAAGAATGAGATAAGAATTAAATACTTCAAAAAAAATAGAAACTTTTTTTACTTCCCTTTGTGTTCACCATACGGCTAAGATTTAGGCCACATTATTTTTGACTGTCCTATGCTGTATTTGTTAGATAAATTGATAAAATAGGTACATTCAGACATAAGCTATTACAAGGAACCTCTGTTAATCTCTGTTGGTGACCAGCAGGACAGGACTTCTTATTCAGCTGTCCCTAGTAGATTGCTGCTATAGTATGGAGCTGAGAGAGAGCTTCTGCTGTGGCTAATGATGTACCATACTGTACTTCCTAACGGGAGACAGCATTGTCCAGAAGAACATAAACCACAAGAGCCCTCTGAGTCTCAGATCAGCGGCTGACTCTTTGCATCTCCTCTGTCATGTCTCCTGACCTCCCTGCGTTGACATGCCCTCCCAGCTTTGAAATTTGGTAGGAGCACTCGGCCACAGTTGGCTCATCATGCAGCGGCAGTGCTAGTGCTTGCTACACCAGTGACTCAAGTTCAGGAACAATCTCAGGTGGTAGTGCAGCAGGGAACACTGGGGGCAAGCTTTGTGTGGCATGCTTAGAGTCCCAGTGAGTGGACATCCTGCAGGAGTGGGGCTGAACCTGGAAACACCCTAGAGTGAGCAGGATGTTCCCTGTCATGGCTGGGCTCTGCCTCCAGCTACTGGTCACCTTCTTACTCTCAGGTTCTCTGGCCTCTGTGCTCACCAGAGATGGAAGCCAGTTTGTCAGACATGGCCAGGCCTTACCACGGTGGGGGTAGCCCAAGGGGTTGGAAAGAGTGTAGGGTAAGTGCCAGAGATGCAGAGGGATGGGGCTGGACCTGACCCAGGAGATGGGTGCCACACCGTTGCAGAGCATAACTGAATTAAACTTTTTAAAAACGGACAGCCGATCAGTGCAGCAATAAGGCTGCAACAGTTCTGATGCTGGTGACCAAGCATGTGAACAAGCCTGGACTGTCGAAGGTAGATCAAGCTTCCCGGAGGAAGGGTACCATCCACCATGATGTTACCACCTGGTTGACCTTGGATGATATGGCAGTCAGAAGGCCAGCTGCTGGATGGGATGTCAATGTGATGACATGCGTTGTGTATGCACGCCCACGATGTCCTCCTCTGTGTTGTGTCGTGGGGAAGAATGAAACATGGAAAATGGTCCCAGCAACCGCCAAAACAGACCCCAGTATATCCAGTCCCTGCCCACTACTGTACCACCTAACAAGACATAGAAGACTCGGGGAATAAATCCCCCCCTCACCATGTTCTCGCCTGGGAGGAAAACCAAGACTCCATGGAGGACGATGACTGTAGGTAAAGTGATGCGAGTGGTTGGGCATCCATTGGGAGTACCTTAGGGAAACCAGCACTGCAGAGACAGAAAGGGGCATTAAACAGAAAGTGAAGAAAAGAGAAGCACTCAGCCAGTTCTTGCTGGGCGCAGTGTGTCATGCCACCATGTGGGAGGCCCAGGTATGTGTTCCAATGTCCACCCTCATCCACCGAAGTTCAGAAATAACAGAAGCAGCACCACACATAGGAAAGGGTAGAGACTACCAAAAAGGGTTTGGCCAAATGTAGTTGGTGAGCCTGGTATAGAGGTAGTTGCTGTCTTCCCACTTGCAAGCGACCTCCCCACACACAGAGTCTTTGCCTCCCATGCTGGATCCTGGTGAAGGGAGAGGCCCCTCGGCTGGGTGGAATCTGCAGGTGAATGAGTGGCAGCATCCAAAGGAGAATTTTGAGTTGGTTTGGCATTTAACTGATTGTACATTCCCCAACCCCCTTTCCCCCAGGATGCATCTGGAAACGAGCTCTTGCAGCTCAGTATGCCCTCCTGGTGATCGCCCTAGTCTAGCTACAGTACCAACTAGCAGCACACCCCAATATTTATTTATTTCATTTTTGTTAACCGGGTGAGTACACTAGCCAAACAATGACTATTTTCAGGCACGACCCAGGAATAAAAAGATACAACAGAAACTAGGTCAAAGTAGTAACCTCTTTGTAAACTAAATAAAATGGTAATACTAAATGCATGCTGAAAATGGAAAATAAAGCAACAATCAACATTTTGACCATAGGTCTTCTTCAGAAATGATCTAAAAGAGGTAAAAACAGTTGGTGGACTCCCCTAACTTTGCTTTTCACTTTTTTTCTCTTAGATCAGTTCTGTAGAAGACCTGTGGTTGAAACATAGATTTTGGCCATCTTGTTTTCAGTGTGCATTTAGTATTATTTTCAGCCCACATGCTGGCGCAGCAGTTTGTGTGTGTGTGTGTGTTTTTTTTTTTGTTTGTTTTTTTGCCATTTATAAACAAGGTGTCCTTTCTCAGTTGGGCTGTCTTAGATAAAAAATTCCAAATCAGTAAACAAAATATTTCTAGTCAGGTGTCTGGTCAGCAGGAGTTCAGATGTGTTTACTGCTGTGTTGCATTGTGGCAGCTGTGTGGTTTTCCCACATCTGGAGTGCAACACTGCAGCCATTTCCATCAAATCCACACATGAAAGCTGAAGAGCATTCTTGGCAGGCTCTCTGCCCTCCCTCCCTTCCCCTGATGTGTGAATTTGTTTGTTTTCATGATTGCATAACACTCTGGCTCCTCTCTGCTGGCATCACATATCCTCACACTTGATCTTAGGGGAACTTGCAGTTATTTAGTTAATTGTGTATTTTATTTATTTAAATTAAAGCTCCTTATGAAGGGTTCCTTCTCTGATCCCTATCCCATCAGGCATTGTTGCAGGTGATGGAGAGTAGCCACATGAGGAAGGCACAAGCTTGCAGTGTTGTCACTCCCCACCACTTCAGTGCTTGAAAACTGTACTTATAATTTTTGACCAGGAAAGGCACACAAAGCTGTGATAGTTCGTTTCCAGCTGTGTCCGCAGGAGTGGGTTACATGGACCTGGTTTATTGACAGGAGAGTGTTGGCCGTGACACCTGGAAACCCCCTTACTCTTCCTTGATAAGTTCCATGGGATCTTTTACTTCCACCTGGATAGTGACCCGAAATGGGCAGAAGAGATCTCGGTTTAATGTCTCATCCAAAGGACGTCACCTCTCTTGTGCAACCCCCTCCCCCCTTTGTACTGCACTAAAGTTTCAGTTATGGGTGTTACCCCAAGTACCTGGTGTGGGGCTAGAACCCATCACCATCTGATCTTCCAGCTTCAGAGGCAAACATGCTACCTAATGAGCTACCAACACTGCATGAACATGCACAAAGAATAGTTTCCGCTCACAGTCCTGTACATATGGTCGCAGAGTGCAGATCAGCAACTCTGCACCAGTCACAGTGGTGCAGATAGGTGAGTGTAAACCGGCCTGTAGACAACTAGAGAAGATAACATTGATTTATATGTATAACAGGGATCATGTGAGAAACAAAAAGCCTTCTTACTGTTACTGAAAACCCCTTTGTTGTCAGCTTTTTTCCCCCCTACTATAATTGTTCACTGGGTCTTGACTGGATTCTCCGTCCATCACCTCCAGTCTTTTTGTCCCATCCTTGGAATCTTCTGTCTCTGTCATAATCCAGTCCCTCACTCTGGCCACACCATCACCAGAAAAACTATTTTTTTGAGTGCGCTGTCTCGTACTTATCTAACTGATGCAAGGACCCCAAATCGGGTTCAGACAAGCAGCACACTGCATTCCGTCTTGGCAAGTGTACAGGCCCTGTTTAATCTGGTAGTGTCAACTGTTGGACCAGCATAACAGACATGTGGGCTCTGTGCCGGCCAGCAGTTATGTTGGAAATTTATAAAGGGAACTGTGGACAGTACTTTTTAATGTAGTAAGGAGCTCAAGAGCAGGAACTCCTACGCAGATTTAAATGAGGGGGTATGGGGAACTGACTTCCGGGGGCAGTCAGTTTATTATCTTCTCTCCTGGTCATTATGGCTTGTTTTGTGCCTTCAGGATCTCCAACTCCTATCCTGACAGTGCTGCTCAGTACCTGTCCTTCAGATTATGTGTGTGTGCCCCCACACACACACAAACACACACACACACACACTGCAGTGGGTCTAACCTTCTCAGGATCCAGTGTGGGGGGCACAGAGTACCATGTCCTGAAGATAGGCAACTGGATAGTGAGGGAGACACTGGATATTTTTCTACCAGCCAATTTGCTTTCCTCCCTTTCAAACCCACCACCTGTTACATTGCAGTGTTGGTCTTTGGGGGAAGGAATTTGCAGTTGTGCAGTCACCCATGACATCAGTGGTGCTCAAATTCCCCACTGGGTGCATTCAAGCAGTGGAGCGAGTGAGTCCATTCCCTCTTGGAACCCCATGTTGTAGTCAAGGTCTAGAATGATGCAAACCTCGGGTCTCCCATAGGGGAGACTGCGATGTCCCGAAGAACATAAACCACAAGAGTCCTCTTTCAGTCCCAGTTCAACCTCTGGCACTTTGCATCTCCTTAAATTTACCCAGAGTGCCACTGGGATGGCTGGTCGTCTTCTGTTCAGCCATTGCATCCAACACTAACGTACATTTTCAGTGGACCATTGTAATGTAATGTAAGGAGGCAGTATGGCGCAGTGGGTTAAGGCTCTGAGCTGCAAATCTGGAGACCTGGGTTTGAATCCTACAGCCCCCTAGGTGCATACTGTGTGACCCTGAGCAAGTCACTTAACTTCCTTGTGCTCCCAGGTTGCACCTGCAAACAAGCTTTCATCTTAGTGTCTCACACCTGGTAAAATAATTGGTTAAAAAAAAAAAAAAAAAAATGTTGGTAAACAGTGTTCATAAGGCTCCCATTTTTTTCCTGCTTCTTTACAGGGGAATTCCGTTATGAAAAGCCCCATTCCTTAAAGTAGGCTGCCTGTAATAAGAAATTTTAAGTACAAAAAAAGTAAGTGGTTGTTTAACAATTTTTATCTGGTTGATTTTAATCTGCCCCACACCTGACATTTCAGCTACAGCACGACTTAGGGTGCAGCCCAGAATTCCCCGGGCTGAGGTCCCAGCTGGGGATCAGCCATGGGCAATTCAGTCAGAACCCATTTTTGTAGGAGCTGTTAATCTCTTTGCAGACAGCAGCAGTTTTGACAACATAATGGAGTGAATAAAATGCTGATTTCTGGTTTGCCCAGTGGTCGGGGGTAAGTGTATCATGCTCCAATGACGGGAACCCGAGTTTGGGAGCAGACTGGGCAGCTGGATTGAATGGCCGAGGCGGGCTAGACTGGTGCTGCATTGCTCCAGTTCTTACAACTAGGATGGGTTGGAGCCAGGTTCCACTGCCCCAGCAAACTCTGTGGTGGATCAGGGAGCTTCCCTCCCACAGAGAGATGCAGCATGCTCACAGTGCCTGTCCGGACATTGCTCGTGGCCACTTGGGAGACAGGTGCAACTGAGAGAAAAAAGGGAAAACTATTTGCCATGACAGTCCCTGGTACTCTCGGGCCCTGCATTGTGTTGATCCCCGCATGCTGTGATGGTGGGAGGAGTAGCAGACAGGACTGGGGGGTTGCGGGTGTGTAAATCCAGTGGCAGGAGCAGGTGACAGTTCAGGGTCAAATATTAATGATATGAAAAAAAAAAAGTTGGCATGTCCTATTTATACCATTAGCTACAACTCAAATTGATAGAGTAGGTCAGAGGATCTATGTGATTGACAGATACAGAGAAAATAACATGGGCAGCTGTGCCAATAACGTCATCACTTAGAAGGGAATAACAGGACAGAATGACCCATTTTGCTCTATATTATTCATTCCTCCCTCAGTAAAAATACTGTACCAGTATTCAGTTTGATATATACTACACTAGATGTGAGGGTGGTGTGTTATAAATTCCAGAGAATATGCGTCATTCTAGAGATTACAGCAGTGTAATTGTGAGTTGAAAAGAAATGTGAACCGCCTTCCGGCTCTGTGGTTTCACTGCTTCTAAATTACTGAGATCATGTGATAGCTGCAGTTCTTATTCCCCTCTGTTTTGTTCCTCTTTGTTCACGTCTCTTCTGAGAAAACCAATAATAGCTAAATTAGAACACCCGCTTCTGGTTTCTGAAAAAGTGGAAGGGGGAGATGAACAAAGAGTACTTTGACTTCAACGTGATCTGAATAACTAGAGCTGAAACTTAGTAACATGGGTTTGCCACCCATAGAACAAGTAACATAATTTTTAAGTTTTTATAAAATGTTATACTTTAAACATTAGTTTCTGCACCGTCATCTTAAGAACTTCCAAATTTTCTTGTCTTATTTTGATGCCACCTCCACTACTCTAATATAGGTGTGGCAGCAGTGCTGGGGCCCACCCAGAATGGGGGGAAGGGGCAGTGCATGCTGCCTCAATTTGGCCCACCTAGTCTGCCTTGTTTTCCCTACCTACTGTGCCACCTCAGACACTACTGGATCTCCGGTCCCCCACCCCCCCGCCTTATTTCTAAGGTCCCCTTGTGTCTATCCTGTGCATGCTTAAATCCTGTTACCGTTTTAGCACCCACCACCTCTGCTGGGAGGCTGTTTCAGGAGTCCACCACCCTTTCCGTGAAGTATTTCCTCACATCTCCTCTGAGTGTCCCCCCTCCTGCTTCATAGCATTACCTCTTGTCCTGGAGCATCTTCCTCTATGTAAAATGCTACCTTCATGTACCTTATTAATACCCGAGAGGTATTTGAATATATCTATCATGTCCCCTCCTTTCCTGTAGAGAGTACATATTTAATTCCTTGAGTCTTTCTTCATAGGGCTTTTGATGCAGGCCCTGCACCATTTTGGTTGCCCTCTTCTGTACTGCCTCCACTCTGTCTTTATCCTTCCAGAGATGGGTGCTTCCAGAACTGGACACAGTACTTGAGTTGGGGCCTCACCATCAATCTATACAGGGGGTAACACTACCTCCCTCTTTCTGCTGGTGATACCCCTTCGTATGCACCTAAGCATCCTCCCCCTCCTTAGATCTGCACCAGCCCTGAGCGGGCACCCTTTCCACAGTGCTGCTCAAACTCTGCACCTACCGGCCGCAGCGCCTACCCTCAAGCCCACAAGGAGATCTGCACCAGCCTTGAGCGGGCTGTCTTCCTGCGTAGCTGCTCAAACTCTGCAGCTGCCACATGCAGCTCCTACCCTCAAGCCCACGAGAAGATCTGCACTGGCCCTGGGCAGGCTTCCTTCCTGTGGCACTGCTCAAACTCGGCAGCCACCGTCATCTACTATATTTGCACTGTTAAACTCTATTGAAAGTATTAAGATTTACCTCTGTGAAGTTTATTTAAGCAACACCTGCTGTGTCATAAGTGGCCTAGCCCTGTTTCTAATTACAATTTAATTGACGCAACTTTGGTTAAATGGGGCTAACTTAAATTCTGCTCTTTTCTTTCTCTTGTCTATCTGTCTGACTGCTGCCTGCTCTTGTCCTTAGCCCAATGATCCCCAGTTTTCCTGATTGACTCCTTGAAACCCCCCCCCACCCAGCTCCTCTCTCCCCCACATTCTTCTAATTCCCTCCACCGATTTAAGCCCTTTCTTTGTCTCCTGCCTCCTGCTGTCTATCTGGCTCCTGTGCCCTTAACCCTCCGTTCAATCCCTCCCGATTTACTTGCTTCATAAATTTAATTCTGCCCTAGTTCCCTTCCTCCTTACATTTACCAATCCTGGGTAGGCTTCCTTCGCAGCACTGCTCAAACCTCTGCAGCAACGCCACATAGCTCCAACCCTCAAGTCCATGAGAAAGTAACTCCACAATTTGATTTCTGGCACCTCTGCACCTTGGTCCTGATTGGGTGTGTCCAACTTTGCCTTCCAGCTCTTGCTCCTGTCTTCAGCTTGAATTTTTGTTTAATTTTGTTTTTATCTAACACTGGCTGCAGATCTCCTATCTTTACTGCGACCTGCGGCTTCCAGCACAGGAACTGCTTTGAACTGTACTGCTTTAAATTTGTACTGTTTCTGCTGCAGGCTTTCAGCTAGTTTTTACTCCCACCTGCCCACCCCCACCCTGACCTCTATTAAATACTCTAGGGCTCCTCCCCTACTACCTCTCTCATCGGCGCTAGCCCGGTGTTCTTTTTTTCACAAGCCAGACTGCTCCTTTCAGTTCCTATAGCTGACTGCACTCCTACACATTACCAATTCTCCCCCTCATTTTAATACCCCCAGATTTTGAAGCAACATACGCCTAACTTGTATCGACTCATGCCACCCCCAAACACACTCTAGTGTCATCTCTATTAGTCATTTTCTAAGTATAGCTCCAATATTTCTGCTTCCAGAGAATTCCCCTCTCTGCTCGTCTTCCACTCACCACCTCTCTCAGCCGCCATTGTTCTCACTCAATTTGGTAAGCTACCATTCCATTACATTGTATACAAGTGCCTTCCACGCACCTCTATACTCTTTTTCTACACATTTCTAATTTTACCCTCTAACTTGCACTTCAATATCTTCGCCTCTCTTTTGCTTTTCTGCTTGCCTTCCCTTTATATCACTATCCTCCTCACTCTAATCTTTACCCATCATGTACCCTCTCGTCCTTGCCTGCCTCCCTGTCATCCCTCCCCCTTCTTCTCTTCCTCCTGCTCTGCCTGCCCCTCCCCTATGCACCCCTTCCCTCTCCCCTCATCCAGTGAGCCTCTCTTAATACACTTCCCTTGGTGCGCTGCTGCCAGCATCCTCCATAGTTCCAGTGCCCACCTGGCCTCCTTGCATGCCTTCACATTCCACAACAGCTACTTTTATAACAGGCCCAACCCCGCCTCCAGCCGTCTACTCCCCACGTCTTAGAAAAAATGCCTAGCCATCCTAACCAGAACACTCGTAACACTTCTGCTTCTCACGGCTGGAGACATCGAACCCAACCCTGGTCCCCCCTCTCCTCTGCATTTGCCTAAAGGTCTTAGGCTTCTGCACCTAAACATTAGAAGCCTAATCCCCAAAATTAACCTTCTGCAGCCACTCATGCTACATCTCAGACCCTCAGTCCTTGCCCTAACTGAGTCATGGCTCGGCTCTAAAATCCCCAACTCTGCAATCTCTATCCCTGGATACTCCCTAATCCGACAGGACCGTAGATTGGGGGGCGGGGGAGTTGCCATGTACATATCCACATGTATAAATTACTCTTGTCTGCTTTTCCACCACCTCTCCCTCTGCCTATCATATGCTTCTAGTAAAATTTGTCCCTCCCCTTCTCCCCCCATCTTCGTAGGCAGTGTTTACTGCTGCCCTAACCTCCCTGTCTCCTCCCTCTCCTCTATCACTGATCTTCTCTCTTCCATCTCTCCTCCCTTGCCTCCCCAGGTGAACTCTTCCTTCTTGGGGATTTCAGTATCATTTGGCAGTCCGGTAACCTGTCCAAAGTCTGCAACCATATCTCCTCACTCAACTTAAAGCAACTCATTACAGACCCTACATGGCTAAATCACAAATCTGATAAACATTCCTTTATCGAATGGATACTGACATCGCACCTGACCCACATCATAGAAACATAGACTTTGATGGCAGATAAGGACTGCTTGGCCCACCTAGTCTGCCCATTTCCTTACCTACAGGATAGGCTGCAGATCCTAGTTAACCAAAAGCCCATTTCTTCCTACCCCCCAAAAGAATTGCCTTATGTCTATCCCATGCATTCTTGAATTCTCCCACAGTTTTAGACCCACAACCTCCTCAGGAAGGCTGTTCCAGCATCCACTACCCTCTGTGAAAAAATACTTCCTCACATTGCCCTGGAACTGCCTCCCCATCTTTTAATTGTGTCCCTTGTTCTTGCACGTCTCTTTTCTGAAGATGCTACCCTCTTGGACTTTGATTCCACTGAGTTACTTAAAAGTTTCTATCATGTCTCCCCTCTCCCTTCTTTCCTCAAGGGTGTACATATTAAGCTCCTTTAGTCTCTCCTCATTCGGCTTCTCTTGCAGACCCTGCACCATTTTAGTTGCCCTCCTCTGGACTGCCTCTATCCTGTCTATGTCCTTGCGGAGATGGGGTCTCCAGAACTGGATGCAGTACTCCAGATGGGGTCTCACCAACTGTCTGTACAGAGGGATAACAACTTCCTGTTTTCTGCTGGTGATGCCTCTCCCTATGCATCCCAGTATACCCCCAGCCCTACTGCCTTCTCACATTGCTTGCTAACCTTAAGGTCATCTGATATGATTACCCCCAGGTCCCTTTCCTTTTTGTTGTTGTTACTACCTCCCCCTCCCATTGTGTAATCTTCCCCTGGGTTCTTGTTTCCCAGGTGCATTATTTTGCACTTCTTTGCATTGAATCCTAGCTGCCATACTTCTGACCATTCCTCCAACCTTGCCAAGTCCCTTCTCATCCTTTCCGCCTCCTTGTGTATCAACCCTGTTGCAGATCTTTGTGTCATCTGCAAAGAGGCATACTTTTCCTTCCAGTCCCTCTGCAATGTCACTTATGAAGACATTAAAAAGGACTGGACTCAGTACTGAACCCTGCGGTACCCCACTAGTAACCCCCTTTCTTCAGAGTGGACTCCATTTACAATTACCTTTTGTGTCCTGTTGTCCAGCCAATGTTTTACCCAGGCTACCACCCTGAGACCCATTTCTAGGCTGGTTAATTTGACTATTAATCTTTTGTGTGGGACTGTGTCAAATGCCTTGCTAAAGTCTAGGTAGGCCATGTCCACAGCCCCTCCCTGGTCTACTACTTTGGTCACCCAGTCAAAGAAATCTATTAGATTCGTCTGACATGACCTTCCCGCTGTGAACCCATGCTGCCTTTGGTCTTGTGCCCCACTGGCCTCAAGGTACTCAACAATTCTTTCCTTCAGAAGTGACTCCATCACTTTCCCTACCACAGAGGTCAAACTGACAGGTCTGTAGTTTCCTGCCTCTGTCTTGGTCCCACTTTTGTGAAGGGGAATCACATCCGCCTTCCTCAAGTCCTC
Organism: Neoceratodus forsteri; assembly: GCA_016271365.2. Classification (NCBI taxonomy): domain Eukaryota; kingdom Metazoa; phylum Chordata; order Ceratodontiformes; family Ceratodontidae; genus Neoceratodus; species Neoceratodus forsteri. The sequence goes on from CM057450.1 coordinate 309,234,500, forward strand.
GAATACCACACCATCCTCCCATGATTTATTAAAAAGAGTAGTCAGTGGTTTCACTAGTTTTCCCCCTTAATTCTTTTAGAATTCTGGGGTGAATTCCATCAGGCCCCATTGCCTTGTCCACCTTCAGTTTTAGGAGTTCTTGCAGAACCCTTTCTTCTGTGAAAGGGCTGGGATCGACCCCCCTATCAAGAGTGCATCTGTTAATTGGATTAGGCACTTCCCCCTCCTCTTTTGTGACTACTGAGCAGAAATATTCGTTTAGTATTCCTGCTTTTTCACTGTCCCCCTCTGCCCACCCACCATTCATTCTATTCAGCCTCACTATCCCTCCCTTTGTCTTTCTACACTGTCTGATGTACCTATAAAAGGTTTTATCCCCCTTCTTAAGAGTTGGCTATTTTTTCCTCAGTTTGGGCCTTTGCTATTCTGACTTCCCTCCCTGCTTCCTTCTGCCTTAACTGGTACAGCTCTCTGTCCTGCTCCTTCTGTGTTTCCTTATACTTCCTGAATGCTATCTTTTTCTGCCTGACTTTCCCAGCCACCTCTTTTGAGAACCATAGTGGCTTTTTCTTTCGTTTTGAGTCGTTTATTTGCTTCAGACAAAGGCTTGTTGCCTCTGTGATTGCAGTTTTGATGATTCCCCATTGTTGCTCCATCCCTCCTTCTAGCCTGTTTGCTAGTGCTTTTCTGAGGCACTCTCCCATCTTGCCAAAGTCAGCCCTCCTGAAGTCCAGTACCCTCACTTTTGTATGGCTTGACTCTGTAGCCAGTTTAACGTGAACCACACAGTTTGATGGTCACTTGTTCCCAGATGGCAACCCACTTCTAGATCCGAGATCCTCTCACTGCCCCCATTTGAGAGTACAAGGTCTAAGATTGCTCCCTCACGAGTGGGTTCTGAAACTAGCTGTCTGAGGTCTGCCACCTGTAGGGCATCGAGAATGGCCCTGCTCTTGGATGTGGCTGCAGCAAATGTGCTCCAGTTAACATCTGGCATGTTCAGGTCTCTCATCAACAGTATCTCCCCTTTCTCTGCCATCCTAAGAATGCCTTCTATCATATCCTTGTCCATTCCCTCCCCCTGACATGGGGGTCTGTACACAACCCCTGTGCAGATTGTGGTGCCCTTTCCAGTCTCCAAGGTGACCCACAGTGGCTCCTTTCCTCCCTGTTTACTCTTTTGTTCAGTTGCTTTTATCCCTTCCTTTACATAGAGAGCTACTCCTGCTCCTCTTCTCTCCTGCCTGTCTCTCTTGTAGGTTATGTACCCTGGTATGTTAACATCCCAGTCATGGTTCTCTGTGTACCATGTTTCTGTGACTACTACAATATCCAGGCATCCCTCTTCCATCAAGGCCACCAGCTCAGGGAGCTTGTTGCCCAGACTACTGAAGCATTGGTACTCATTACCTCCATTTCCTGATGGCCTTACTCCTTTTTGCCCCATCCTGTCCTTTTGCCTTTGTCACTTTCCCATTTACCCTGCCCTGCCCCCTATCACCACCTCTATGTTGGTGTTTACTGCACTTACTACTGTGATTTTTTTTGGGGCTAGATTTCCTGCTCCTTTCCAGTGCTCCCCTGGCTAGTTTAAATGCTTACCAATGAAGCATTTAAACCGATCACCTAGGATCCTGGTTCCCCTCCTGGACAGATGCAGCCCATCATGCCAGTATAGGCTTACATCACTCCAGGTGGACCCCCAGTCCCTAATGAAGCCAAATCCCTGAGCTCTGCACCAGTTTTTCAACCACTGATTGAATTCTATGGTGCAGAACACCCTAGCCTCTCCTACTCCATAGATGGGCAGCACCTCCGAGGAGGTTATCATGCGTGCTACTTGTCTAAGGCCCCTCCCCAATTACACAAACTCTTCCTGCACTGCTCTAATCCCTTTCTTAGCCAGGTCATTTGTCCCTAGGTGAACAATGACATCCAGCTCCCTCCCCTGTGCAGCTGCTCCGGCAATCCTGAGGATTCTCTCCCTGTCCCTCCAAGCCATGGCGCCAGGCATCTTACCTCCCTCTCCCCTTCCTCCCCCAGTTCTACCTTCTAAACAATGGAGTCCCCCACCAGGAGTTGTTTCCTTCCCCTGTGGGGTCCCATGCCACCCTCCTGTGGGTCTCCTTTGTGGAGGTTCCCAGCATCCTCCTTGGTCTCCACTGCAGGTGCCTCCATAGAGGAACCACACTTTGCCAAAATGGCGTAGGAATTGTGGAGAGGTACTGCTGGAGGGATGCACCTCTGTTCCACCACCCTCACCCTCCCTGAGCCCACTGTGGTCCAACCGCTCCTCTTTCTTGGCAATATAGTCCCAGTAGAGAAGTCCAGTCACACAGAAGTCCTTCCTCCTGGTGTCTTCTACCAAGCTACTAGCAGAATCTTTCTAAGGCAGTCTTTAAATTTAGCTTCCTTCTAGCTAAGCCACTCCCCCTACTTGCTAAATCTTTATACAATTATTTTAAACTGCACAGCTATCAATCCCTTTCAATCACCTGAGATTTACACCTAGATAACTGTTCAGATAACCATTTAGTTCAGATAACTTGGACACTTTTTTTTTTTTTTACCCTAAATTAAAGGTCCAAGTACAAAAGTTCTACTTCTTTAGTCCCAGTAGAGAAGTCCAGTCACACAGCACTCCTTCCTCCTGGTGTCTTCTGCCAAGCTACTCAAATGTCATGCATTTTGGTATACTCCCCGATTCATTCAGTGATCATCACATGGTATACTGTGTGCATAAAATCCACTATGCTAAATCACCCCCTGTTGTTCTCAACTTTCGTTCTTCTGCTGCCTTGATTTGTCTTCTCTTCATAACAACCTGTCCAACATAGATTGGTCACCTATCACCTCTGCTGCCTCTGTCAATGCTGTCTTGTTCTTGCACATCTCTTCTTCTGAAAGATACTACCCTCTTCTACCTCGTTAATTCCCTTGAGATACTTGAAAGTTTCTATCCTGTCCCCCCCCCCCCATCTCCCTACTTCCCTCAAGGGTATACATATTAAGCTGCTTAGTCTCTCCTCGTATGTCTTCTGGTGCAGATCCTGCCATTTTGATTACCCTCCTCTGAACAGCCTCCGCTCTATGTCTTTCTTGGGAGATGGGGTCTCAAATGCATGCAGTACTCCAGATGGATGATGGTGATGTTTTTATGGAAAGAGACTTGAAAGTGCCGGCTTTGGCATGCCTTACAGAGCTTGTGGTAGCGTTGGAAATTTATTGGGGGAATAAAGAAAGTTTTGAAAGCTGACCCGAAAAGACTTGGTCTCCTGCACGTTATCATGACGAGTTCAGCGGAGACCCAGGAGAGGTGATTCCCACGGATCCTTGCATTTCTGAATGATGCATGCTGGTCCCAGACACTGAGAAACTGGAAGCTGAAATAACTCAAGGCAATATAGTCCCAGTAGAGAAATCCAGTCACACAGCAATATAGTCCCAGTAGAGAAGTCCAGGGGGCACAATTTGAAGATAGAGGGGGGGACGGCTGAGAGGTAATGTTAGAAAGTATTTTTTCACAGAGAGGGTTGTGGATGCATGGAACAGCTTTCCTAAGGAGGTTGTGGAGTCAGGAACAGTGGGAGAATTCAGGAATGCATGGGACAGGCAAAAGGCAATTTTAGTGGGGTGTAGGGGGAAGTAAGCTGTTAATTAACTAGAATCTGCAGCTTATCCATCAGGTAGAGAAATGGGCAGACTAGGTGGGCCAAGTGGTCCTTATCTGCCGTCAAAATATGTTTCTATGTTAACAACGCATCCACATTCTGGAAGGTTATCCATGCCCTGTTTTCCCCACCTGCCCAATTCAGTTCATCTGTCCTAAAAATTGGTGCCCGCACATTAGATGACCGCCCCTCCGTGGCAGCTAAATTCAACAACTATTTCACTTCCTGTGCCTCCTCTCTCTCCCCCCCGCTACCAGTGACCCCACACGTACCCTCTCATCAACCTCATACTCTCGGCCCCCACCACCTGCCTCACGCTTCTTCAAGCCTGTATCACCCAAGGACACCCTGCATGTTTTAATGGCTTTGAATCCTTGGAAGGGAAAAAGCCCTGATGGCCTCGACCCAGAACTTTTCCACATTTCAGCCTACTCTATTGCTCAGCCTCTGTCTACTCTTTCGAACCTTTCTCTCCTTCTTACATGCATCAGTCCCTGATGCCCGGAAGTCTGCTACTGTTATACCTCCTCCTAAAGGTGGAGACCCCTCTAACTCTGGCAATTTCTGGCCAATCTCTGTATTCCCCACTCTGGCTAAGCTGCAAGAACACCTGGCCCTGGAGCAACTCTCCTCATTCCTTGACTCTACCTCCTTTTTCACCCCTTTCTATTCTGGATTTCGTAAATAATACTCTACCACCACCTCTCTCCTGTGGCTCATTGACTCCATACTCACTGGTATTGATTGGGGACGCATCACCTCTGCCATCTTTGTCAACCCGGCCAAAGCCTTAAACACTGTCTCCCACTCCGTCCTCCTGAGTAAGCCGTCATCAGCTAGCCTCTCTGTATCAGCTGGTTCCTGTCCCTACCTCATAGGCCGAACACAGTCTGTTAGAATTGGTAACTCTGTCTCCTCTCGCCTCCCTACCAACACTGGTGTTCCCCAAGTTTCAGTACTTAATTGCCTGTCACTGCAAGCCCGGAGAGAAATCATCCAAAAGATAATTCTCCCCATCCTCAATTTTGGGGACGTAGTCTACTTTTCTGCCCCTAAATCCACCCTCTCCAGACTGGACACCCTCTTCAATTCCTTCTGTCACTTCGTACTGGGTTGCCCTCCACTTACTCACCACTGTGATCTGTACACCTTGCTCGCCTTTCCCTCCCTTAATGCCAGATGCCTTCTACATAGCGTCAATCTAGTTGGAGAGTTCTGGCGCTGATCTCTTGCACCCCAATACTTATCCTCCCTCCTGTCTCTTCCCCCAGTACCCTCCGCAATTCCACTCATCGTACTCTTGCCCTCACCCCACGGTGCACCTCATCAGGTTGTTCTGCTTTCTCCGAGTTCCCTAATATCTGGAATTCCGTCCCTCTTGAAATTCGCTCCACTCAATCCTACCACTCACTAGCCCTTCTCCTTCGGAGGTACAATGTTCACAGTTGCACCTACACCTAACCCCTTCCCACCCTTTTTCCCAGTCCTTACCATCCCCACCTTATTTTCCCAGTTTCTTGGACAGCATTCTCCGCCACAGACTTCTTCCCTGCCCCCAATTTACTCCCCCTCCTCCCCTCTCTCTCTCCCTTCCCCCTTCCTTTCTGGGTACAATCCAGCCCTACAGGGTTCTCGGCATCCTAAGGTGTAATTTTCCTGGCTTGCCCTCGCCCACCCCCCTTGCCCTGTCCTCTCCCTCTCTCTCTCTCTCTTCTCCCTCCTTCCTTGGGGTGTACTTCCCTGGTTAACCTTGCCTTCCCTTCCTCTTTCCTGCCCTCTCCCCTTTTTCTCACTTCCTTGCTGTCCGAGTTCATATCCCCTGCAGAATTCTCAGCATCCTGAAGGTGCAACCCCAGCTTGCCTGCCCTCCCCTGCCCTACCATCCGGGTCCATGCCCCCTCACAGGATTCTTTGCATCCTTAAGGGGTGTACTTCCCTGGCAAGCCTGACTTTCTCCCCCATTCCTCTTTCCCCTGCTCTCTCCCTTCCTGTCTGGGTCATACCCCCTTGCAGGGTTCTCAGCATCCGGAAGGGGTGTAACCCCCTGGCTTGCCTTGCTTCCCCCCTCCTCTCTCTCCTCCCCTGCCCTTCCCATCTGGGTCCATACCCCTCTCACAGGGTTTTCTGCATCCTGGAGGGTGTAACTCCTGGCCTGCCTTGCCCCCTTCTCCCTGCTCTCTTTCCTCCCACCCCACTCCCCTTGATTCACACTCCTCTTCCCTTGTACTTTCCTCCCACTCCCCTTGTTTCACACTGTCATTCCACCTGCTTGCTTAGCACTTGGGTACCCCCTGGTCACTACCAGCCTTATCTAACACTATTAGGTGTACTCCATTACAGGGTCTACAAATTCCTTGTTACCTGTAATACTCTTTTTGCCTATGGTTTCACAGGGGCGAGATTTGCCTTTTTCACAGAAAGGGTGGTGAATGCATGAAACAGCCTACCTCAGGAAGTGGTGGATATTAATACAGTTCAGGGCTTCAAACAGGCATGGGATAGGCATAAGGAAGCAATACGGATGAGTATGAATAGATAGGCCATCGACAGAGTAAAGGCCTATGGCACATTCATAAGGTAGAAAAAGAAATGGGCAGAGTAGATGGGCCTTGCGGTCCTTATCTGCTGTCAAGTTCTGTGTTTCTATGGTATTGTAACTCTGAGAGATTTACCTGACAAATACTGTGGTTTTAGTCCCTCTTCCTTGTCCAAGCTTGTAATGTATTGAACATATGTTACACTGTATTTATATTGCCTGTCTTTGTTTTTGCTTCCCCACTTATGTAACCCCCCCTTCCCCCAGAATGCTTCTGGAAATGAGCTGTTTACAGCTCATGTTGTCTTCCGGTGAAACCTTTTAAAATAAAAATAAATCCTGCTAGCTTTCCCCCACTGCCTTATCACAGTGCTTTGCTACATTCAGGTCATTGGAAATTATTACCCCCAGGTCCCTTTCTTGTTTTGTGGTTGCCAATACCTCCCCACCCAGTTGGTATGTTGCCCCTGGGTTTCTGTTCCCCAAGTGCATGACTCATCTCCCCCCGCCCCCCGGATATGTCCACTCTGTTGCAGATTTTTGTGTCATCTGTGAACAGGTATACTTTCCCTTCCAGCCCTCCTACAGTGTCGCTAATACAGACATTGAAGAGGACAGGGCCTAGTACTGACCTCTGTGGCACCACGCTGGTCACTTTGCCTTCTTCAGAGTGAACACCATTTACTGCCACCCCCCCCCCGACTCCTGTTGCTTAACCAACCTCTTGCCCATTTTACTACTTTTGGATCCACTTCTAAGCTGCCCAGCTTGCTTGCCAGTCTTCTGTGTGGAACAATGTCGAAGGCCTTACTGAAATCTAGGTAAAACACATCAACTGTTATGCCCTGATCCACTTCCCTGGTCACCCAGTCAAAGAACTTGATCAGGTTTGTTTGGCAAATCTCCCCCTATGAAACCATGCCGCCTCAGATCCTGTAATCCACTGGTCACAAGGTATTCCCCAATCCTTTCCTTCAGTAGTGATTTCATTTCTTACCTACCACTAAAGTCTGGCTGACAAGTCTGTAATTTCCTGCCTCTTCCCTGTTACCAGTTTTGTAAAGTGGGCCCACATCTGTCCTCATCCATTCCCGGAACATCCCCCATATCTAATGATCAGTTGAACAGGGCTGTCAGAGGTGCAGCCAGCACCTCCTTGAGCTCCCTCAGTATCCTAGGGTGTACCTCGTTAGCCCCCATGCCATGTCCACTTTTAGTTGTGCTGGTTCATGGAGGATTCTCCTCTGCAAAAGGACTAGTGTCCACCTCCCTTCCTTTTATGCCCTTATCTGTGGCTGGTCAACTTCCCCTTTCTCTGTAAATACTGAACAAAAGTGTTTGTTCAGTATGTCTGCTTTTTCTCCCCTTTTAACCTTTTGGTCTTCCTCTTTTCACTCGTATACCTAAAGAATGTTTTATGCCCCTTTTTTACTGACTTGACAATATTCTGCTCCATTTTCTCCTTCGTGCTCTTAACTGCTTTCTGTGCCTCCCTTTGTTTCTGCATGGTGTGGTTCAGCATGGCAACATAGACTCAAGTATGCCTCACATAAGCAAAAGTATTAGATTTTAGGAGGTTGGATTTCACTGAAATGGGTAGATGTATACAAGTTGTCCTTGGGAAGGGAGAGGTAATAGAAGAGGTGGAGGAACAATGGGAGAAACTGAAAGGAGCCATAGTGGGGATAACAAACCAGTGCGTTAGGATAGTTGGCAAAGGGAAAAGAAAAAGGAAACCACTATGGTTCTGTAAGGAGGTGGGGGACAAAGTCAGGGCTAAAAGACTGGGTTTCAGAAAATATAAGGGGACCCAAAGGGAGGAGGACAGAGAGGTGTACCTTGAATGTTTAAGGGAAAGCTGTTAGGAGAGCTAAGGCACAGACAGGAGGGTTTAGCATGGCCTGAAAAAGGGACAAGGCATTTTATAGGTACATCAACGAAAGAAGAAAAACCGGGGTGGGGGGGGAGTGTATGGAGGGGGACCTGGACAAGGCAGAAATACTGAATAAATACTTCTACGCAGTGATTTTTTATTTGTATTTTAGTTTTTGTTGACCGGGTAAGCGCACTAGACAAATTCTGCCTATTTTCAGGCACGACTCGGGGGAAGGGAATACAGATGAATGCCAACTGATTTTGAACCAGATTAAGCTGTTTGTATATATTTTTTTTTAAGTGAATGGGGGGAAATTTGGCCAGGGCACTGGGGAAATTCCCCTACTCTTTTCGAGAAGTGCCATGGGATCTTTAACTTCCACCTAAACTACTACCAGAACAGGCAGATGGGACCTCGGTTTAACATCTTATCCAAAAGACGGCACCTCAGGAGTGCAGCACCCCCCCTCATGCTGCACTGCAGTTTCAGTATTGGGATATTAACCCAAGTGCTTGATGTGGGGATAGATCCCACAGCCTTCTGATCTCCCGGCCTCAGAGGTGAGGGTGCTGCCTGCTGAGCCACTGACAGGGCTCATTCATTAGGGAGGGTCAAGGACCACAGATGGGTAGCAGAGGCAGTGGAGGGCAGGGAGAAGTGGACACTGTCACAAACCCACTCAGCAGGTCAGCCCTCTACTCCCAAAGTGCCTACCTCTGAGCGCAGTCTTGTGAACGGTTTTAACAGAACAAGGTAACCCTCTTGTCTGTTTTGCAAGTTTGGATCAACCTTTGGTCTCAAGTCTTGGAGGGATTCAAACTGTGAACCTCTTGTTAGTGTACCCAATGCACAGGCTCAGATAATTCTGTCTTGGGGGGTGGGGGGCAGATATATTTGCCTATGGGCACCTAACCAGGTGTACAGAAATAAACCCTTAAAATCTTTAATAAAGACCTCAGATTTAAAATGCTTCTCTTTCCAGTTTGGCATCACCATTCAAGCTTATGCCTAGTGTCTGCTATAACCATATATACTTTTCTTACAAATGAAAGAAAATCAAAGACAGACCAAGTATGCTCTAAAAATTAGAGTTTTTACTAAAATAGATAATGTGTAAAACATGCAATACAGAACTATTATATCACAAGACATACAAATATTTTAAAAGAACAAGGTTTAAACTGTACAATTCCTACCTACAGTACTTAGATTTGTCTTTCTCTCTAAATACCTACTTAAAAGTGCTCAAGGGTGTTTCTTGGTCAGAGTCTAGATAAAAGTGTCTCTGTGAAGTAAAACAGAATAATGTTTAAAATCTGGTTTTCCCCACCTACTTGCATGAGGTCACCTAGCTCCTCCCTGTCAGAATATATACAAAAATATATATCTATATAAAAACAGGATGCCTTTTCTGACTATTAAATTCTGCGACCTCTGCATAACTCATGTTCTTTAAATGACATCTTTGATCTATGATAAGCTTCCCCTTCTCACACAGACATCAAAGCCTTTATGATTTCGCACCAATTTGCTAACCCTGGTTTCCTCCTGAACCACCATAAAATGGATATGCTAAACTCTGGGCCTCTTCCAGCCTGTAATTTTAGATAAAACAGGATATCCTTGATCAAGGTCTGTTTTACTGTGTAATTAGCTTCAGGCCTGCCATGTAACACCTGGTATCTAAAACCTGTGTGAGTGTGATATCTCACATGCTGTTTCAGCCTTTTTTTTTTTTTTTTCATGGGAGACAGTCCATACACATTTTTATTATTTATTACAAAAAAAAAATCATACAGCACTCAGAACTGGCTGTCCACATCACAAACACCAGTCCATTCACAGCGGAGAGAGTTCTAGAAGAACTCACAAAGCTGAAGGTGGATAAGGCCATGGGGCCAGATGGCATCCACCTGAGGATATTAAGGGAGCTGCGAAGGGAACTGGCAGCCTTGTTCACGGAGTCACTCAATACGGGTGTGGTTCCAGAGGACTGGAGGAGGGCACATGTGGTCCCACTGCACAAAAGTGGCAGGAACTACAGGCCTGTCAGCCTCACCTTAGTGGTGGAAAAGATCATGGAGAGACTGCTGAAAGAAAGGATAGTGGCACCCTTGGAATCCAAGGGTGCCCGGGATCTGAGGCAACACTGATTCACAGCAGGAAGGTTATGTCAAACTAATCTGATAGATTTGTTTGATTGGGTGGCTAGGGAAGTAAATCATGGAGGGGCAGTAGACATCGCCTACCTAGATTTCAGCAAAGCCTTCAACACTGTCCCACATAGAAGGCTTGTTAACAAGATAGGTAGTCTGGGCATGGGAGACAAGGTGGTCAACTGGGTTAGGAACTGGTTAACAAACAGGGTGGTGGTAAATGGGATGCAATCTGGGGAGAGGGGGGTGACCAGCGGTGTACGGCAGGGATCAGTACTGAGACCAGTCCTGTTCAATGTCTTCATTAGTGACATTGCAGAGGGGCTGGAAGGAAATGTCTGCTTGTTTGCAGATGACACTATCTGCAACAGGGTGGATACTTCAGAAGGGGTGCAGAAAATGAAGAGGGACCTGGAGAAGCTTGAAAGATTTTCGGAGATGTGGCAACTGAGGTTCAGTGCAAAAAAGTGCACCTGGGTAGAGGGAACCCTGGGGAGAGCTACGGGTTAGGTGGGGGGGTAGCTAACTGTCACCAAGGAGGAAAGGGACCTAGGAGTTATTTCTGATGACCTTGAGGTATCAAAGCAGTGCACAAAGATGGTGGGGAAGGCTAGTGGCATGCTGGGATGCATTGACTGGTATTAGCAGGAGGTGGTGATGCCATTGTATAAAACATTGGTAAGGCCTCACCTGGAGTACTATGTGCAGTTCTGGAGGCCTCACCTGCGCAAGAACATGAACAAGGTGGAGACTATCCAGAAAAGGGTGACAAAAGTGGTGCAGGGCTTACACCACAAAACATGAGGAAAGACTAAGGAACCTCAATATGCACTCACTGGAGGAGAGGCGAAAGCGGGGGTACATGTTTGAAACTTTAAAATACCTCAAGGGCATAAACAAGGTGCAGGTGGGAGACCGTTTCCAATATAGAAAAAGTACTAGAACAAGGGGGCACAATATGAAATTGGAAGGGGTAAATTAAGAGGTAATGTGAGGATGTTTTTCTACACAGAAGGGGTAGTTGATGCTTGGAATAGTCTGCCACAGGAGGAAGTGGGGCAAGCACAGTTGAGGGGTTTAAGCATGCCTGAGACAGGCACAAGGGAACCTTGAGAGGGGAAGGAGTGATGAAAAGACATTGATCATATAGGGTCAGTGGCCACATACAATGTATGGGGCCTATGGGCAGTCTGGATGGGCCTGGCAGACTTTAACTGCCAACAATTTCTATGTTTCTTTTTCTCGTAGGTACTTTTTGCTTTTTTCTTTTTTTTCCTGGATTCCAGACCCCATGCGTCCCCGACATGACGCATGCATGTGGAGGCACGTGCATGTCACACACTACAGGACTCCCTACACACCAGTCGCTCTGTTACCACCTATGCCGGGACTACGGATGGCGACCCTCTCAGGAGGGGAGAGCCAGTGCTTGATCCTGTTCACATCCCCCCATCTTGTTTTTGTGCTTGTGACACAATGAAGTTTAGGATATGTCTAGAATGCTGAAACCTAGTGTCCCTTCTGTAAAACAAACTATTCTCACTTCCCTCAGTAATTTTCATTTGTAAAGATTTTTTTCTTTGGTGTGTGGGTCATTGTTTTAATTTTTATTGCTCCAACAGTCTTTTTTTTTTTTGCTGTAACTGTGCCCCATGTGCCTGTATTGATGGTCATTGGTGTATAGGTGGTGTCCATGGGTGGCCCAGACCCTTGGCTTACTTTCAGTGGCCTCCTCTGGCACTGATGGATATAATCCTATCCCTGGAAATCAGGTTGGTGCGAGCACTACCTTAGTCCTACTGATCACTCTTCTGCTATTGGAAGCCTTCTTATGATCTTGGATTTTTGTTTTATAGAAATGAAATTCCATATGAGAACTTCCTCTCCTGCTTCCAAGAAGTTCTACAGCTGGCATCAACAGTGGTCTTGCCCTGGGGCTAGCCTGCACATGAACTGTCTGGCTTTCTCTGTCTAGCTCTGCACGCTCAGTTGCCTCTCGCCTGACTCCCATGCGGGCCATTGCTCCATTGCTTGGGGGAGCATGTATCCCCTGGCCCAGTATGCAGGGTGACCCCTGTCATAGTGGACACCCCAGAGAGGAACTGAAACCCCTTCCCCAAGCAGTTTATATGTTTTGTATAATGTCCAACATGCTGGTTGGCTGGTTATAAATTAAATGCTGAAGTGTTCATAAAGTTTTCTGTGCATTTGACCTAAAAACAAAACTAAGAGTACAGTTACAAAATGAGAGGGTTGTCTTAATATAAGAATAACAAAAACTTGTGTCTGCTTTTTCTAGATATTAGCAGCCGCCTTCTAAGATATATTTTGCAGCAGACAGCGTGAGGTAATTTGACCCTGCAGGAGAGTTTAGGAGAGCACAGAATGTTCTGACCTTGGGTCTGATTTTTTCCAGTGTTGTAAACAAGCTATGTAATATGCCCAGGTGGCTGTCAAATAACTGTTCTCTATGGAGCAACAGTGGCCCCTAGTGGCTAGTTTTATGTTATGCCTGCCATTAATCAAAAGGCTGTGGAAAATGTTTCCTACTTCTAGTGAGCTTATAAAAAGTCCTACTTCAGTGCAGAGAGAGGATAGAGTGGTCAGTTGAATACTGACTGAGGAAGGTGAAAGACCTCCTGGTAATGTGTGCTTTCACACTGTTAGGCTGATCAAAAAGCCTTGGAAACTGTTGAAGATAAACAGTTGTCTGACTTACCATTTTGCTTTCTGTATATTTTACTTGATGAAATTAAAATTATAAATGCAACCATGCTTCATTTATGCACCTGACTTGTCTGCCTGAAATTGTGTTATCCTAAACCCACACCCAGTGACATATGGTATGAACAGTGGGATCTGTCTGGATGTCCATGGAAACAGGGGAGCCCAGTCATTTAGTGCCAGACCTGTTACCTAGGATACGTGGCAGAGGAGCATGGCACCAGGTGAGATGAGGACAGCACCCGATGGAAATGGTGACCTGGGCGAGGCACCACGGATGGGATGAGACGGACCCGATGACCAAATGGAGACCCTGATGTAGCTTCTTCACTGGATGAGTGGGAGACGGCTGGAGGCTGATCAACGCTGGAGAGAGGTGGAGCACAGATGCCAGGAGCTACTCAAGAGGTCCCACTTGGAGGATGTTGAGGAAGAATCAGTAGAGCAGGATCCATGGGCTCTGGAGGAGGAGGACCCCCTGACAGAGTATTTGTGACCAACATTTGTGGAGATCCCATCACCCATTTTTCCGAGCTGTTATTTGGTAGAGGACGGTGCACAAGAGGAGGAGGCCAGAGGTAAGACTTTGACTGGCAGTGTATTACTGGGGGAGAAGACTTAAAGCAAGATGGAAGAAGCCATTTTGGCTGAAGGGACTTTTGCATGTTTTGAGCCACCTCCCATAAAAAATTATTGTTCTCCTGATGTTGACTGGGGAAAGTTGCAGATGGGGGATCCTGAAGTAACCCAATTAAGTGAGTATATAAAAATCAAGGATGGGAAACAGGTTATGGTGATATGAACTAAGGAAGTTAGTTCTATATCATATGAGGCCCAACCCCTGGATGAAGCAGGTGGATGCCCAGGTAGTGGTGCCAGTGGCATATAGGAAAAAGGTGATAGAGGATGCACACTCCAGTCACTCAGGGCATTTGAGCCATGGGAAGGTTTTGGCTAGACTAACCCCGTATTTCTATTGGCCCAGCATATACAGGCAGGTGTCAGCATACTATAAGACCTGTTATGGGGCAGACAGATGGTGACCCCTGATAGTGATGTGCGAGGAGTAACCCGAAGGGTGAAGGGCAAGAGATGGCACCCTTGGAGGAGGGGGAAGACTCCCACTTAAAACAGAAGACTAGGTGGTAGCCAGCACCACTAGTAGTGTGTAAGATTTGATGCATAAACCCAGAGGTTAGGGACAGACTGTTAGGCATACAGTGTGGTATGTTACTGGCCTACCTTTAAATGTCTAAGTGGGGATGGAGCAATGTAGTTCTCCCCCCAAAGGCAGTTTTACTGGGTACTGGATTGTCCAGCCGTTCAAATGTATCTGGTAATGGAAACTACTGTTGATGGTTCTTTCTCTTGGTATATGTAATGCTTTGTAGTTTACTAATGTAGTAAACTTGTAAGATGTCTTAGGGTATTTGTAATGTTACAAATAGGATGCTTTACAAATGTTTTGTTTTTTTGAAAGGGACCCTGAGACTGAGCTTCTGGTGAGAGTGGGCCGAAGCTCCACACCTTTCCAGGGTGTTTGTTGAGAATTGGACACCCATAAGACAGTTGCCGTCTTACATGGGGGGATGTGTGACAGGGTGACTCCTGTCATAGTGGACACCCCTGGGATAAACTGAAACCCCTTCCCCAAGCAGTTTATATGTTTTGTATAATGTCCAATATGCTGGTTGGCTGGTTATAAATTTTAAATGCTGAAGTGTTTATAAAGCTTTCTGTGCATTTAATGTAAAAACAAAACTAAGAGTACAGAATGTTCTGACCTTGGGTCTGACCTTTTCTAATGTTGTAAACAAGTTATGTAATGTTCTCCAGGTGGCTGCCAAATAACTGTTCTCTATCGAGCAACAGTGGCCCCTAGTGGCTAGTTTTATGTCTGCTGTTAATCAAAAGGCTGTGGAAAATGTTTACTACTTCTAGTGAGCTTATAAAAAGCACTACCTCAATGCTGAGAGAACATAGAGTGGTCAGTTGAATACTGACTGAGAAAGGTGAAAGACCTCCTGGTAATGTGGTTTCACTCTGTTAGGCTGAAGAAAAAGCCTTGTAAACTTGTCTGACTTAAACCATTTTGCTTTCTGTATATTTTACTTGATGAAAATAAAATGATAAACGAAAGCATATGTTTTTTTATGCACCTGGCTTGTGGTCTGCCTGAAATTGTGTTATCCTAAACTCACGCCCTATGACATCCAGAATTATGTCCACATTGGTTTCCCCTGCACTGATTTCCCTCTCTGTTACTTTGGGTTGAGGAAGATCTTGTTTCTGTGCCCTTCTCCAACCTTGCCCTACTCAGAAGTGGAGCTGCTGCCCATACTTGTTCCTGCTTTTGCTGAGAACTGCGATGTGCTGGCTTAGCAGCAGCTGTGACAGAATGACTTCTTGTTTGGATATTTTTAGATGGATTCTTTCTCTTCCACATACCACCCCCCAATAGTTTCCCTCTTGATGCAGGCAGTTTGTTGTGAGTGGCCTTCTCCTTTGTAAGCCTGACAGAGACTGGAAAATTTTATTCTGAAAACCCAGAAAAGGAGGTACTTATGATGCTCCAAAACACAATCCCAGGGAAAATATTTGGTAAGGAAACAGCCCATAGTGAGGGCTAGTGAAAGAAAACATATGGAAAACTGCACAGCAGCCATACTAACAGGACAATTTCATTCTTACCTTGGGCTTTTGTTTTGTTTTGCCAACCCAGCTGGAGTGCCATTGGTGACTGGGTACTGTTTTCAGAACCCACAAATGTTCTGGGTTCTGATTCTAGTCTAGAACTTTTCAGATAATTCTAGAGTTCTGTTTTTCCTTCATACCTAGGCTTGTTTGCATACAAGACTGGAGATGAATGACAGAGCTACTGAAAGGAGAAAACCAACTAAAGAGACCTGTCCTCTTGGCACAGCAGTATAAATTCTGTTTCACCACATGCAGAAAAGCAAGAGAAACAGTGTGGCATTGGACTTGATTTTCAGAGGGGCCGGGAGACCGATGCAAGTTGCCAGCAACAGCAGCTTGTGTTAATTCCCAGTGCATCTGGGACCCTACACCAAATTTTGGTACAGGAGGGGTCCCAGCGCCAAACTGCCTTCAGTTGCTGCAACCTCCCCCATGTGTCAAGTAAATGGCACATGGGAGGGGTTTGACGGAGGTAACCACATGGGGACATGGAATGAGTAGGCTGCAGCACACCAGCCTCACAGTAGAAGGGCAGGTAGGAGTCCCAGGTAGCCAACACGGACTGCCGTGTCTGCGTGGGGACAAGCGACAGCATGGCAGATGGGGGGTACAGTTACGAGACACAAGAACACACACAGATGCCGACAGGCGTGTACTTAGAGCAGGTTCTGGTCTGTCATATCCTGATGCTGGTAGATCGCAGGCACAGGATATTTGCTAGGTAGCATGAGGGGACGGTGTCTATCCATAGTTGACCTCTGAAACCAGATGAGTAAAACTACAGAAAGGTGAGGGGCACAGCTACAGGACATATTGTAACCCTGGGGCGTATGCTGTGTTGTCGTACCATACACCAGTGGATGCCTTATGTCTACAGGCATGAGCACTGACAGGAATCTCGTCAGAATGCCATCCAGTGCACAGTCTGGACGTATGGCAGTCTTTGCACATGACAGGGGACAGAGTGCATGGTGCAGTCAGTACCCGGCCGCATGTCTACAGTACACCGCCTTTGTACTTCTCACAGATGCCCATTAGTCCCATCACCAGGCAAGCCTGTGCACCCACCCAGCACTGTCTGCAGGAGTGGTGCATGGGCTGTTAGACCAGCTCTGGCAGGTCTGGCCAGCTTCCAGAATCCCAAAAACAGGGATAGTGCAGCTTGTGTATGCTGCATCCCCCCTACTGCCCTGGCACAGCCAGGGAGGTGGTGCATGCCTGGTACAAGCCACTCTGATGCAGGCGGCTCCCCTTGTGGCACATGCTGCCTCTGAAAATGGGAATGACACATGGTGTGGCGCAAGGTAGCCTTTATTAATTTGTGACGTAAGCACCCTGCGTCATTCCTGAACCTTTGAAAATCGAGCCCTAGGAGTGTCAACTGATGTGTTGTAGTGTGGCACAATTGCATGTACAGGTTCACGAGCAGCACACTTTCATATGAATCTCACTAAAACATTGTGAAATGTAATTCCCAGTAGTTTGCTTTCCAGACGAGCATCCCTTGTTTTTGAAATGCATGAACAAAAAAGCATTTTATTTAGCATTTAGAACCATTAATCAATTAACTGAATCAATTGGTGTTCTAGTTCTAAATTAGAACTCAAACCCCTGAGTTCTAAAAGGGTTCTGGTCTTTTTAGAATTAGTTCTGACAACCCTAATTATGAGCTCATGGTTGTAGAAGCACTCTGTCATGTGCTACCCAGTATAATCTTGTAATCTTTCATGTGAAATGACCTTATGGACGATGTTTTTAAAACAACTGTAGTTCCTTTTTCCATTAATATCTGCATGATTTGTGCATCTTTTGCACAAATGATTTATAGATCAGACTTCGGAAAGTTTGTCAAGCAAACTTCAGTTGATTACTGCCTCTCACAACAAGAAATTCGGAAGTACTTGTTAAACAAAAGCAATATAAACTCCAAGCTGGCAGTTGTTTATTTTCCTGGGCGCATAGGTGGCAGAAGGGGGGGGGGAGGGCCTGGCCCTATCAGTTTTTACAGTCATGTTCATTACTAGGGAGGACTGTGCATTTAAAATGCAGCACATGCAGTAAGTAGTGTTACTTTTTAATTACTCCCTTTTCCCTCATTCACACAAGTACCTGGATCGCTGCTGTCCCCATCAGATCCACCGCTATATCTGCAGTGCTGCCGAACAGCATTCACATGATGCAGCTGTGCACTGTTACAGGCTTTCTTCCTGCGTTGCCACTGTCTTTCGGAAAGCAACATAAACTGCAGCCTGGCTAATCACCTTACATCATTGTGAGTGGTGTCAAGTGTTCAGACGGCCGCGCAGAATGGCACAAAATGCCTGCACCACTACATGATCCCAAGAAAAGAAGAATTTTGGTCACAATGAAATGCAACCTGAAAACGGCTGAACTGTGGTATTCAGACGTACACAGCAGCAACGATCTCACTGCTCTGCACCAACAGCAGCACAAAACTAACCATATGAATGGGGCTTTTGTGGCTTGCAGGGTGTCAGCAGACTTCTGAAAAGTAGTGTTAATGGAGTGGGCTGCATTCATGGCCTGCTGAGACAGTGGTCAGACTTTAAACAATGAAAAAAAAGGGCCAGGCCTTCAGGTAGGTATCAAAGAACTAGGCACTGGAAGCTGCTGCCAGTCAGTGGGAGTGTGGGGAGTTACTCCACAGATTACAAATCTGAATGAGAAAACAGCTAAGGCTGTGGGTGAAACAACCCAGTGTAGGGGGGATTTACCCTTTACATCCTTGGCCCTACCACTTTTTAGACCACTCCACCACCAATGCCTGGGCAGCAGAATATTTGTTAAATAGCATTTCATCCCATATTAGTTTGAACAGCTCAATGTGAAGTGTCAAAACAGCACTGTACCATATGCATGAAACTGAATTAGTACATGCTTTGAAGTACCCTGACATTTCTGTATGCCAATGTATCCACTTATTCAAATATTATCCGCTTATTCAAATATTACGCTATGTAAGTTATGTATTTTTGTGTCAGTTGTGGCTGTAAAAGGGCTTGTCCCAGTCCACTTTCTGGTAAAATAAAATAAAAAGGAATGCATTTCCTTAATAGTATATGGTTTAATCCCTATTGTGTATGGATTTCCATACACACAGTTTTCTTGTTATGGTACAGTTCAAAGGTCATGGAAAGTTGTTGTGGTATCGTTCAGACCTCACGATACCGCAACCACTTTTCAAGTCTTAACGTCAGTGCATCACTGCTGATTCATTGAAGATGAAGCTTTCTCAAAAAAGCTAAGCAAAACATGGTGGTGCTGTTTAGCGAGCAGGTCAGCCACCCAGGTTTCAAACAGACAGCCATAAATGGCTGTGTTGTTACCAGCTATATTTATTTGTTGTGATCTTCTTTCTCTTAAAAAAAAGAAAAAAAAACTGTGCCTGTGGAATGCTCTCATCATGGAACGGTTTTGGAGAGTAAGGTTCCAGGTGCCAACGCAAGCAGGAGCACGTTGCTTTCCAACAGTCGGGTGCCAGATAGTGTGAGCACTGCAGTGTGAGGTAAGATATATATTTTTTTTAATATAGAAAAATATACTATATGAAACTCCTTAGGTAGGACTATACACACTATATTGTTCTATCGTAAGTCTGTAATGACATCATAGTGATTTCTTGAGCTTTACTCTCAAGGGCTCTATGATGTCATCACATACCCTGATGGAAACATAGCCTTAGTTGTGTATGGTCATCCATACACTATTGTAATGTAACATTGTAACATGTTATTACTCGTTTTTTTTTTTTTTCCATCTGTTATCTGTTTTGTCTCTCCCCACACACACACACTTCCAGGCCACAGCTGGAAATCGGTTGTTTTTCATCTTGGTGTGCTTTCTTCTGTCTTGTTACAAAATGTTTAAATTAATGAACACTTTAGTTGGAATCTCTAGTGTAATCTGAAACATACATCTCACCCCACTGGCATTCAAATCTGGTACACTGTCTTAACCAATGGAAGTATAAAGTCGGGAAGCTGCTAAAAAGTAACTGACGTGTAAAGAAATATTTTCTGAAGGAGAACTGGAATATATGACACTAATTTGTGCTTCAGGGTCCCTGTATTCAGAGCCAGCAATTTGTACATTGCAGCCAGTTGCATTGTGCAGCAGTTGGCACACAACCAGCCCTTTGGAATATTCAGACAGCTCCTCTGACCGGAGCGCACTGTCTGAATATGGGGCCATGCCAGCGCAGCGTGTAGTTACTGTGCACGCTGCCAACAGCCCACAGCTGAATATGTCCCACAGGGCAGCCCACCTCATAGCGCTGTCCAAACAGGATAGCGCCAGGGCTCCTGTGGGCCATGTTCAGCCCTAGCATGCTAATGAACCCACTGGACATGCAAGGCACCAATGGTCCATTAGCATATCCGTTATGGGCCATCAGCATACTGCGTAGCACGAGTGCTTTTCCTGTAGCAGTAGGTATTCCCAGTGTCTAATGGCCCCCCCATTGCCCATTCCCTGATGGACTAGTGGATCCCCACCCTACCCCTACAAAACAAGCAGCAGACCCCCCCTCCATGACTTGCCCACTTAGGACTCACCTCCTCGCACCCTGCTCGATGCAGTCAATTAAGTATTGTCCATTCAAGGCATAGCAGTTGGCACAGCCCTTTGCTCAGCACCTCGGCAGGCCACCGTCTGCTAGACATACCACATTGCGTGTCCTGTAAGGACAGCTGATTCTACATCATGTGCAGTTTGGTATGTCTTTCAGATGGTGACTAGCAGAGGAGGGGAACAGAGGGCTGTACCAGTGGCCATCTTGACATGCAGTGAATTGGTGCTGCTGGCAGTAACTGGTGTGAAGGGGATGCGGGGAGGTGGGTCCTAAGTGGACAGTTCGGGGGGGGGTCCTGCTGCTTGTTTTGTTGGAGGTCCACCAGGGCTTTCCGACTCCAGTACTCCAGTACCTGGAATGGGTGATCAGGGGATCAGGGACCACTAGGCACCAGGGAATACTATCACTACAACAGGCATAAGCGATCAGGGTGTGAGGGGACCACTAAACACCAGGGAGTGCCATTACTACAACAGGAATGGGTGGTCAGGTGGTGAGGGTGCAGCCATAGTGCCCAGTCAAGGGCAGGGTTTTGGCAGCAGTAAACAGCACTGCACTGACAGCTGTTCAGCACTACTGAAACCTTTGAATATCCCACTGTGCCCTTTATGCATGAGGAATTCCTCATTTTCATTGGCACAGTGGTGTATTCCACACAGTTGCACTATCAGGTTAGTGCAGCACACTGGGGGCCTCTGAATGTAGCCCCTGACTGTGGCACTATTCACAGTTAGCCCAGTGCTGATGCAGTTGGTGCCACGCCAACTGTTTGAATATGGGGGCCCAAATCCCTACTCTTTAGCGACACATAACAATTTTGTGAAGGAGAGAATAGAACCTCTGAGGCTAAAATTACATTTTTATGTTTGCTTGCATGCATGTGCAAGAAACACAGTGCCATCATCCGAGTTTTCGGAGGTGTGTCACCCCCTCTTCCAATTCAGTCAGTGTGTTGGCAGGCGCGGCCCCTGTCCGCCAATGCATGCTGGAGCTGTCTATGACAAGCTCCAAAATGCAGTGGCGTACAGTTAAAAGGGGGAGCTAGTTCTCAGTGAGCAGCTATCAGATATCGCCCTGCCCGCGCGCAGCTCCCCTACACACACACACACACACTGTGTGCTCCCCACCACACGCACTCTATAGCCGACGGGTGCGCAATCCCCCATCGGCTGTGCTGCACTTCCAAGTTTTTCAAATGCCACGCTGGGTGCCCACCCCAGCGTGGCAACTCATCATAGCCGACGGGGTGCCCAACTCTGGCCGGCTCCACTGTCTCCCCAGTACAGGGTGTCACGCCGAGCCCACCCAGCGTGGCAACAGATGCCATGGCCAACGGGGGTGCCCAATCCCCCGTTGGCTCCACGCCCTCCCTACCCATCCTTCTGCCACTCTGGGAGCCCACCCCAGCATGGCAAATGTCCCATGTTGTCTTTTTTTTTAAATACCTGTAAGGAAAAAACGGTCCCACGCAGTCTTCCTGCCCCCCATCCCCACAACCTGCACCCACCCACTGCGCACCCTACTCCCCTTCACCCCATACTTACCTCCGGAGCTTGGCGCGATGATCTTCAGTGGACCGGGAACACGTCTGCACTCTTCAAAGCCGACTGCGAACTGAGGAAATGCCGGTAAACTGTATAATGGGATAGATAGGATTTTTTCAACTTTGTTGCATATCTCAGGCATTTTTTGGAATTTTTGCACCAAATTTTCAACATGGGGTTTTTGGGACCCCTTCTCATTAATGATGTCACTGTCATGGCATTATTCGGGCCCAAAGGGTGATTTTGCAGTCACTGCGCGAAATCACCTTTCGGGCCTGATTAATGAAACGACACTGCCAGCATTCATAAGATGGGCTCTCAAGAAGCCTATTTTGAAAATCTGATGGAAAAATTCCTAAAAATGACTGTTTTACGAGCGTGCATTGCGCAGTTCCTACGCACGCTCGTAAGTTCGCGAATTTTCAATATTTACACTCCAGATTTTCAACATTGCCATTTTACCACACCTCCTTATGAGCAGTACAGCTGTCATTTTTCACATCTTGCCCAAAATGTGTTTCCGCCCATGTAGCGCACAATGGCGCAGTCAATGTGCAAAATCAATGTATGGACACTATTAAAATCACAGTGACACTGTTCATGAGCAGAGGTCTTTAAATGGCTATGTTGAAAATTTGGTGAAAAAATTCCTAAAAATGACTGTTTTACGAGCGTGCGTTGCGCAGTTCCTATGCATGCTCGTAAGTTTGCGAATTTAATATTTTCACTCCAGATTTTCAACATTGCCATTTTATTACACTTCCTTATGAACAGTACAGCTGCCATTTTTCATGTTGTCCAAAATGTGTTTCACACATGTAGCGCACAATGGTGCTGTTGGTGTGCGAAATCAATGTTTAGGACAGATTAAGAAAATCACAGTTACACTGTTCATGAGCAGAGGTCTTAAAATGGCTATGTTGAAAATCTGGTGACAAAAGTCCATAAAATGACTGTGTTACGAGTGAGCATTGCGTAGTTTCCACGCACCCTCGGAAGTTCATGACTTTGTAATATTTTCAGTCCAGATTTTCACCAGTGGCATTTTTCCACACTTCCTTATGAACAGTACAGTTGTCATTTTTCACAACATGGCTGAAGTGTGTTTTCACACTTTCAGCGCAGAGATGCGTGGTCGCTGTGGGAAATCATTGTTTGGCACAGATAATGAAAATCACAGTGACACTGTTCATGATCGGAGGCACCAAAATGCCTGAGTTGACAATCTGCTGTAAAAAATCCCCAACCTAATTATATTACGGGTGTGTGTTGCAGTTTCTATGTACGCTCGTGACTTCACCATTTTTTTAAATATTTTTACTGCAGATTTGCAACATTGCCATTTTTTACACCTCCCCATGAACAGTACAGCTGTCATTTTTTACATCCTGTTCGGAATGTTTTTGCACCTGTGGTGCTAAATGCCGTAGTCGCTATGCATAAGCAGCTTTCGGCTAACAAACTGATATTCCCCCTGTTCATGAGGTGGGGTCACAAAAAAAACATGTTGAAAATTTGAAGTGAAAATACCAACGAATGCCTGAGGTATTAGGGTTTCCAACCATAATGCCCAACCCTGTAGAAAATGACAGGCATCAGGGGTGTGACTTGGGATTCTTGCCTGTAATGCTCATACCATTCCACACCCTGCAGCCAGTGACAGACATCGAGGTATGCCTTGGACTCTTTGGCCCCAAAGTTCACCCCATTCTGCTATACTGCACCCATCTCACCATACTTTCTGATGGAATGGGGTGCACATAAGGGCCAAAGACCCCAAGGCACACCGTGACACTTGTCAGTGTCTGCAGGGTGGGGTGTGGTGAAATGGCGTGGCCGTTATGCCTGACGACCCAAAGGCACACCCCAATGTCTGTCACTCTCTGCAGGGTGGTGGTGGGGTTGGCTTCAGTTCAATACTTCACTGCAATTCCTATTACGCAGCTCTGTAACTTCTACACTACCACTGCCAATGCCAGCAAGCAAACATTCGGCATTGACAAATGCTTGTTTTATTCACATTTATAGTTTATTTACCCAGCTAGTTTAGCCAAGCTTGAAATGTGGTTTTCTGTAGGGTCCTGCTTTTACCCATGTTTATAGTGACTGCTACACCTAACCCCCCTGGTGTACCTTTACTCTCACCTTGCCTTAATCTTCACACACCCCCAATTACTTATTACTGTTTCCATTGTTCCCCTGCCTTCTCAAACACCCCCCTGCTGCCCCTTTGCCCCACCTGATCCCCCATGCCTTCACACCCCCACACCTACTCTACTGTTTACTGACCCCTCCTGTTCCCTCCCCTGCTGCCCACTACTGCCCCCACCTGATCTCCCCCAGCCTTCTCACCTTCACACATACCATACTGGACTGTTAACTGACCCTCCTGTTTCCTCCTTACCTTTCCCTCACGCCCACCCACTCTAACTCCCCACCTGCCACCCCTCCTTGATTCCTTCACTCTCCTCTTGCCCACCCCAGTCCTAACAACCCATGCCACCTAACCCAGCCCTCCAACAAATGCTCTTCTACTTGCTCTGCCTCCTCCAACCTACTTCATATCTTGCTCCTTCTCCCTGTCCCCACACCCCCACAATCTCTATTTTGCCTCCCTTCCTATCTTCCCCTGGCTTGAGCACCCTCTTCCCCTTCTCCTTCCTCCTGCCCCTGCCCCTTATGCCTACCCTGCTACTGGCCCCTACCTACCTCGACATCACTTATTGCACTATTCCTTTTATACCCTGACAACAGGACTGCTTTCCTTGAAACAAATCCTGGCTTCTATCAATCTTATTGTGATATTATGTTGTTGACCTTGCATGGTCACCTATGTGTATTGTATATACTCTCCATCCGCTTCTGTCGTACTTCATGTGAAACTATGGATGAATATGATGTTTATATCGTATCCTGTTTACTTGACGTGGAACCTCTGTAAATTAGTCTATGACTCAAAGGTACTTCCGAGATTGTAATAAATAAAAAAATAAAAAATAGGTCTGTGGAGTGAAGCACTGCACACTGCAGGACAATTTGCGAATGCAATCCCATTCCTGTGTTTTTGGCCACTTTCTGTATGACCTTGAGCAAGTCATTTAATCTGTTCACTACTTCAGTCCACAGAACTGTAAAAATGGGTAAAGGCAGGAGCCTGCTGAGAACCAGATGTTAGGAGCTCTTCCTCAGGGCACAGTGGGGTCCTAGTGTCCTTCACCCAGGCATGTACTCTGCCTTTGACTTCATTCACACAGAAAGTGACTCTGGTTGGATTTGAACCTGGGTCTCTTGCTTTCCAACCTTGTGCTCTAACCAGTGGACAACACTGCCATTTGAGAAGTGTGATCTGAAAAGAGGAGGGCATTTTGTTTTAATTTTGTAGTAAAACAAAACCATTTTGGTAGTAACCCAACTCAGAGGTAAAAAAAACAATAGTACACACTGCGTCATTCAGATGATTTTATTCTTTGTATTAACAGTTCAGCTGTTACTTCAGAAAGTGCCAAAGAGCCCCCCCCCCCCACACACACACACGGGGTGGGGGGTTGCAGAGTTGACAGTTCTGAATGAGTGGTAGGAGTCTCAGTAAAACTCAATGCCTGTGAACCTCACTAAATCGACTTTTATTTTGTAACGTGTGCTGTGTTCTGGCTTTTATTTTGAAACAGTGATAGACTTTAGGCCTCTGAGGGTGGGGGTGTTTGATTCCTGGAAGAGTAACCTAAACCTTCAAAGCTGTGCTGCAGTTGTACAGCAGCTGGGCCTGCCATGTGGCACTCCCCCTTCCCCACCCAGCATCGGCACTCCCAGCATGACATTAAAGATTATGTATCCTCTTTAAAATTAGAAACTACAATCGTCTGTAACATTCACTAAAACTATCAATGACCTAAAGATGATGGTATTACTATTTTTGAAGTCTAATTTGTGTTCCGTATGCAGCTCCTTTCTTCTTTTGCTGCTGCTGTCAAGACTGTGTTCATGCACACACATACATAAACAATCATTACTCTTTTGTTTTACATTCTGTATGACGTATGTAGCTGGATGGCAAGCATATGATGAATTAAGAGGTTCAAGGCCTCCAATTTTCTCATAACTAAAGTGTGCCCTGACAACAGTAGTTGAGGGTTCTTCCCCTGAGCAAAAATGGAGTCTTCCAGTTCTGTGTTAATTTATTTATTTATTTCTGATCTTGGATTAACCATTTGAGCTTAGAGCTCTTTACATAGGTTCCACGTTAGTACATTTAGAACACGTAGGTGATTATACAGAGGATTGAGATAAACAAGGCAATAGAATCAGAATGAGAACATTTAGGTACAGTTGGTCTTTAAACAAAGGAATGCAAAAAATACAGCAAAAACTAAAACTGGAATTGGTAAACACAGTCAGCTACATACAGGAACAGTGGTTTGAGTCCCACAGACCCCACTTGCATACTGTGTGACCCTGAGCAAGTCACTTAACTTCCCTGTGCTCCCAGGTTGCACCTCTAAACAAGCTTTCAGTTTAGCGTGTCTCACCTTAAACAATTGGAAAAAGAAAAAAAACAAACTGCCCAACAGGGAGGCTGTTAGTTGTCAGCAACACGAGGGGGTTAGCGCATAGAAGTGCTGTAGACTTGGGGTGGAGGGTTGAGCCCCAAGTGCAGGGTGTCTGTGAAAGAGAGAGAGAGAGAGAGAGAGGTCTGTTTGGCAGAAGAGCAAGTGGTAGGAGATGCCTTTGCTAGGTGGCAGACACATTGAGATTCCTGTATTAAATGGTTCTCTAGGTTCTTTTTGAAGGTCCACAGAGTGGGCAGGCTAATAATGTTCTCATACAGGGAGTTGAACCACAACAGTGCCTGATAGGCAAAGGACCTTTGTCCTTGAGATGTCCGACATTGTGGAGTCAGTAAGGACTCCAGTTCCAAATTTCAAGTGGGCCTGGAATTAGTGCTTGGAACTAGGAGTTGTTGGACCCCAGTTGGGAGCTGACCAAGGCAGATCTTTTTGGTCAGGAGGCAGGATTGATATTTTAAGCGACCAAAGAGCATTAGCTAGTGAGCCATTGTATAGAGATTGTGGGTGTGGGTTAGTTGGTGTGCCCCTAAGGTGAGCCTGCAGGCATTGTTAAGGGCAGTTTTTATAAGTCGGAGGGCAGTATCTGTGGCAGAGCCATATATTGGCAGTCCGTAGTCCACTAGGGAAACCACTGAACTGTGAACTGCTATGCTGAGGGCTTCAGGGGTCAGGCTCTGCCTATGGCGATAAAGTAGTCCTAAGCGTCTGTTGATTGCTTTAGCTGTGATGTCTATGTGGAGGGCATAGGAGAGCGAGCTGTCAAGAGTGATTCCGAGATATTTGAAGTGATGAACACGTTCAAGAGGAACACCACCCCTATCAAATATTGATAGTGGGTAGTTTTTGTGCTTGTTCTTAAGACTGGTGAATAACATGTTTTTTTGTTTTTTTATAGTTCATTATCAAGTTATGATTTTTGAACCACGACTCAGTGCTGGTGAAGTCATGTTGTAGCTGTTGCTCAAGAGCAGTGGGGTCAGAGCCATTAGAAAAGATAACCGCATCATCCGCTTAGAGGAGGATACGGCACTGACTGGCTAGGGGGAGGCCCACTGTTGACCCCTATGGAACACCTCCGCACACAGGCTTGGTGTCAGAGAGAAAGGCATCTATCCTGACTTGCTATGTTCGGCAGTGTAGGTAGCTGTGGAACCATGCAGCCGCCTCAGGAGCAAGGCCTATGGCAGTGAGTTGGTCAATTAGGAGGGCGTGGTTGACCATGTCAAAGGCCTTTGTTAGGTCAATATAGATAGCCCTGACTAGCTGGCCAAGATCAAGGGATTTGTGGATGAAGCCTGTGAATTCCAGGAGGGCTGTAGTGGTGCTATGCCCAGCCCTAAAGCCATGTTGCTCTGCACATAGGAGCATGTGCTCATCCAGATAATCAACAAGTTGGTCGGCAACGATTCATTCAAGGGCCTTCGAGAGTGGTGGTAGTATAGAGATTGGTCTATAATTCCCAGAGAGGGCACAATCCCCACTCTTGTACACAGGGGTGACCACTGCAGCATTCCATTTTTGGGGAGTACTGTGAGACGGAGTGAGAGGTTAAGGATATGGGTGGGGGGGACAGGATTTCTTCAAGTGAGAGCGAGATTAGTTTCAGGGCGAGCTTATCCCCACTGAATCTCCTCTTCCCAAGAACTTTGCGCAGATATTTCCTGGTTTCTCTGAAGGTAATAGTCTTGAAGCGAAAGGGGGGATGTGATGGGGATTGCGTGGGTGCAACAGGGATGGTGGCGGAAAAGAAGTCAGCGGGGAGAACATGCTGTAAGCTGGTGAAGGCATTGTTAAAGGTGTTGGCGATAGATTTAGGGTCAAGGATGGAGCCATCAACGCAGAGCATGGTAGGGGTCATTTTGGGTTCTCACCCAGTGACGTCATTTAGGTTAGCCCAGAATTTGCGCCTGTCATTCCAGTTCTTGGTTAGGGCATCTTTATAGTATGCGTTTTGGGCTAATCGGATGGTTCTGGTACAGTTGTTCCTCGTACGTTTGTAGTTCAGGATATCAGACTGCTTGCCAGTGGCCCTAGCTATATGCCAAAGATGGTCTATGTTTTTCATTAGCTCAAGGGTATCTGGGCTCATCCAGGGGTTAAAGTAGTGTTTGATCTTCCACGTTTTTATGGGAGCATGGGTGCCACAGATTGTATTGAAGAGGAGGATGAAATAGTTGAGCACATCGTCAGCATCAGAAGCTTCAAAAACAGAGGACCAGTCAGCATTGAGGAGATCTATTTTGAAGCAGTCAGCATGGCCAGTTTTGAGAACCCTGCTGGTGATTGTTCTAGGAGGTGATTTGGAGAAATTATTAGCCCAACTGAACATGACAGGGGAGTGGTCACTGATGTTGTCCGGGAGGACTGAGGCATTGAGGCATGCTCAGGTCGGTTGGTGAGCACCCAGTCAATCAAAGTACTAGTGCACGTCCTTTAGTTAGTCGTAGTGAGAGTTTCAATGAGTTGGGTAAAGTGGATAGCCTGAATTGCATCCTTGAATTGGTTAGCTTCAGGGGCAAGCCAATTAATATTGAAATCACCTAAGAGTACAACCTCAGAGTTTAGGGTTAGGCTTCCAAGACAGTCTATGACAGCATGGAGACCTTGGACCGAGTTCTTTGGGGGGATTTAGACAGAATTCTGACAGTTTTGTTGTAGGCCCCAAGAAGAACCTTAATGGCAAGGGCCTGAGCGAATGACCCTAGGCTGGATAAATTCAGGACTATGCCCTGAAGACTATCCTTAAGGTAGATTGCACAGTCACCACCTCTTTTAAATTTATGATCTTGCCTAAAGATTGAATAGCCTGGTAGACTGCTAGTTCCATCAGGGATCTTGGAAGTGAGCCATGTCTCTAGCACAGACAGTACGTCTGGATTGTGTAGGGCTACCCAGGCTTGAAGCTTGTCAAACTTTGCTGTCAGGCTACAGATGTTAGTGACGCAAAGGTTAAGGTGCCTGGTTTCGGTGCACTCAGCCCCTGAAATAGAGGAGGGCCGGGATTAGGGTGGATGTTGCCTGAGAGCAGTAGTAACAGGAGTAGCAATCTGACCAGGTAACTTTTAAAGTGTTTAAGGTTAGCTTTGTGCTGTCTTTGTGGATTCATTCAAGCTGCATGCTTATCAGAGAGAATGGCCAGTTTAGGCAGGACTGTGGGAGGGGGAAGCCCTGACCTAGCTGGATGCTTTCTGGGCTAGGTAGGCCAGGGAGTGTTGTTAGGCATACAGTTGCCATGTGGGCCACAGCTATGCGCAGGTGTTACAGTGCTGTAGATGTTGCCATAGGGGTGCTCCTTGAAAAGAGGGTCAGCTGATTTAGGCTCATTCAGTGGCTGCAAACAGAGAGTGGGCAGGAGTATAAGAATTGGCATTAGTGTGGTTGCCATGTCCAAGACTGGAAAAGGTTGGTGGTACAGTAAGCAGGGTCTTGGGAGGGGAAGGAAAGTAAAATAAATTAAGATGTGATGGAGCTAGTGGGGGTGTCCTGGCCTTACAGGTAAATGTGTACCCTTACAGTTTGACGGTGACCTAAATTAGGAAGATGTCTTTAAAGGAAAACCCGATGTTAAAACGAGAAAAAGATATGTTGAAGCTGATCAACCGGGTATCCTTAGCATCCTTCAAGCATCTATACCTAAGTCTCTTCCCTGAAAAATGCAATTGCTTCCACAAGTTCTAGTTTATTCGCAGTTCTTTCCTTCCCCCTCTCAGGCTGCCATCATATCATGGCAATTCACTTCCCTAGAATTCATCTCCACAGATACCTCACGCCCTGGCTATAATCTTCTCCCATTAACTCCAGGCTCCTACCTTAGCCCTTATCACTGCCTTTCACTCCCAGTTCTAGCACCAGCCCCTGCTCTAGTCATGCGTGCACTCTTCCTACCATGTCACTTGTCTCAGTCTATGACCACCTCTTTCAGTCATCCAATCACTATTTCTCTTGTCCACATTGACTTCCTTGGATCTTTGGAATCTTGGGTATATCATGTTGAATGTATGCCATGTTTACTGCCAATGTTGATATGTATATACTGGTTTACCTAGAGTGCATCTCATATGTTCCTACCATATCCTGTTATGTTTAAACAATTTCTGTTCTTGATTTCTGTATATGTGTTTTAATTATTCATGTACATATACCAATTATTGAACCTTGATTACTGTATATAAGTATATACATGTTTTAAATCTTCAAATACATGTACCAATTATTGTACCTTGACCTTATCAGGTCCATCTTGCAAATGAGCTGTGCTCAATGATGTTCGCCTGAATAAATAAAGATTTGATTGATTGATTGATTCATATGTAGTAGTCTTTTTTTCTGTGTTCTAACCAATTCCCAGCATTTTCTTTTCCTCTGGCTGAGAGATGTTTTTTTCTAACTTTCCCTAACTGTTTTATTGCCCTTGGAGGCTGCCATTCTGGTTTCTTTTATGGCCCCAGTCTTTCCAGAGTACTCTTTGGTGTGATGTCTAATTGCCCCTGCAGGAAGCCAGTGTCTTGTTACATGGTCTGTCACAGCTCAGCCACAGAGAAAATACTTCTTCCAAAGAAGACAAACTGCTAAATTTTGGGTGAGTGTAATCATTATTATTTTTTGATATCAGTACCTTGTCCTGCTATGTTCTGCTGTGTGTGTGTGAATCATGTCACTGTTTACTCTATTCCTCTCAGTCACTTTCAGTTTTTGCACCAGTACTAAGTAGCAAAAATTAAACATCACCTTATAGGTTGTAACATAGCAGGACAAGGTACTAATATCAAAAAATAATAATGATTACACTCACCCAAAATGTAGCAATGTGACTTATTCTCTGAAAGAAGTATTATCTTTGTGGCTGAGCTATGACAGACCACGCTAAATCTAGGGGCATAGCTACATCACTGTCACATGAACCAGGGTGCGTCGTAGGAGAAAGGAAGCCAATAAACCTATCTGTGATGGAGATCCCCAGGGGTCGTAAAACTGCCATACAACTAGCAGGCTAA
This sequence comes from Neoceratodus forsteri, assembly GCA_016271365.2. Taxonomy (NCBI): domain Eukaryota; kingdom Metazoa; phylum Chordata; order Ceratodontiformes; family Ceratodontidae; genus Neoceratodus; species Neoceratodus forsteri. The sequence goes on from CM057450.1 coordinate 309,265,854, forward strand.
TTTAGGAAAAACTCCTAATAGCAGACAGAGGGAAGGACACACTAGGACTTAACATACATATCAAAACACTCGACATAACGTATGTTTTTGCACATTCTGGGTGGTCTTCTCCTTTAAGGGGAGGACAGGACGAGTGTTAAGCCTAATAACTGCACTCTGTGTCTTTAAGTGGGGTTGCAATGTTAGTGAGAAGGAAGGAAGAAGATGGCATAGGGCTGGTGCCAAGGGGGGAGGGAGAGTATTTAATAAAGGCTGTAGGCGGCGGAGGAGCGGTGGGCGCAAAAATTCATGTAAGGAGGAGACAGTAGGAGAGAAAGTGAAGAGGAAATTGGATTATTTGCAGGGCAAAGCTTACAACTGTGACTCAAATGAAATCCTAGTCTAAACAGAAAAAACTGTAACACTTTAAAGTTAGTTTCTGCTGTAGGGTAGATTAGCACTGGACCTTAAACCCAAATGAAATCTAGTCTAAACAGAAAAAAACTATAACTGTAGAGTTAGTTTCTATCTTGTTAAACTGGATAACCTCGTTAGTAGTGGAATCTAGTGTTGAAGTTTTGTTTTTGTTATTATTTGGCTGTCTGTGTTATATTACCAAAAAAGTTTAATATGAAAGGGACCGAGGCTAAAGCACAGCTACTGTTGAACAAAGTCATTTTATCACTTCCAGGAGCTCCACTAATTACAGTACAACTAGATCAGTTCCCACCAGCACAGTTTCTCCCAGTTAAGGGGAAGTTACTTGGAAAGTACTGATAAATGGACAGGGGAAAACACCAAGATGATGCCAGAGAGTCCCTCCCAGGCCAGCCACTTCCGATATATTTTCCTTTAAAAGGTTATAGTAGAAAGCTAAATAAATAATTCCTGGAATTTGTTTGTAGTCCACTAATTACTGAGATCATAGAGGAAATCTGATGAGCCCAGCTTTACATCTCTACTTGTAATTTAGCAATTTCCTGACGTTACATTACTTGCTTCAAGTCAAGTCGAGTGACTCGTTATATTTTTTTGGTTTAATCACTTTATATTGCCTGAATCCCATCATGAAGTGCTACCAGACCACAGGCTACATACAGTGGCTTTCTGTCCTTGAAAGGCTGAGACTGGATTATGTGGGGCTCCCTAAAGCCAGTAATTGTATACCATTGTCTGCAGCAGACAAGACTGCATAGGTATATATTTATTTATTAAAGCGTTTCACCTGGAAAAAACATACTGAGCACAAAACAGCTCATTTCCAGATGTGTCCTGGGGGAAAGGAAAGAAGGAAAGCATAAAAATATTCTGAAAAGATAGATATAATTGCACGGGCTGACATACAGAGAAATATGAGTACAGAGGTGGATTAAAGGCTCATTCACATGGCTAAATCTGAGCTGTTTGTGATGGTGCACAGCGACAAGATCGGCACAGCTCTGAATGTCCGAATGCCACCGTTTTGCATTTTTTGGTGGTGTTTCATTGTGACCGTGATCCTTCTTTTCCTGGGATCGCATAGTAGAGCTGGTGTTTTGCGCCATTCTGCTTGGCTGTGTGAACAGCTGGCACCACACACAGCATTGTGTCTGGCTTTCACCAGAAGGCTCCGGAATGGGTTCTGAGACCCGAGTTCATCTAAAGGTTGATTTTTGTATTTTAGACGCAGCTGAACTCTGGGAAAGTAGTTCTTTTTGTAAACTGAGAGCTGAAACCTATAGAAAATAGTGTCTCAGTCGGACTGTTACAGTGAGCATGTGTGTATGCATATGCAGGCCCAGTGCCATGGCTCAAGTCTGAGACCATGTTTTCTCTACGTTTAAGCCCTCGGTTTCTAAAAATAGGTGCTTTACAGAGTTCAGCTGTGTCTAAAATACAAAAATCTACCTTCAGCTGAACTCAAGTCGTCTGGTGCTGCAGCAACATTGGTGCCGTGATGTCACCCACCCTAACTCCAGGGCACTCGCCTCCACCCACCCACTGGAACCTGCCTCCACAGCTGAATCGGAGCCTCGTCAGCATCTGAACACTGCTTCACAGCACTGCAGAATGGATTGGCAGCAACGATCAACACAGCAGCACTTTTTTTTCTCGCCTTGTGAATGATCCTTAAATATACAGAACGTAACAGAATTACATAGGTATATACAATAAGTGCAATATACAGTGATAGCAGATGGGTAACCTGAGTTCATACAATGTTCAAGTAGGTGACTACAAGAAGTGCAAAATACAGTCACAGTAGTCTAGACCCAGGGGAATGCAGGGAGGGTCAGTATACACCTAAGGACAGTGGCAGGAGGGAGAGGTGAGGGTTTTGAAGAGACTGGGAGAATTCCAGAGTCTTGGAAAGCAGAAAGAGAAGGCTGGTTGACCAGTGAGAGTTTTATGGGAAGGGAGCTTGAGGGATCGATACCCTGAGTTTCAGAGGGGGTGGATGGAGAGAGTAGGGAGTCAAGATAGGGGGGTAGGGAGGATAGCCAGAGTTTGGAAGTAAAGGAGGCACAGTGGGACAGATGGTGATCCTCCAGGGAAAGGAGGAAAGAGCAGAGTATAGAGTACAATGGTGGGTGTGGGTAGGGCAGTTAAGAGCAAAGCGGCAGGAGTTGATGAGCGGATCCAGTCTGACTGGGGTGGATTTAGGGGCAGCAACATAGACAGTATCGCTGTAGTCAAAGATGGGGAGAATCAACTTGGTAAGGATGTCTTGGCAAACAGGGAGAGGGATACAGCTCTTAGACTAAAGAGGTACACTTTGCTATCAACTGGCTCTGAAAACACCCCTCTCACTCTCTGTCTCACACACACACTTTGCACAGACTTGAGCCAAGATAGAACCCAAATTGCTAGCACATGGATTCACACTTCTAGCCATGCTGGAACTTTACTTCTGAATGTGTTCAACATTTTCTTTGTCATGAGATTTTTTTTTAAACAGCTTTTTCTCATTCATTGACTGCCCACAGTTCTGGACCATCTTTCTTGACTTCCGCCACCATTCATACACACACCTGCCAAATACTTCCATTTTCCTTTGGGGTCTTAGCATTGAGGGGGCTGAGCTTTAAGCAGTCGCATTTGTAGACCAGGGACTTGAGCCCTGGATGGTTTCATGTGAGCACTAAACCTTTGCTGAATGCCACTGCAGAAATTAGTTGTTTGTCTTACCCCAGCCCCCAGTGGTGGCACTCTGAAAAAAGTGGTACCCATGCTCATTTTGGAAATGACCCTATTCCCTGTTTTTCTGTTTATATATAAAAAAAAAAAACATGTTCTCAGTTCTCACTTTATAAACTGGGGTGGGGAATTGAGTCATAACTGACTCCTTTTTTTTTTTTTTTTTATAAACAGAAAGAGTCAGTTATGGACTCAATTCCCCCACCCCAGCTTAAAGTGAGGAACTGAGAAACATGTTTTTTTTTTTTTTTTTTTGCAATGAACTGTGCAGCGTAAAAAAAGCAGCCTGCTTTAGTATCAGTGTGACTGACAAGTAGGCCTTCTATCTCCACTAAATCAGTCTTTCCACATTTTTATCTGCCATATCTTTTAAAACAATTTAAGCCTAGCTTCTCACAGGCAACTGCCTAATATCAGTCTCTCTGCAAGAGACTGACTGAAAGATATTCTGATCCCTGTCAGGCAACCACTTATCTACTCTACTCTACCGGTACTCTACTCTCTATTTTAAGCCCGGATTTTCAGACCAACAGCCTGTGCAGAACCTAGCAACTGTGAAATGTTTCTTATTAGTATTCATGTACTGGAATACACATTCCAGGACGCACTCTTAGTTCAAGTTCGGTCCCACCATGCACATACATTTACATCTGGATAAATCGACTTTAGCCTCAGTTGTCAGTATGGCCATATGTTAAGCTGCTCCCTTTTAAAAGAATCCTCTACTTTTGGGGGAGGGGGACTCTTCATATCCAGCCTCATACGATGCAACTGTTCCCACCTCCTGCAGGTATTACCTATCCTCATTCCTAAAACTTGAGTAGGAACTGAGACAGGTTTATCTTCCTCAAGAGGTCTTCACACCCGGACTGCTCGCCGGCTGAGCCCAGACACTGACACCGCAGCACAGAGTGTCAAGGATGGTGTGACTGCAGTTGGGGGCTCATGCACAGCAGAGCAGGTAAACAGGTGCAAAAGAGGAGAGGATGGAGCAGCAGCAAAAGCAAAGTGTTTGGGGATGCAGCAGCAGGAGGAGCAGCTCACTGACAGCAGTATCGGGGGTCAGATGACTTGCTGCCAGGCTTGTTGCTAACCAGAAGGAAACAGCAATGGGAATAATACAAAGACATGCCCACGTGGCATGAGGAGTCGAACCCGAGAGTCGAACTGTGTCTGTTGGCACGGCAGCGTAATCTACTGCTGTTGCAGTGGCCTGTTTTGGAGTAGAATCATTTACTCTTGTTTTTGCAAATGTGCATACAAATATGAACTGTCAAACTAGTTGTGGGGTGTCAGTTGTTGGAGTCACTAGGGACTGGCTGGAAAAATTGACCGAGGGGGTAGCAACAGCAGCAGAAACATTCCAAGAAATGTGGGAACTGAGCAAAAATATTGTGTGTGTATATATAACTGTGTATATTAAATGACACCCCTACCACCTAGCCTCCAGTTCGGGTATTCAGGCATAGGTGTGGACCCAAGGTGGGGATCACCTTGTCATATTTGCTGCCTTCCCTCACACATCTGTGACATTTTTTCAGACTCTTCTAAGGAAGGCATATCCCAGGGAAGACTTAAAATTTTCATCGGATTTGGGTATCTGCTGCTAATGGGTATCTAGTCCGGGCAGGGGTCCGGGGTCGGGTCTCACACTCAGCCACACATCATGGACACACACCGCACGGCACCTCTTGATCATGGTCAGGGATGATGGTCTTCTCCCCTGGCTTTTGCACAGTCCAAAGGAACTTGGAAAGATTCTGGACCCAATTCCAGGAAGGCAGCAGGTAGGATTCAGGGATCTAATCAGCTGAAGCACCAAACAACAAACTCTGGAGCAAACTGAAAAGGCATAGCAAAAGTATAAAACCTTTTGTGCCCCCCCCCACTGATATATTAGCTTAGGGTCTAGACTCTTCTTGACCCTAAGCTGATAGGTAGAGACCCCCCCAATCATGCATGCCTTGGGTACAGGTCTCTCCAGTCAAGTCACCTAGGAAGGCATGAAAGGGGCATGATAAGGTTTGGTCTGCTGTGCCTAATTTCAGATGCTTTTTCTTCATGCCTTCCTTGTAATCAGCATCACCTTCCTTTGTTATGTTTGCTTGCACGTATGTGCAAGAAACATAGTGCCATCATCCGAGTTTTCGGAGGTGTGGCAGCCCTCTTCCAATTCAGTCAATGTGTTTGCAGGCGCGGCCGCAGTTCTCCAATGCCTGCTCGTGCTGTCTATGACAGCTCCAAAATTCAGTGGCGTACAGTTGAAAGGGGGAGCTACGCTTCAGTGAGCAGCGATAAGATATCGCCTGCTTATGCGCACTCCCCCCACACACACACACACATACGCATGCATACCGCGCGCTCGCCCCACGCACACACTGTGTAGCCACGGGGTGCCCAATCTCCCGTCGGCTGTGCTGCGCCCCAAACAGAGTTCTTATGCCACGCTGGGTGCCCACCCCAGCGTGGCTACACATCAGATAGCCGACGGGGTGCCTAATCCCCGCCAGCTCCACTGGTTCCACACCCCCCAGAATACAGGGTGCCACGCTGGGAGCCCACCCCAGCGTGGCAACATATGCTGTCGCCGACGGGGTGCCCAATCCTCCGCCGGCCCACGCCCCGCCCCACCAGCCATCCTTGTGCCACGCTGGGAGCCCACGCCAGCGTGGCAAACGTCCCACATCATCATTTAAAAAAAAAAACTGAAACTGAAAAATGGTCCCTCGCAGTCTCTGCACCCACCCGTGCCCACTCACTACGCAACCCACCTTCCCACTGCCCCCTCACCCCATACTTACCTCTGGACCTCGGCGTGGCGATCTTCGGTGGACCAGGAACACGTCTGCACTCTTCAAAGTCGACCGTGAACTGAGGAAATGCCAGTGAACTGCATAATGGGATAGATAGGGTTTTTTCAACTTTGCTGCATATCTCAGGCATTTTTTGGAATTTTTGCACCAAATTTTCAACATGGGGTTTTTGGGACCCCTTCTCATGAATGCTCTCGCTGTCACGGCGTTAATCGGGCCTGAAGGGTGATTTCACAGTCACTGCGTGAAATCACCTTTTGGGACTGATTAACGAAATGACACTGCCACTGTTCATAAGGTGGGCTCTCAAAAAGCCTATGTTGAAAATCTGGTGGAAAAATTCCTAAAAATGACTGTTTTACGAGCGTGCATTGCGCAGTTCCTACACACGGCCGTAAGTTCGCAAATTTTCAATATTTTCACTCCAGACTTTCAACATTGCCATTTTACCACACCTCCTTATGAGCAGTACAGCTGTCATTTTTCACATCTTGCCCAAAACGTGTTTCCGCCCATGTAGCGCACAATGGCGCAGTCGGTGTGCGAAATCAATGTATGGGACACATGAAGAAAATCACAGTGACACTGTTCATGATCAGAGGTCCCAAAATGCCTGTGTTGACAATCTGCTATAAAAAAATCCCCAAACTAATTACATTACTGGTGTGCGTTGCACAGTTTCTATGCACGCTCGTGACTTCACCAGTTTTTTTTAATATTTTTACTGCAGATTTGCAACATTGCCATTTTTTACACCTCCCCATAAGCAGTACAGCTATCATTTTTCACATCCTGTTCGGAATGTGTTTTTGCACCTGTGATGCTAAATGCCGTGGTCGCTGTGCATAAGCAGCTTTCGGCTAACAAACTCATATTGCCACTGTTCATGAGGTGGGGTCACAAAAAAACATGTTGAAAATTTGAGTGAAAATACCAACGAATGCCTGAGGTGTTAGGGTTTCCAACCATAACGCCCCACCCTGTAGAGAATGACAGGAATCAGGGGTGTGACTTGGGATTCTTGCCTGTAATGCTCATACCATTCCACACCCTGCAGCCAGTGAGAGGCATCGAGGTGTGCCTTGGACTCTTCGGCCCCAAAGTTCACCCTATTCTCCTATACTGCACCCATCTCACCATATTTCCTGATGCAATGGGGTGTGCATAAGGGCCAAAGACCCCACGGCACACCGTGACACTTGTCAGTGTCTGCAGGGTGGGATGTGGTGAAATGGCATGGCCATTATGCCTGATGACCCAAAGGTACACCCAGTGCCTGTCACACTCTGCAGGGTGGTGGTGGGGTTGGCTTCAGTTCAATACTTCACTGCCATTTCTGTTATGCAGCTCTGTAACTTCTACACTACCACTGCCAATGCCAGCAAGCAAACATTCGGCATTGACAAATGCTTGTTTTATTTCCTGTAGCACTTGTCTGACTAGCAGCGCCAGCACCCCATGGTGAACATCAAAGAGAGAGAAGCCCAGAAAACAAAATACAACATACATAACTTGATTCACTTGTCCCCCCCCCCCCAATTAATGTTTATGGAGTGTGTTTACTATTTTTTTTAATTTATTTAAGTCTAGGATTAACAAATACCTTTGAGCCAAGGCTCTTTTACAAAGGTTCCACGTCAGTAAGTACAGGCATAAAGATCATACAGGTTTCAAAGTACATAAAAACAATCAGTAACTCAGTTGTCATAACTTGTATTTATACGGACAGTACATAAAACACTAGGAGGATCACAAACTGAGGAGTCACATTGCATGAAACTAAAAAAATCTGTTCTAACAAACAAAAACACTGAGGCAAGCTTCCGCATCTGCACTTCGAAAAATACTTCTGTTCCACAATTTTTCAGATGTGGATGCATAACTCAGCGGCCCGAGAGCACCACCACCGGGCCCTAGCCTTTGAGGGTTCAGGACTCCGATCTTTTGCCACCCTAACACCACCTCTTGTTTTCATTATTCCCTAATCAGATTGCAGTGGTTAACACCTAGTTTACTCCTCTCCTTTCCTAGGGGATGTATGAGGGGGTTGCAAGGGACCCATCTGGTATACTTCATGGGTGGGGCATGTGGATTCCATCGCACTGGACCTGCCTCCTTCTGCAGTGCTCCCCAACCCCTGGCATCAGTAGCTGTCCAAGTGGTGCATCATCATCATACACCCCGGGACAACTACGGGGTGACGACACATGGCACTTTTCCCTCCCTGATGCAGGGTGTGCTATCATTGGAGTTCTACCACAGTCTCTGCTCTCCTGCATGGACCTGGGCCCCCGACATAACATGCCGCTTCCTGTACCGCTCACTGCTGTAACTCATACAGGTAGTAAATGTTATGGTGTACTAATCTGAAACATTACTGGGTGCTGTACTCATGTTTGACATTGTAGGACACTGTACTAGTTTGTAACATTACAGGGTGGTGTACTAATTTGTGACATTATAGGGCTCGTGGGCCGCATGAGAGGAGTATGGGCATCCGGAGCCTATGCTGTAAGATTTTCTGCAGAGAACTTTTACAGGAAGTGACTCACCCTACTACATGAAAAGTGAGTGGTGTGAAATCTATGGAGGGACACATTTGTAATTTGAGGAGGGCAGTTTAAATTTGGCCAGCAAGGTGGGGGAGACTGTGTGGGATGATAGACCTTAGGAGCTGAAGTATTTTGTATTTAACAGTAATAGCAGTACTGCAGCAGTAGTAAATACATTTACTTGCAACTGGATGAAAAGGAGACCCCATTCAGCATCAGCTCATTTTCAGAAGATTACGATTTTTACAATACGAGTTATTTTATAAAGTACAAATGTTATGTAATACACAAATTAGGATACACATTAATTAAAAGGGGGTTTCATTTGATTTATAACATAGGTTACCTTAGGCAAGACCTGTAATTGGGCAGAATGTGTCGGGTGGCAGTGGATTAAATTCCCTATTTAATCCATGGTTAACCTGCCGGATACTTTTTGTCAGGTTTTGGAAAACCTGACAACAAAGTGGAGGGATCTGCCGAATCTCCTCGTAGCCATTTTACATTTGTACCTAGTGAGCCGAGGAGACCAAGATATTTCATGAAGAAATGGTGATAAATTTCTTCTTATTTGGTGAAGAACATGTAGATCGGTGGCTGAAAGAGAAATATCTTGATGGGGAAGCCGCTGTCCGTCAACATATGGCAACCAACATCCCGCAGTAAGCATATAGAAGGATAGCGTAGAAGTTGGGAATTTGTAGTATTGGGAATTGGGCAGTCACCATTAGGCATGACACATTGTCCAGGGGCATTTATAGGTAACAGAGATCACACTTCTGTCAGGCAAGCAGTACTCCAAGTTGTTTCAGCAGCTGACTAGGACCCCCTGTCCTAGGAGACAGAGCCATGCATCTTCTATAGGATCTACTGTCGTCAGTGACATTTCTGTGAGATCTGCCATGCGGCAAAGAAACCGGTGAGGAGAAAGTGAAACAGAAAGGGAGCCACGTACCGAGCCCTACAGAGAGCAGTGAATGGAAAGTTGCACACAAGTGAGGCAAGTGCTGCAGATAGAGAGCGACGGAACCACAGTTACTGCCAGTGTGAGACACAGAGAGACAGTGACAGTGAAATCAAGGCGTGTCAGACGCAGAGTTGCTGCACTGTGCTCTTGCTGTTTGTGCCTCTTGAATTGTCCATGGTCCATTTTGTCTGCACGGTGCAGCCGGAGCTGTAAGTTTCACAGAGAGTTGACTGGCAGGAGATCAGGGCCTGCCCCACCCTGACGATGAGCAACTGCACCCAGCTCACCGACCAACATGGGCCCGCCTGTACATCACTCCTGGGTGTGGGAGATGGATTGGAACATGTGAAGCACAGTTGCAGCAGTGTGCTCTGTCTCTTTGTGCCTCTTGGCTGGACAGCTGTACCCTCGTCCAACATTGAACCCATGAGAAGGGAACTTTGTATCCAGTACTCACCCCCCCCCCCAACACTGAGAAGTTAGTAGGCGAGTAAGAGAGACACACAGTCACAAAGAAAGCGAGCAGTATAGCTTTTGGGGGGGGGGTGAAGCACAGATCGCTGTCACAATAGCAAGCACTGGTATGCACAAGAAATGTGACATCACAGCATGAGTGTATGTGGGACATTTCTTTGTGTATAACAGGTATCCACTGTGCTTTCCTTCTGAGGGTGTCCCCCAGCCATAGATTCTTGACACAGCTTTGCAGCCAGTCCTCCCACCTCCTTTGGCTCTCTTTGTGTCTGTTACTGTGAGATGTGGGACTGTGAGACTGCAGACTGTTTTTAGGTTGTTGGCAGCAGCTCACCACCCACCGGCCCACCCAGCATCGTTCAGCAGCCACACTCGCACTGTGGCCAGGAGGCAGTCCTGGGAGTGGAGAGAGAATAGGAGCCCAGCAGAGTTCGGTCACCGCCTACCTGCCTAGTATAGCTTACCACCTACACGGACAGGAAGAGACAGACCACGATTTGTAATGCCAGTGGCACTAACTTCTGAGAGTGATCAAGTTCTGATGTGTGAGTGACAAGTTGAGAGAGAGCTCACCAGGACACTTCTGACTGGCCGCAGCTGTGCTGTTTGCTCTGAATTTGCCCTGGTGCAAGTAGAGCTGCATCATGGTAATTAGAGGCCATAGCGGGGATAGGTAGTGACAGCGGGTCAGAGCTTCAGATTTCCTGCACTGTCCTCTATCTCTCTGAATGTTTCAGGTATGCAGTTTGGAATGGGGGGGACAGACATTTTACATGAGATTCTAAGTCAGTATTGTTGAGCTATGCTGCCAACAACAACCATACATTAAACTAGCAGTTTAATCCACAGCTATCAGACACACACAGGTAGCCAGTAACAGTCATTCAGAAAGTCATACCATGGCATTCTGATGTCCACTGCTACTTTGTAATCCATGTCACAGAACAGATACTATATAATAAGACACATAGTTACCCATGACAATCCATAAAAAGATAGATTAAACATACTTTCTAAGTGAGTACTTTGCACGGCAGTAGGAAAAGAGGGGCAACACCTATTTTATTTTTTGGGGGGTTCTGTGATATGGGTGAGGTAACCCATGTTATAAGTACAATAACCCACTCCAGGGTGTGTGGTTATAGGCATTTAATCCATGCCTGGGGCGCTATGAGGACACTCGGCCTGCAGCCTTGTGCCTCACAGCGCACCCCAGGTGTGGATTAAATACCTGTAACCCCACACCCTGTCATAGGTTATTGCTTACATAATGGCCAGGGGAGTCTTTTTAAAGTCTCAAGAACTTAAAGGGCAATCAGGTCAACTGTGTGCAGAATAGCCAGGGTTTGTTTGTTTATTTATTTAGGGATTCGGAGCATACCTTTGAGCTCAGAGCTCTTTTACAAAGGTTCCACTTCAAACAGTGACAATGACAGCAATAACAAACAGTTTACATACAATACTCGAATAGTAGGTAGGTAGCTAGTATACATTAAGGTTACAATGTCATTCATAGTACCAATGGTGATAGTACAGCGTCAAGAGCATTCAACTAGGGTAAAGGACAGTGTTTATATGTAGTAAGGAGATAAAGGGGTGTGACACCTAGTGTGAGAGTCCAAGGAGGAGCAAGGGTGAGGAGAGGGGAGACGTGGGGGGAGGGCGGCCAAGAAGTGGCTTTGTCTAGGAGGTTGGGAGGTAGTGGAAGTAGGTTGGTTTTAAGGTTGATCCAGTGGGAGAAAAGGCACAGGGGGGGAGAGGAAGACAGAGGGATAGAGCAAGAGGGAAGAGTGGGGGTTAAAGGAAGGGGAAGAAGAATGTGAATAAGTGGGCATTATGGGTGTTAGTCCTAGTGGCCTAGTGGTTTAGGTTGCCAGCTGAACTCGGTTGCTTGAATCCAGTGCTGCTGTGCTAAGGGAAACAGTTTCTATAAGGTGCTGACTGGAAGCTGGGCCTCACTCACTCCCTGGAGTATGTGAGTTGAAACGTTCTATGTTTACCCTTATTCAAAATGGCCACATTGAGCTGAATGAGCTATTAGCTTGGAAACTATGTGACCTACTTGAGAGCAGACCTAGCGGTGAACACCAACAAAATGGTCACAAGAAAAGCAGCATTGGTTGAAATGGAAGTTGGGCTGAAGGGGAGTGAGCCGGGGGTAACAACTTGTTCTAACAGTATAGGTTACCAAGGAGGATAGAAGTGCACTTGGGACTTTGCCAGGTTTGCAAGATTTATGACATTCCATCCACAGGCATCATGAGGAATACATCTGCAGCCGCTGCAAGCTGATCACTCTTGTGGAGAAGCATGCTGAATGGCAACTAGATGTACAGTAGGGGCATGGGAAGGAGGACTGGCAGCTGAGGAGGATGGGGGGGCAGAGACCAGCATGCAGGACACTGGGAGGTAAGTGTTTTCTGGTATGTTGCCAGGTCTGTGCAATATACCATCCTTCTATGGAGGGCAGGGAAGCTACATCTGTAGCCACTGGGGGTGGTTGATGCTTTCAAGAGGTGCATTGCCAGATTTGAGTGGTGGTTGGAGGTACCACTGAGGTACATGGAGATAAGCAGGCTGCTGGGGAGGCTAGGATGCTATAAATCTGGTTCTAGACCTGGGAGGAAGAGGAGAACAGTTTATAGGGAACAGATATGGTAGAGAGAGGAGGATGACAGGGACTGTGCTCTTTAGTGGTAGGGATTAGAATGGAGAAGGGAGGTAGCAGACATGGTAATAAGGGAGACCCATTGCCGGAACACCAGGAACGGGCAACAGCATCTGCCTGGCCAGAATGGGGGGGGCATCAGGTAATTGGCATGGGGGGGCAGACATGGTACCAGGATACCCACCCTGCCAAGAAGGAGCAAGGAAAAGGCCGTGAGAAGGGCAGGAAGATGGTCATTGAGAACTATTGTTAGGACAGTAGGTAAGGTGGGGGGAGCGCCATTTCTGGATAAGGGTGGTAGCTCTGCTTAGGTTGTTTGCCTGGCTAGAGTGCAGTTGAACTTGTGCTATCAAGCAGCAAACAACATAGCTGGGTGAAGAAACGGACCATCATCATCATCATCCATGTTTGCATGAGTGACATAGGAAATACATCTTCTGAGGACATGAGGTCATTCATGGAACTAGGGATTTTTCTAAAGGGAAAGATGGCCAAGATCTGTTCTGGGATCCTTCTGATTCTGGGGACTAGGACTGGCAGCAAATCACTAGACAGGCTAATGCTTGGCTAAGTGTAACCGCCCACCGGCCACTTGTTTAACTAGCAAGCACACCTCCCATATTTCTGTCTAGGGGAAAGAGAGGGGTGGCAGTACAGAAACAGTATTATATGAACATGACCAAATACCCAGATTCTGAGGAGAGAACATTTGCTAGGGGCCATGCTAGGTTTGTATTCTGGAGGGGTACCTAGTAATTCCACACAGGAAGCAGTAACAAGAATGTCCAAACCAGGTTGGGATTCTAGAGTGTGGCTTTATTCCAAAGTTGGTGCGCAAAAGCAAAGGTGGACCTCCAAGGGTTTACACTTCGTGGCACAAGGCAATGCAGAACAACATATGTAGCAGACAGAAACTGCAAACTTCACATATTGCATAGGACTTTGAACCCCTTCAGTGGTACAACCTCAGTTGAAATACACATCTCTTCTAGTGGCAATGGTCACAACTTAGAACATTTCCCATATGGCATAGGATTTAACAGTTTGGCAATGTGGCAACTGGCCACAACAGAGCACACTGGTACTCAAAATTCGCAGAACCCACACTAGGGGTAAACTTTCTCTTCAGGCATTGGCCACTATGACCTGAATAAGCAGGCACCCTTATGGAACCCATAGTGCTGAATTGGTCACTCCAGATGGGGGCTTGCCCACTTGTTTCCACGTCCATACCCAGCCATTCTTTCAGAGTTACAACTCAGCATTTAGAAAACCGGTAGAACTATGCATCCTGGAATATTTGTCACATTCAGCATTAGAAATGCACTACTTCTGAGTGTAAACATTTTTTTTGTACTCTCCCATCAGTTTCCATATATTTGATGTGGCATCTGTAATCTCACGTACTTTCTGTTACTTATAATGTGTGTAATTTTGACTATCAGGACCTCCTTGTAAATGAGCCTGCTCAATGGAGATTTTTCCTGTCAGTAAACTTGAACAGTGGGAAAAAAATTAAAGTTATGTCCAATGTATAATGGATTAAAATATGGGCTTTGAATGCAAGGAGTCTGAATATGACCAAAAAAATCAGAATTAGAGATAAGGTTAAATTTAGAGGGTATTGATATATTCTGCATTACTGCGACCTGGTGGGAGAAAGAAATATTATGGAATAGGGAGATAGAGGGGTACTATCTGTTTTCAAAAGAAAGAGAAAACCAAAAATTAGGTATTGCAGTATATGTAAAGCAAGGAATAAAAAGTACACTATACAAAAAAAAATATGATCAAAGTGATGAGATTGAATTCTTATGGTTAGCACTACAAATTACACAAAGTCAAAAAAAAAAATATTGCTCGGATTGTTTTATCGACTACCAAACACAAGTAAAATCCAAGATGAATTGATAGATGTGGGAATTAGGCAAATAGCAATGCTGGAAGAAGTAGTAATTATAGGGGATTTTAATTTACCAGATATAAATTGGGTAACAAAAACTGCAAAGGATGCAATACATAATAGGTATGTAGAGATGATGGAAGAGATGGGGTTAACTAAGCTGGTACATAAGCCCACAAGAGGGGAAAATATACTGGATTGGGTAATAACAAATAAAGAAAACACATTAACTAAATTGAGTATTATTGATAACTTAAGCAACAGTGATCACAGTATTGTACAATTCTATTTAAAAAGAAAGTTGATGTGCGAAAAAGGAACTGCCATCATAAGAGACTACAACAAGGTGCATTTTGACAAAGTTAAAAGGGAACTTGCAGGCTGGAACTGGAAAGAAATGTTTAGAGGAAAGAATGTAGGAGACATGTGTAAACATAAATTACATGAATTGGAAGATAAATCTATCCCCCCAAAAAGGCGGTATATGAAAAGAAGGAAAAAAACAATGTGGTGTACAAATAAATTTATGAAGTTGTGTAAAGAAAAAAAAAGAGCTTATAATAAAATGAAAAAATAAAAGGATCCTGAATCCAATACAGACTATAGAAAAATATTAAGGAAGTTAAAATCAACAATAAGGGCAGAAAGAAAGAGATCAGAAACAAACTTAGTCTATAGAAAAGACAATGGAAATGGATTTTATTCCTGTATAAATAATAATAAAAATAGTAAATCTACAACACAGTTAGGGCCCCTAAATATAGGAAGTGATTGAAACAGCAGAAATGGCAGAAACATTAAATCAGTATTTCTGTTCAGTATATGATAATAAAGAGCAAAATATGATAACATTGAAACAAAATTATAGCAGGAATTTGGATCTGGACATTAGTGTAGATTACTTAGAAAAATTGTTGAGTGAGTTGAAACCTCATAAATCGGCAGGGCCTGATTTGTTGCACCCTAGGTTGTTGAGAGAAGTAATGGAGTATATAGCAGCCCACCTGGCATACTTGTTCAACCAGTCCTTTTCCACAGGAGAGGTACCCAAGGATTGGAAAAACACTATTGTGACTCCACTGTATAAACGAAAAGGGGCCAAAACATCAATGACTAGTTACAGACCGGTCAGTCTAACTGCAATATTGTGTAAATTGCAGAAACATTTCTAAAAGATAAGTTGGAATACAATCTTAAGGAGCTAGATGTCAATGATGCAAGACAGCATGGATTCAAGAAAAATAGATCATGCCAGACAAACCAACTAATTTTTTATGAACAAATAAATAGAAAGTTAAAAGACAAAGAACCTCTGTGAGCAAACACTGAGGCAAGGGTTACCCCAAAGGGCATTTGGCTGGGAAGCCAAGTTTCAAGAAAATACAAAATCACACATGCCCACACAATGCAAAGCATCATGGGCTGCATATGCAAATCACCACAGAATGTTATGCTGGTCCAACTTTAAGCAGAATTGCATGGTGCCGAAAGGCCTCTCACACAGTTTGCAAAGGGTGCTAACAGAAGACATAGACAATAGAATAGACAATTTAATAGAAAGTTATATGAAAACAACCCAGTAGACATTTTTCTTTTGGATTTCCAGAAAGCATTCGATAGCGTACCTCATGGTCAGCTTATTCGCAAAATGGAAATACTATATGTACACAGTAGACTGATTAAATGGGTACAAAATTGGCTAGGGTAGAGAAAACAGACAGTTAGGGTTAGGGGTATATACTCCGGATCATCTGACGTAACAAGCGGGGTGCCACAGGGGTCAGTGCTGGGCCCTACGTTGTTTTCATTACATCTAGGGGACATACAATGTAATATAAAGAATACTCTGGTTAAGTCTGCAGATGATGTAAAATTGGGGGTGTGGGGGGCAAGTATGCACTATGGAGAGCATTCAGGATCTCGAAGACGATTCGAAAAAATTGGAAAAATTGGCCACAGAGAATGGAATGCCACTTGTCATAGAGAAATGCAGAGTACTGCATATGGGGAAAAGAAATCGCTGGCATACATATTATTTGAATGGCCAAAAAGTAGAATCATCAGAAATAGAAAAGGATTGTGGGATAATAATAGATGATGCTGTGACCTTCAGGCCACAGAGATCAGAGATCAGAGGTAGTTAGGAAAGCTCATTATATGATTAGAAACATCAAGCGAAATTTCATGAACAGATCAAAAGAATGTCTACTTCCTTTGTATGGAACATTTGTAAGACCGCATATTGATTATGGTTCAGCCTTGTGAAGTCCTTACACAAAAGGAGAAATAAATAGGATAGGAAAAATACAAAGGACCTTTACGAAAATGATATGGTCCATAAAAAAGGATAGTTATGAAGACAGGTTGAAGAAGCTGGGTTTATTTAGCTTGGAGAATAGAAGGAAGAGAAGGGATCTCTTACAGCTGTTTAAAGTTATGAAAGATTCAGAATTAAAGAACAAAATGGGTATACAGTTGGAGAAACCGGAAGGTCTAAGAGCACATACCTTTCAAATAAAATTAGACACTGTAAAGACCAACAAAAGATATTATTCTTTTATACATAGAACAGCGAGAATATAGAATGCTCTTCCAGAGTATGTTGTCCTGAGCGACAGTTTGGATATATTTAAAAGGGAAATACATCAGCTGATATGCTTAAATCGATCATATTGAGTCCACTATGTGGGGAACGGTAAAATGGGCAGAAATGCCTTCGCCCGTTCTATCTCCCAATATAATGTGCCAAGTCTCACTGGGGATTCCACGATTGTCAGCCAGCTTTAGGAAGCAATGAGAACAGTCTCAAACAGAACAGAACCTGGCGTATTAGTCCCTTTGTCAGAGTACACCCCCAAAAAGAAAAAACAGGTACATTCCTCCTGGGATACCCAAAGTCAGATTACTCACGGCTGTACACAGAAAGGAAGCTTCAATGTCCTGGATCAAAGTCAGGGGATTGCCCTCGCATCCATTCTGCAGTTCTTCTCATCTCACAGGAGATGAGAAAATCAGGAACTCCTGCTAGCGGTTTCTACCACTTCTACTGGCAGGCAGATGGTTCTCAGCACTAGGGTGAGAAAATTAGGCTCTCCTCTAAGAGCCCACTCTAAGGCTCCTCACTCCTCCAACTGCTCACATTGATCTTACAGACTGAAAATTCTAAAACTCCCCACTCACAGCTAGCTACTGTGGCTTATGCTGCTGCGAGAGTTGTAAATGACATCTCTCTCAACTCAGCTGAGACCAAGTAAACGGGGAGGGAACAGGTGAAAACCATTTAACCAGTTATTCACCAGCTGCCTTCCCTACCTAGCACTGACACTGATGAGATTCTAGTAATCCCAGGGGACCGGGGGTTACATAAGTATCTGGTGTAAGAGGGGGGTGTTTGTTTTGCTAGGCTATTGGAGGGTTTTCTGTGGCAAGGGATGTTGGAATACCCTGGATGGGCTGCATCTCTACAAGGAGGAAATGGAGAAATTGGCCAGGAGAATGAAAAGGCAGTTAAGGGAATTTAAACTAAAGGATGGGGAGGGGGATTATAGAAGGAACAAAAGCAGAGCAGCTGGGCACAAGGAAAAGAGACCACCTGGAGGGTCAACGAAGCACTGAGGGGAAGCCATCCTCACTGGAATGCAGGCCAGCATAAGGAGCACATCAACAGAATGGGTGGCCTGGAGGGCCTAATGTAACTGTACTTCGAAGGCCAGACTGTAGCTGCACTTGCAGAGAGTTGGTTGGGGGAAAAATGACTGGTACAGCAGGATATAGAGCTACAGACTATTCCAGAATAATAAGCTTGACGGGGGGGGGGGCTCTATTTATATAGGAACAAGTCACTGTGGAGGACATCGGGGAGCAAACAGTGTCATAGAGTCCATCTGGGTTGAGCTCGGTGACAAGAGCAGAAAAGTTATGCTGGGGGTGCGCTAAGGCCCTCAAACAGCTCAGTGAAGCATGATGCCCAGCTGGGTGCTGCAATTATTATAGCAGACAAATCGGATGCACTGGTGATCCTGGGGAAACTTCAGTCTCCAGGCATAGACTGGCATCATGAGAGGCTAATGGCAAGGCTGAGACGGAACCCTTATCTGCCTATAAAGACTGCTTTTTAGAACAGCATGCCCAACAGAGTACTAGCTTTGCGAACACCCCTGACCTTGTTTGCTGCAGTAGGGATGGGATCATCTCCAGTGTAAAAGTCAAGGAACTGGCGTGAATCAGTGACCACAAACAGGTCAACTTCTCCCTTATGACAAGACAAATTAGCCGGTCTTCAGCCACCAGGACTAGAAACATCAGAAAGGCAGGTAAGCCATGAGGAAGGACTTGGGGTCCAAGGGTCTGGATTAGTTGCATGAGTCTGCTAATGCAGAGCACATGTGCTTGTTGATGAAGGTGCTCAATGCTACTGTAGAGGTCTGCATTCCAGTAAGGGGAAAAGGGGCAAAAGCGTGGCCCTTAGCTCAACAGGGACCCAAGGCATTCTGATTCTGAACAAAAGAAGGTCTGTGATCCCTGAAAAATGGCAGGTTGCTTGCTTTCAGACTGGAACGGAGTGCAGAGCAGCTCTGAGAGGCACATAGCTAGAATTAAGACGGCCAGGGAAGGGCTGGAAGCCAGGGTAGCAGCAGGAGTTGTAGACCACACTGACTTCCTCCAGTAAATAAATGGATGAAGGAGGGGATCTGGCCCTTGAAAACAGGTGGGAAAGGAGGACATGAGGAAGTCAGAGGCAGTGGCTGAGATGCTTAACAAATTGCTTCTGTGTTCACTCAAGGGCTCTATTTGGTGGGGAAGAAGTTGATTGGTAGGGTCCATAGCATCAGGGGTAATCACAGTGCAACCATTGCACATCACACCTGCCCTAGAGCTGCCTACCTGGTAAAGAACAGGCCAGGTAAATCCCAAGGGGTGGCTGGGATACATCCCATGATCACGGTGCAACCATTGCACATCACACCTGCCCTAGAGCTGCCTGCCTGCTAAAGATCAGGCCAGATAAATCCCAAGGAGTCGCTGGGATACATCCCATGATCACAGTGCAACCATTGCATATCACACCTGCCCTAGAGCTGTCTACCTGGTAAAGATCAGGCCAGGTAAATCCCAAGGGGTGGCTGGGATACATCCCATGATCACAGTGCAACCATTGCATATCACACCTGCCCTAGAGCTGCCTACATGGTAAAGATCAGGCCAGGTAAATCCCAAGGGGTGGCTGGGATACATCCCATGATCACAGTGCAACCACTGCACATCACACCTGCCCTAGAGCTGCCTACCTGGTAAAGATCAGCCAGGTAAATCCCAAGGGGTGGCTGGGATATATCCCCCATGATCACAGTGGTGCTAAAGGAACAACTGGTGGTGCCACTTGTAATAATCCTTTGGGAGTCTGTCTGAACAGGTGTGGTGCCCGAAGACTGAAAAGTGACTAATGTGGTTCCCATTTTCAAGAAGGGGGGCATAGTCAGACCCAGGCAATTTCAGGCTGGTCAACCTGACATACATACATAAATACTTGCCGTCAGATTAGGCCTAACAGTCTATCACGTCTGCCCAAGATGCAGCTCACTGCTGCTGCTGCTACATCTCCCTTTTTGACCCCTTACTCCCAATCCCGTCCACTAGAACTCCCCTTCCATTCTCTTTCCTACCCCATGTACCATGCCCTTGAGTGTGTCCTACCCTTCTTGAACCCTCCCACAGTTTCAGTTTTTATCAGCTCCTCTGAAAGTGCATTCCAGGGTGCCCACCACCCTCTCTGTTAAATAATGTCTCCTCATTTTCCCCCCGTGCCTTCCCCCTATAAGTTTTAGACTGTGGCTTCTCGTGCCCCCCCTTTAGTTTCAGCAGTCCTTCAGTTTTTACTCTATTGATCACCTTTAGATATTTGAAGGCCTCTATCGTATCTCCCCTATCCCTTCTGCCTCCAGGGAGTACATGTCCAGCTCTCTAAGTCTATTCGTGTAGGACATTTACCCCAGACCATGGATCATCTTTGTCACTCTTCTCTGGACTCTCTCACACAGAATGATTCCTTTGTTTAGGCAAGGGAACCAGAACTGCACGTAATAGTCCAAGTGCGGCCTCACCTGTGAATTGTACAGGGGGAGAAAGGCCTCCCTGCTCTGGATGTTATCCCCGGCCTAGCACAACACCCACGCATTTGATTTGCTTTTGCAGCTGCTGTCTTGCACTGCTCTGACTTGTCCAGTTTGGCATCAGTTATCACCTCCAGATCTTTTTCCATCCTGGAGACTGTCAGTCATTCTTCTCCAAATGGAAGCTATACCGAGGGTTCTCCTAACACCTAGATGCAGAATGCTACACTTTTGAGCATTAAACCCTAGCTGCTACATGTGTTCCCAATTCTCAAGCCTCTCCAATTCTTCCTGGAGTGCCCTCCTTCCTTCTTTGCTGTCCACTTCAGCTTGCAGTTCGGAATCATCAGAGAACAGGATCATTCTACTCCTGACTCTCTACCCGATGTCTGCAATGAACACATTGAAAAGGATGGGACCCAACACTGAACCCTGTGGGACCCCACTAATGACCATTCTGTAAGTCAAAGCCTCACCCCTTGTCACCACCCTCTGCTGCTTGTTGCCAAGACAGTTTGCAACCCACTGCACCATTTTTTCCCTATCCCTAGGTTCCTCAGTTTCCATATCAGCCTACCATGCGGGACCAAATCAAAAGTCTTGCTGAAGTCCAGATACAGGATATCAACTGGCTTTCCACCATCCAGGGATCTTGTCACTCAGTCGAAGAAATCCACCAGGTTGGTTTGACACAATCTCCACTGGACAAACCCGTGTTGATTTTCATCTTGAAAACCATTTGCCTCCATGAACTCCACCATTCTTTTATTTTAAGATGGCCTCCATTACTTTCCCCACTACGGATGTCAGATTGACTTGTCTGTAGTTCTCAGGTTCTTCCCGAGGACTGCTTTTGTGGAGTGGCACAAAGTGTGCCATCCTCCAGTTTAGAGAAGCACATCCTGATTGGAGGAAGGAATTGAAAAGATCCGTCATTGGAGCATCCAGGACATCCATCAGTTCCTTCAGAACCCTGGGGTGGATGTCACCTGGGCCTGACATCAGTGCTAGGCAAGGTCCTGGAGACCATTAACAGTGGATTTCTTATGGCAAAATAATCTTGGGGGACAGGAATCAACATGAGCTCACTAGAGGTAAGCTGCATCAAACGAACTTTAACTCTGGGAAACAGATAGTAGATAGGGGCTAGGCTGTTGCCCTTTCTGCTTCTGGACTTCAGCAAGGTATTCGATACAGAGGTGCAAAAAAGGATTTTATATACATATTTAACATCCTAGAGAAATATGACATTTCCCCAGCCCTTATCCAAACGATTCCTCTACTATACAAGGCACAACAAGTGGCAGTTATCACAAATGGCCCCACATCATCAGCATTATTCTGTCTGGAAAGAGGAACGAGACAGGAGTGTCCCCGCTTCTCTGCTCTGTTTAACTTGGCTTTGGAGCCTTTACTACTTAAAATTCAAAAGGATGACAAGGTCACCAGTATTTAGTACAGAACAGAAGAACATTAACTGACAACATAAACAGATGGTGTCATTGTTTTGTTGGCACATCTTTGGAAATTAATACCACAACTACTAAAAGTTATAAAAACATTTGCAGAAAAAAAAAACAAATATGTTGAGGGTGATACCTTTTACATGGTTACATAGACAGTGTCGGCAGATAAGGGCCTATGGCCCACCCAGTCTGCCCATTTGAGCTTGTAAGTTCAGTTTATTTTTTTCTAGAAGTCTGTTGCCCCTTACCTGTGACCTCCAGAATTCCTTTATGTCTATCCCATGCATTCTTAAATCCCGTGATTGTTTCAGCCCCCACCACTTCCTCTGGCAGGGTGTTCCACTTGTCCACCACCCGTTCTGTGAAGAAATTCTTCCTCATGTTTTCTCTGAATCGGCCTCCCTCCAATTTCAATCAATCAATCAATCAAAATCTTTATTTAGTCAGGCGAACATCATTGAGCATAGCTCATTTACAAGATGGACCTGAGTGGTCATACAAATAAGAGTACAAGTATTTTTACATAGACGAGAATAACATAAACAGTAGTACAATGACATAAAGTGATAATATACAACAATTTACATATATACAAGGCACAGTAAAACCATTTAACCTGTAAGAAAAAGGAGACAATGGGTATAGCAGGCATAATATATAAATTATAGGGCCTAATTGGCTTTTATGAGAGTATATCAGGTGACTGGAAAATAGAAGTAGAACTAACATAATGGAACACGGAAAAGGGGGTGGGAGGTAGGTAGGGTAGGGATTAGGCCTTATAAAAGCAATTGCAGAGTTCTGGAAATAGGGTGGAGAATAATCTTTTGAAGGATGTTAAAGGTAAGAGGCTATTTAGCTTCATGGATTTTTGGAGTGAGTTCCATGCAGCTGCTAGTGAGTAGCTGATAGCGGCCCTCCCTTCATCCCATGCCCTCTAGACCTGGAACATCTTTTTCACTTAAAAATAGTGAATTCCTGCACCCTGTTCCTCCCTGTAAGATACTTGTATGTCTCTATCATATCCCCTCTCTCCCTCCTCTCCTCCAGGGAGTACATGTTCAGTTCCTTTAACCTGTCCTCATAGGACTTGTGATGCAATCCATGCACCATCTTTGCTGCCCTCCTCTGTACCTTCTCTACCCTGTCTATGTCCTTGCTAGGTAAGGTCTCCAGAACTGTACACTGTACTCCAGGTGGGGCCTCACTAGTGTCTTGTATAGTGGAATTATGACCTCCCTTTTCCTGCTGGTGATGCCCCTGTCTATGCATCCCAGCATCCTATTTGCTTTACCTGCTGCCTTGTCACACTGTTTCCCTACCTTGAGGTCATCAGAGATGATAACCTCAAGATCCGTTTCCTGCTTGGTGCATGCTATATCCTCACCCCCCCAACTGATATATTGTGCCAGGGTTTTTGTGCCCCATATGCAGTATCTTGCACTTCTTTGCATTGAATTTCAACTGCCTAACCCATGACCATTTTTCAAGTTTCTGCAGGTCCCTTCTCATTCTGTCTACACCCTCTGGTATGTCTACTCTGTTACAGAGCTTTGTGTCATCAACGGACAGTGAAATTCTGCCTTCTAGGTCCTGCGCAATGTCACTGATGAAGATGTTGAATAGGACCGGTCCCAGCACTGATCCCTGTGGTACCCCACTGGTCACTCTTCCCTCTGTGGAGTGACAGCCATTTACCACCACCCTCTGTGTCCTGCCACCCAGCCAGTTACCTACCCACCACTACTGTCCTGCCCACACCCATATTCCCCAGTTTGTATAATAGTCTTCTATGTGGCACAGTGTCAAAGGCCTTGCTGAAGTCCAGATAGGCCATGTCCACTGCCCTCCCCTGATCCACCTCCCTAGTCACCCAGTCAAAAATTCAATGAGGTTGGTCTGGCATGACCCTCCCCTGGTGAAACCATGCTGCCTTGGGTCCTGTAGTCCATTGACAACCAGATGTTCCACCAATCTCTCCTTCAGTAGTACTTCCATGATCTTCCCCACTACTGTGGTGAGGGCTGACTGTTCTGTAGTTCCCCACTTCCTCTTTGTTCCCACTTTGTATAAGGGGACTACATCTGCTATCCTCCAGTCTTTGGGTACCTCCTGTTTCAGTGATCAGCTAAACAGGATAGCCAGAGGTTCAGCCACCACCTCTCTTAGTTCTTTAAGGACCCTGGGGTGTACTCCATCTGGCCCCATTGCTTTACCAACTCTTATTACTTCCAGTTCCTTCAGGACCCTTTCTCATGTAAAGGGACTTGTGTCCATTTCTGCACCACTCTCACCCCTTGTACTCCCTTCAGACCCATTACCCTTCTCTTCCTCTGTAAAGACTGAGCAGAAATACCTGTTCAATATGTCAGCTTTACTGTTGTCATCCTCCATGCAGCCCCCATCCTCCCCCTTCAGTCTCACTATCCCTCCCTTTGCCTTTCTTTTTTCACTTAGGTACCTGTAAAAGGTTTTGTCCCCTCTACCCACTGATTTTGCAATGTGTTCTTCTGTCTGAGCTTTGGCTTCCCTTACTGACCTCCCTGCTTTCCTTTGCTTCTCCTGGTACTTCTCCCTATCCCCTTCTACCTGTCTCTTTTTGTATTGCCTGAATGCAGTCTTTTTGGCTTTCACTTTCTTTGCTACCTCTTTGGAAAACCATAATGGTCTCCTTTTCCTTTTCCTCTTGCTAACCTGCTTAATGCATAATTCTGTTGTGCTTGTAATCCCCATTTTAAATACTGCCCACTGTTCCTCAACCCCTGATTCCTGCCCCATTCCCCTTAATACTTCTTTCAAGTATCTCCCCATTTTCCCAAAGTCTGCCCCCCTAAAATCCAGGATACGTGTTTTTGTGTGGTTCGGTTCTGCTCTTTCTGTGATTTCAAACCACAATGACTGGTGGTCACTGTTCCCCAGGTGCTCCCCCACTGTTACCCCATCACATTGTCCCTGTTTGTGAGCACAAGGTCCAGTATTGCCTTCTGCCGAGTTGGTTCCATGACCAGTTGCTTGAGGAAGGCATCCTGAAGGAGTCCAGGATAAATCTGCTCTAGTTGATGCTGCTGCTGGGATGCTCCAGTCCACGTCTGGAATATTGAAGTCTCCAACCAGTACTACCTCACCCTTGTCTGCCATCCTTTGGATGGCTAGCATCAGCTCCCTATCTGTTTCTTCCTCTTGGGCTGGTGGTCTATAGACCACACCTGTGCAGATGGCTGTCCCCATTTTCCTTTCCAGCTTAACCCACAGTATCTCCTCCCATTTTGTTCCTCCTGGATCTCTGTGGCCCTTATGTCATTTTTCACATACAGTGCCACTCCTCCTCCCTTCCTGCCCACCCTGTCTCTTCTGAATATATTGTAGCCAGGTATGGCCATCTCCCAGTCATGGTTATCATTACATCAGGTTTCAGTGATGGCCACAATGTCCAGGTCTGACTGCACCATGACAGCCTCCAGATCTTCCATCTTGTTGCTAAGGCTCCTGGCATTTGCACACATGGCTTTCCATGATTTGACCTCCCTAGACTGTTTCGCTGTTCTACTCCAGCCCCTTCCTTGGTTGTCCTTTATCTCTGGTTCTCCTTGCTGTCTGCCCTTCTGCTGAATTTTGCCCCTTTTCTGCCTATCCACCTCTTGGGTACTAATCTCCATCTTTTGCGCACTGCTTTGTAGAGATGGCCACTCCTCCGGTTCACTGGTTCTACTGCTAGCTGTGAGGGGTGAGCAAGTAGGTACCCTCCTTGCTGGCCTGCCACCCCCTTTGCTAGTTTAAATGCTTGTCAATGTAGCATTTAAACTTATCATTGAGTGCTTGGATTCCCCTCCAGGGTGGATGCAGGCCGTCAGGCTTGAACAAACCTCCATCCCTCCAGGTGGGTCCCCAGTCCCCAATGAATCCAAACCCTTCCTCACAGCACCAGTTCTTCAATCATGAGTTATTGGACTAACAAAATTATTTCTGAGACGAGCTTTCAAGAGATAAAATGCTGTTCTTCCAATCAGGACTTTGACCTGAAGAAGAGCATTTTATCTCTCAGAAGTTAGTCTCAGAAATAATTTTTTTAGTCCAATAAAAGGTATCACCTGCAACATATTTGTTGTTGTTTTTTTCTCTACATTGTTGACTGGACTAACACGGCAACCACATTTCTTTAAAAAAAAAAAACATTTGGAAAGCTGTCAGGATACAAGCAGAATGTGGATAAGTCCAAAATATTGCCCATAAATCACTTATACAGGAGACACCTGGTAGAAAGCATAGGATTACAATGGAGATCTAGGAGTATCACATAGCTTGGAATAAAATTACAGTATGTGCCAATGTCAGCCACAGTAACAATCGATACAAAAGCCATATTACAAAAACTAAAACAGGACACAGAAAAGTGAAACAAACTACCCATAGTGATGGGACAGAGAATTCATGCCATTAAAATGAATTTCCTGCCTAGAATTTTGTTCACCATGAGCATGCTGTATCAGAAAATACCAAAAAAATGGATACATCAGGTGCAAAAACTAATAAGAAAATTCAATCGGGCAGGTAAGAGAGCAAGGATAAATCTCAAAAAGCTTGCTAAAATGGTAGACAATGGCAGTCTAAAGGTGCCAGATGTTCTAAAATACTGCTATGCTTTTCAAGTGAGAATCATCAGTAAATGGCTATCCACACCCAAAATGCAACCAACACAAATGTACATGCCGACTTGGTTGCAAGTAGACATGGAAATATGCAGGAATACACAGCACTGTCCCATCATCGCTTAAAAGATGTCCACTTAACTGGACACATGAAATACTGACTAAAACTGTGAAAGAAACAGCCCTAAACACAAGATTCAGCTTAGAACAACCATTATACAAGAATAATAACTTTAAAATTCACAAAACCGTTCAGAATAGCAACTGGGCACAAACGGGTATATGCCAGATGTTAACTGGAGCACATTTGCTGCAGCCACATCCAAGAGCAGGGTCATTCTTGATGCCCTACAGGCGGCAGGCATTAGACAGCTAGTCTCAGAACCCACTCGTGAGAGAGCAATCTTAGACCTCGTACTCTCAAACGGGGGCAGTGAGAGGATCTCAGATCTAGAAGTGGGTTGCCATCTGGGGACAAGTGACCATCAAACAGTGTGGTTCACATTAAACTCAGCTACAGAGTCAAGCCATACAAAAATGAGGGTACTGGACTTTAGGAGGGCTGACTTTGTAAGATGGGAGAGTGCCTCAGAAAAGCACTATCAAACAGGCTAGAAGGAGGTGGAGCAACAATGGGAATTATCAGAACTGCCATCACAGAGGCAACAAGCCTTTGTGTGAAGCAAATAAACAAATCAAAATGAAAGAAAAAGCCACTATGGTTCTCAAAAGAGGTGGCTGTGAAAGTCAGGAAGAAAAAGATAGCATTCCAGAAGTATAAGGAAACACAGAAGGAGCAGGACAGAGAGCTGTACCAGTTAAGGCAGAAGGAAGCAGGGAGGGAAGTCAGAATAGCAAAGGCCCAAACTGAGGAAAAGATAGCCAACTCAGTTAAGAAGGGAGATAAAACCTTTTATAGGTACTGTACATCAGCGAGCGTAGAAAGACAAAGGGAGGGATAGTGAGGCTGAATAGAATGAACAGTGAGTGGGCAGAGGGGGACAGTGAAAAAGCAGGAATACTGAACGAATATTTCTGCTCAGTATTCACAAAAGAGGAGGGGGAAGTGCCTAATCCAATTAACAGAAGCACTCTTGATAGGGGGGTTGATCTCAGTCCTTTCACAGAAGAAAGGGCTCTGCAAGAACTCCTAAAACTGAAGGTGGACAAAGCAATGGGTCCTGATGGAATTCACCCCAGAATTCTAAAAGAATTAAGGGAGGAACTAGTGAAACCACTGACTACTCTTTTTAATAAATCATGGGAGGATGTTGTGGTATCCGAGGACTGGAGGAAGGCAGATGTGATTCCCCTTCACAAAAGTGGGTCCAAGACAGAGGCAGGAAACTACAGACCTGTCAGTTTGACCTCTGTGGTAGGGAAAGTGATGGAGTCACTTCTGAAGGAAGGAAAGAATAGTCGAGTACCTAGAGGCCAGTGGAGCACAGGACCCAAGGCAGCATGGGTTCACAGCGGGAAGGTCATGTCAGACGAATCTAATAGATTTCTTTGACTGGGTGACCAAAGTAGTAGACCAGGGAGGGGCTGTGGACATGGCCTACCTAGACTTTAGCAAGGCATTTGACACAGTCCCACACAAAAGATTAATAGTCAAGTTAACCAGCCTGGGAGTGGGACCCAGGGTGGTAGCCTGGGTAAAACATTGGCTGGACAACAGGACACAGAAGGTAATTGTAAATGGAGTCCATTCTGAAGAAAGGGGGGTTACTAGTGGGGTACCGCAGGGTTCAGTATTGGGTCCAGTCCTTTTTAATGTCTTCATCAGTGACATTGCAGAGGGACTGGAAGGAAAAGTATGCCTTTTTGCAGATGACACAAAAATCTGCAACAGGGTTCATACACAAGGAGGCGTGGAAAGGATGAAAAGGGACTTGGTAAGGTTGGAGGAAAGGTCAGAAGTATGGCAGCTAGGATTCAGTGCAAAGAAGTGCAAATAATGCACCTGGGAAACAAGAACCCAGGGAAGAATACACAATGGGTGGGAGGTAGTAACAACAACAAAAAGGAAAGGGACCTGGGGTAATCATATCAGAGGACCTTAAGGTTAGCAAGCAAATGTGAGAAGGCAGTAGGGAGGGCTGGGGTATACTGGGATGTATAGGGAGAGGCATCAGCAGCAGAAAACAGGAAGTTGTTATCCCTCTGTACAGACAGTTGGTGAGACCCCATCTGGAGTACTGTGTCCAGTTCTGGAGACCCCATCTCCGCAAGGACATAGACAGGATAGAGGCAGTCCAGAGGAGGGCTACTAAAATGGTGCAGGGTCTGCAAGAGAAGCCGTATGAGGAGAGACTAAGGAGCTTAACATGTATACCCTTGAGGAAAGAAGGAGAGGGGGGACATGATAGAAACTTTAAGTACCTCAGTGGAATCAACAAAGTCCAAGAGGGTAGCATTTTTCAGAAAAGAGACTTGCAAGAACAAGGGACACAATTTAAAGATAGAAGGAGGGCAGTTCAGGGGCAATGTGAGGAAGTATTATTTCACAGAGAGGGTAGTGGATGCATAGAGCCTTCCTGAGGAGGTTGTGGGGTCTAAAACTGTGGGAGAATTCAAGAATGCATGGGACAGACATAAGGCAGTTCTTGTGGGGGGGGGTAGGAAGAAATAGGCTGTTGGTTAACTAGGATCTGCGGCCTATCCTGTAGGTAGGGAAATGGGCAGACTAGATGGGCCTAGCGGTCCTTATCTGCCGTCAAAGTCTAAGTTTCTATGTATAAACACAATCACAAGTTTTCTGTGAAGAGGCTGCCACTGAGGCTGCTGTGCCTTTTGTGGAATGTTCTCTGAGCTCTAGGGGGGGGCTGCTTAACTGCTTTTTCATTGCAGAATTGTATGCAAGAGACCAACCACCTAGAAATGGTCTTTCTTGCAGCAGGGTTGCCTTTACCAACCTCTGCTAAAGTGACAAATAGCTGGCTGTTGTCAGATCTGATATCTTATTCTGTCAAGATAGTGGAGTGCTCTCATGACATCCAGTCAGTGTGTTTTTGTTCACCTGGACTTGAATGAGATGGAAAAAGCACATGTAGAGTGACTGGTTAAGATTAAACTCTGACACCACATTGGGGAGAAATTATGTTTGTCCTCAGGACAACTTTGTCCCTCTGTGTGAAAATGTAGTTAGGCTCTGTGCACAGGGCTTGGCACTCACTGACTCTCCTAGCAGAAATCCTAGCTATTAGGAAGTGTCTTCTGTGACAAAAACTTGAGATCCACAGAGGCCATGGGCTCAAAGGAGGCTTGCGCTAGTTGTCCCAGGCTTATATTTAGGGGGCAGCAGGTTACCTAATGGTGGTTGCACATGAAGGACACCTTTGAAATACGTCTCTAACATGGGGGTGTGAAGCTAGAGATTTGGGCTTTTCTGCATACTCCTGCCACATGGGCTTTCAGTGATGAAGTCCTTAGTCCACTTGCATGCAGATGTTCTAAATCCAGAATAACTGTTAAATCAGCTTCCAGGGAAGAAACTCCCTTACCTGAGCACCAAATTGAAAATCATTTTCCATTTTGAAGAACAGAATTTTCTTGTGCACGGTTTCCTTAAAACTTTTAGACTAGTTAGTACTCTGCTTGACAGGTTCATGCTAAAGTAGCCCAAGTCTTCAAAAACCAAGCCTTTAGCCTCAGTGTTCTGAGGCCTGGGAGTTTTACCCTGCCCTAAGACAGATTCAGAAGGTCATATCTTATGGGGAGAGAAATGGGATTCCTGTTGGACAGGGACAGTAAAAGAACTGTGGCTGTCTTGCCCAATCTGGTGCCGCCAGAACTCATTGTTGCTGACTTTTTCTGCAATTTATGGAACACTCTATGAATTAGAGGAAATGGGGTCAATGTATAGAGGAACATAATCTCCCAAATGAGAGTCAGATCATCCTAGGGTAGAGTCCACCTGTGAGTTGGCTGTAGCAGAACAGTGGTAGCTTGTGATTGTCCCATGAGGCAAACAAGTCCACCTCTAGTATACCCCATCTCCTGAATAAGATGTGACACATCAGGTGGTCTATTTTGTTTTCCCTGACTTATCTTGTTTAGTGAATCTGCCAGAACATTGTTCTTTCCTGGTACACGCGCATCAGTGATTTCTGTGTGTAGGGTGCATGTCAGATTCCAGATCCTCATTGCCTCTGTGCATAGTTTTGTGAATCTGGTGCCACCTTGCTTGTTTATGTAGTACATTGTGGTGGTATTGTCTGTTCCAATGAGAACTTAATGGTGGTGGACCAGGGTTGTGACTTACTGTAGAGACAGGAGTACAGCCTTGCACTCCAGGAGATTTATGTGCGTCTGCTGTTCTTGTGGAGTCCAGACTCCACTTACTGTGTGACTATCTAGATGCCCTCTTAGAAGGCAATGTAACATAGTGGTTAAGGGCACTGAGCTGCAAACCTGGAGACCTGGGTTGGAATCCTGTCAGCCCCTGCTTGCAGACTGTGTGACCCTGAGCAAGTCACTTAATTTCTTTGAGCTTACAGTTGCACCTGGAACCAAGCTCCTGCTTAGTGTGCCTTTCTTGGATAAACAGTTTCTCTTTTCCTTTCCTTTCCTTTCCCTCCCCACCATAGTAGGTAGGCATCTGTTAGAGTGAGTGTTGTGGACATTTTCTGGAATGGGATTCCTTCCTTAAGATTGTCCATTTCCTTCCACCACTCTAGAGCCCTGACCAGGCTTGCTGTGACTATTACTAGCTGGTTCAGCGTGTTAGGTTTGACCTTTGATGCCAGTACCTTAAGTGGTACTGATCGTCTCTCATCTGTAAGCTGGCCCAGGGCACCACAGCTGTTGCTGCTGACATGTTCCCTAGCAGCTGCAAGAAGTCCCTTGCTAGCCTTGGCTCACCTGGCATGTAGGATTTTGCACAGGACAACAGATTTTCCACTCTTGCCAGTGGCAAGAATGCTTCCCCTGAGTAGTGTCCAACTCTATTCCTATGAAAAACAGCACCTGGCTGGGTTCCAGCTGTGACCTTTCTATTTTTAGTAGGAATCCCAGACTTTCCAGGATGTTCTCACCACTGCAGTAGAGTGCAGTGTCTCTTGTTTTGTTATTCCTGTGACTAGCCAGTCATCCAGATATGGATACTGTCCTTTCTTAGAAATGCAGCCACTTCTGTTAGGGACTTTGTGAACACCCTACGAGCTGAGGTTAGGCCAAATATCACTGTGGCAAACTGATACTACGCTTTTCCTAGTCTCAGTTATTGCCTGTGGTAGTGTTTCACAAGGATATGGAAGTATGCATCTTTCAGATCCTGTGATCCCAGCCAGTCCCCTGTCTGCAGGTATGGTATTACTGTTCCCACTGTTATCATTTTGTTTTTTTCCTATTTTATGAGCATGTTCAAGAATCTTAAATCCAGAATGCATTGACAATTCCCATTTTTCTTTCTTGTGAGAAAGTACATTAAGAGGAGGCTTCTTCCCCACTGTGAGGAAGGGACCTTTTCTATGGCCATACCTCTCAAATGTCCCACATTATGAGGAATAGCTCCTCATTTCACCTCAGAAAAACCTTCTGTTCCATATTGAATGGGTGCTGTCCCACATTTTACGCTGAAATTTTAAAGCAGAAATCCAAATAGTGAATGTGAAAAATGTGTTGCTCAATGAACAGAAAACTTTGTGAATATAAAAATGCACATTTACACAGTGTTCTGAGCTTCTGTCTTTGTGATTTGATGAGGTATCCCACATTTCATATATTTGTTCCAGTACAGTGTTCCACATTTGGGGGTGGAAAGGTTGAGAAGTGTATCTATGGTCCTTATGGTTAGCTATTTTTTCACCTCCAGCTGTACCAGGATTTGTCCTGAGGCTGGAGTGGAGGAAAAGCCTTTGGGCTCTTTACTTTTAGGAAGTATGTAAACTGAAGGGCTAAACCCTGATTCACCACTTCCAGCATCCACTTCTCTGTGGCGGTGATTTTATACTTCTGAAAGTGATGAGAGAGGTGATTTTCCACTAATAGGGGGTCTATGATGGCCTGTACAGAGTCAAGGGTTTTGTTTTTCTTGTGGTTTAGGAGCTGGTGCTTGCTTCTGCCTTCCTTGTGGTTTAGGAGCTAGTCTTGTTTCTGCCTTTTCTTGTGGGTTAGGAGCTGGTGCTTGATTCTGCCTTGCACCTCTCTTGCCTCTGCCTCTTGGGACATGCCTCTGAGGAGGGTAGTCATAGCAGGAGTAAGGCCTTTGATAGTAGGCCCCTGCCTCTACCACACTTCCATGTGGCCTGAAGGAAGCAGAAGCTCTCACATTATGGGTCAAATTCTTATAGGTTGTTTTTTGTTAATCAGTAATCAGTCTTTCTCATGTAGGTTTCTGTATATCCTCAAAGAGGGAAAGCTCCTCAAATGGGAAATTCATGACCTTTGCTTTATGTCCTCTGACATGATGATTGCCCTGAGCAAGGCAACCCTTCTCAGAGCTACTTTATGTGCTAGTACTCTTGAGGCTGTCATTTACATCCACATCCGTGGGAAACTAATATGTGGTGGCTTCCAGTGCATCTTTGGCAATTTTAGCTAGATCACCACCAATTTCGCCTCCCACCTTTTCACTTAGGCTTGCACAGGACTCCAAAAGACTTTTTGGTACTGTGCAGTGTATGCTATGTAAGTAGCCTGCCTTAACTGCAGGGTGGTTGAAGTATACACTTTCCATGCCAGATATAATCCAGCTTTTAGGAATCCTTTTCTGGGGGCATTGAAGCTAGTAACACTTTAGATGTTTCACATGCAGCTGCCTGCACAACTCCCTTATGATTAGATCAGGGTGGGGAAATAAGAATTGTACCCCTCCCCCCGCTTCTCTACTGGATATTTCTTTTCCACTTTTTTGTTAATGCCAGGAGCAGAGGGATTTGAGAATGGGTACTATGAGCTTTTTAGATGAGGTCAATCTCAGCGTACTAATAAAGTGTGGCACATCACTTTCCTCTTCTGTTTCTTTGGAGGCAATATCCAGTGTCAACATATGCCGAATATAAGGAAAATCCTTGTTCACTCATGGTGGGGAACCAAAATCCTGTTCAGGAGATACTTCAAGGTCAATTGATTCACCTTCATCCTTCTCCTCCAGCACAGGTTCAAAGAATGCCTGAGTCTGAGGGTCAGGAATAGCAACAAGGTTATCATGGCCTGGAAAGCTTGGAAGAATTGCCACATTGTTGTCATGTCCTCTGCTGAGGGAATAACCCTGTGTTTTACAGCTGGCTCCTTGTCCCCCCTTGGGGGGAGGTGCAGTCAGAGGCTTTGCTTTTTGTTTTTTTTTAGCTGGTGTTGATGGCACCAGAGCATCAGTGGCTTATTATGTTTGTCCCTGCACTTGCGTAAAGCTAACATAATGATATGATAGTGGATTTTGAGAGGTGTGTCACTGTTGGTCCAATGCAGGGCAGTCTGCAAGGGGCTCAACAGTGTCAGATCAGTCATCAGCCAGGATGATCATGACACTCTTCTGGTTTTCCTGGGTGGAAACTGTGTGTAGTTCAAAGAAAAGAGCCACCCAAATCATAGTGCAGCTCTTTCCTTTGATCTACATAATGCTGCCCAGCAGGCAGAACTGATCAGCATCATGATCTGCCTGCTGTGGTCCTCCTTCACAACGTAAAAATAATCCTCCCGCCCCTTCCTTCTTAATTCTCTGACACCAGGGTGCCCAGTCCCCAGTGTCAGCTAGTGCCCTTCACCCCATCTGTTTTCACTGTATGACACCTGGGAGCCCACCCCTGGTGCCACCAAACATAACACTGACACTGGGGTGCCCAATCCTGAGTGTTAGCACCGGAAATAAAGACAACCATACCCCATAGTGTTTATTTTTATATACTCTGTAAAAAAGAATACTGTCCATTGATGTCTGTTACTGCTGTCGGCCAGCTGCCACTGTTACCCTCCTCCCTCCCACTCAGCACCCACCACCCCACACCTACCCACCCCTTATTTACCTACCTACTGAGGTCCAATATTGTAATCCTTTCTGGACAGGAAGCATGTCTTCACTCTCCAGTCCCAGACTGGGAACTGAGGAAATCAGGTATGCTGTTCAATGTATTTCAATGGATTTTGAACTTGTCCTCATGACCTGGCCATTTTTTAAAGGGAAGCAGTCATTAATAGGAGTTCCTGCCCCTGCAAGGCTTACCCTCCGGGTAAGCCTTTTAAGTATGTTGCGGCATTTTTCTTGCGCCACAACATGCTTTATTTTAATATAGAAAAGTCCACCACCCGGAAGTATGGGGGACGCTGGGGGGGGGGGCTCCATTATCTGTATAGGTGCGGCACCACACCTTGCGCTTCAATACATTATGTACTGAAGCAAGTGGTGCGGTGCCACACCTTTACATATATAATAATATATTCCGGTATGCCTCATCTAAAGCATCTTTGTCAACTATATAGTGACCTTAAATGGCTCTCTCCCTCAGCTTGCAGACAATGCTCTCTTGGCTCACTTACTGATTCTGTAATCAGGGGAACAAACTCCTTCCTCACTCGCAGTGTTGCTGGCTCCTATTAACTCCTCTCATGGACTTCAATCAGCAGATAAATCTCTACTTAATGTAGCGAGATGACTCACGTCTAAAGGCTCTAGTGGCTTCCAATTCATTGCCCCTCAACTATGGAAGTCTCTTCCCCTAGTCCTTAGACAAAGTCCCATCTTTGTTTCAAAAAAGAACTGAGCCACTATTTATCTCTCGCTGTCTCATGCACTTACTTTTATCCCACTTGATACCACTGTGCATCTGTGTTCCCCAATTCCTCAGTGCCCCTCCTTACTTCCACTGCTGCTACCCACTACCTTACCTTCCCTCCCCCACTCTCTCACCATTCAGACCTTTCCCTTTACTCCTTCGACCAGTCCATTTCCCCCTCTAACTAAGGCCTAACGTTGCTATCTATTTTATTTTTGTATGCTTATTGTTTGAAGAGCTTACCCTCACCTGTCTCCTTCCTTTACTGACTTTCCCCTTTTTTGTCACAACTGTTCTTGCTGTATCATATCCCTATACTAGCTGTTCCTTGCTTTAGTATGTTATTACTGTTCCTGGTATCCTTACCCCTCGGGAATGTTTTTGAATACTTATGTTAAGTCATTGTTACCCCTTGGGAATGTTTTTGGATACTTATGTTAAGTCATTGTTACTGTTTCTGATCTACCATATTGGAAATTGTCCTGCACTCATGTAATATTGTCTTTTATACTTTGTTGTACTCTCCCGGGTCGTAGCTGAAAATAGTAATTTTATGACTAGTGCACCTACCTGGTAAACAAAAACGAAATAAAAATAAATATTTTGGAATCACAATTAACAGCAACTTATCTTATGGTGTGCACAAAGACAACGTCGCCAAAGCTGTAAATACTTGTATTGGTCTACTCTACACACACAGGCAATATCTTACTGCAGAAGCCTTAAGGGTAGTTGTACAGATCTCTGTGCTCTCCTTAATAGACAATGGCTTGATCATCTGTGGCTCCGCCACTGTTACTGCCCTCTGGCGCATTTCCACAAAGCATGTCGTCTCATCACGGGAGCCCATCATCTCACCCACACATGCGATCTCTATGCCTAAACTGGCTGGTTACAACTTTCAAACCGCATCAAATACCAAACATGCCTGATGGCCAAGAAAATAGCCTTAGGCCCCTTACCTCCTGGAGTTCAAGATCTTTTATGCCCCCTTCATAATCCTCACCACACTCAAGGCTCCGAATCTCAACTCCTACAGGTCCCTCACTGCCGAACCTCTCAGGGACAAAGATAATTCACCCATAGGGCCCTACTCTGGTTGAATACTCTCAGCAGTGACATTACCTCCGAACCTAAGCTTGGCCCATTCAAATCCAAGCTCCGACTGCTACTTTCAGCTTCAAGCTCTTGTGACTGTTTCCCTTAATCCTGTCTCCAAAACCTTGACCTAATCACTTGTCTAAATCCTAGCAATTTAGCACTTCTGCTATTAACCCATCCCATCTCCCACTATCCCCCTTTCCTCCCTTTGTCACTTCTCCCTCTTCTCTACCCTACCTCTTGTCTACCCTCCCATGCCCCCCTCCCTTCCTATCATCCTCCCTCCCAACCCCCCTCGCCTCCCATGCCCATCTCCACCACCCCCTCCTTCCTCCCTCTATGTCTTGTGTATCTTGACAATGCCTTCTGGATGATATCGATTTGACTGTATGCATTATCATGTACTTGTAACTGACTGATTACCATGTGTGTCTTTATTTACTTTATTGTTCTGTTTATATTGTATTATCTTATGACATGGAACATTTGTAAACGAGCTCATAGCTCAAAGGTATTTATGATCACAGAGCTAAATAAAAAAATTAAAAGAAACAGGCCGTAGTGTTCCATCAAGTCTACTCAAGTGTGCAGCTCAGTCTAATTTACTGAATTTGCCATCCTTAGCATCAGAGTCATCCCTGTCTCTCGGACACCCTGTGCGTTATTTGAGCTGGATGATGGCTTGGCATCTTTATCTGTCTCTTTGATTAGAATACTGCTGTTTTTCTGTCACCTTCTTAGATTTACTCTGGTGACAGGTACTTGAAGATGCCTGGTTTTCGCTATCTGAGGGTACAGTACTCTCCACTTTTCTTTTAGGAAAGTTGGTAAGTGACTCAGCAGCAGACTGTGAGACTCTGAGTTTTGTCTTTTTCTTTTGTATTACAGAGCAAAAAAGTTTACAGAAATCACAATTTGAATATTTGTGGTCAGGGCCCAAACAATGAAAGCATAGACTGTGGCAGTCTGCCCTTGCCAAGATCTTGTGGCAGGATTCGCAGATTTTACATCGTGTAAGCCCTGCCCTTGTCATAGACATTTTAGTCATAACAATTAACTGAAAATAGCCCAAATGTGTTGTGGTCTCTTAAACAACAAAAATTTGTAAGCCACTACATAAAGGTTATAAAATAAGTGCTTTTTTATATAACAGTGGAAACTGCTACAGCGTTAGAGCAGGAACCACAAAATTAACTTTTTTCTGGTTGCAGGGAACCAATCAGGAGCTGGAGAAAACCATTAAAATATCAAAAGTTAGATAAATAACCTAACACAAATATTGAGAACTAAATAGGAAAAAAAATGAAAGGAGTTTTTTTTATCAATAAAATAAAGGACCTAGCCTATGGACTTGGAGAGGACTTTGAGGTGACTGTTCTCTTCAGTGGAGAAAACAAATCTGACATTAGAACACTAGCGGGAGCATCACCACACAGCAGCACGTGAATGGAGCTCTGATTCCGCAGCACCATTCAAAGTGGAGATGATGCAGTTTTTGTGTGGCATCACTATTGGACTCGTAAGCAATAATACCCGACAGGATGGGTGATATTACCCATACCGCCCACCCTGTCGGGTATTATTGCGCTTAGAAAATGGGCCACCTGTGGCATTTTTAGGTGGGATTTAAAAAAAAGAGAAAAAGGTTTTTTCTTGTAAAGCAGTCCCTCTGTGTTTCTGTGCTGTTCCATCTGCTGTTGCCCCTCACAAGAGCCATTCTTTTCTGCTCCCCCCCACACCACCATGCCTACAAGAAGATATGGAGTTTGTCTCCTCCACCCCACCCCCCAGCAGTGTCTTGGCATCTTTGTTGCACTACAAAAAAAATAAATATTTTTTCTGCTGTTCCTTCAAGACTGTCTGACAGACCCACTGTGAGCAGTGAGATACAGCATACTGAGCAGTGGGAGACTGAGTTTGTGGCGAGAGATCTGGTCAGTGGAGAACGAATCGGGAGCGAGAGAACGAGGTGCCTTCTAAGTACTCAGCAGGTAAATTGAATATGTTTGCCATGTTTGTTTTTATGTTTTTTTTTTA
This sequence comes from Neoceratodus forsteri, assembly GCA_016271365.2. Lineage (NCBI taxonomy): Eukaryota > Metazoa > Chordata > Ceratodontiformes > Ceratodontidae > Neoceratodus > Neoceratodus forsteri. The sequence continues at coordinate 309,304,458 of CM057450.1, forward strand.
ATTAAAAGCATGTCACCATTGGAGAATCAAGTGCAGAGCAGAAGGGCCAGTTTATGTCTGCACAGTGGAAGCGTGGGAATGATCAGCAAAACAACAAAGCAGTCAGAGGAGGGTAAGCTGTATTCAAAATGTAAAGCAGCTTGAATAACTGACATGACTTTTTCCACTTTTTGTATTTGTTTCTGTGAGGTGCCAAGTGTACAGGAGGCAGCAGTTGTATGATTACTATTATGGAGAGATGCACGCTGCGGTTTTGAAAAATACGCTGCTGACCGAAATTATGTGAAGCCGATCAGAGTGACAGTTTCCTTTTCATTTTAAAATGTGTGCCTACATTTTCTTTAATTTGGTGTAATTCTTTAATGTAGAGAGAAGTGAGCCTAGTGGAGGTTGGTGTGCAGATTTGTTTGGCAGCTGGCACTGAATTAGGGAGTGTTGGGGGGGCAGTATCTCTCGCTAATCAATTGAAAAAATGGTGCCAGTTTCAAATTCTTTAGGGTGCTTGTGGCCACTTAGCAAGCAGGGTGGGCACAGGGATACTTGAGTGGGTGAAGGGGCACTTGGGCTGGTACTTTTTATTTCTTGGTTGTCTATGGAAGTTAATATACCTCCCTGGCAGGGGTACCAGCCAGAGACCAGGAAATAAAAAGCCTGTTTTCTAAATGCAGTTAGAAGATGTAAGAGATCCCTTGTCTGGCAGTAGGGGACAAGTCAAATGCTTCTTGTTCACCAAAAGCACTTGTGGCAATGTAGTGAACTAGTTACAGCACAGAAGGTCCCAGGTTCAAATTCTGACAGAGCTACTCAGTCCCTGTATGAGTCACTTGACTTTCCTGTGTACCAGTCTTTCCCAGTTGTAAGATAGGATACAAGCTGACCCCCCTCCGCCAACACCACCACCACCACCACTGGTTAATGAGAGTTGTATTTTAGCTGATCCATCCAGGGTAAATAAATGGGGAAAGTAGTTTTTTTCTTTTCTTTTTTTAGTTGAAGCCTGCATCCACTTACTAGCATATTTTGTAATGGTTTTCCATATTCTGTTTCTTGTCTTGGTTGCCCACTCCCCCCTTCTGCTAACCCCCCCCACCCCCAGTACATGCCTTTCCTGGCCCTAGACCACTGATGGTCAGTGGGGGCCACAGTTGTTCATGCAGGGACTACAAGGGGGCTGCCATCATCCTGCCTGCCATGGGGTTTCCCCATCATTTCCTCCCAAGGGACATTGACATTCAGTGACATACCTACTTGTGTCTGCACCTGGCGACGACCCTCCCTGATCTGGTGGCTCCTACTGCGCTACCACCTGGCATTAGCTGGAACGGAGTCACAGTCCAGAGGCACTGTTGCCCCCCTCCCCAAAGGAGGTGAGCTGCCTGGTCACCCAGTCCTCCTTTTTCCTGGTGACACCCAATGATCCAAGCTCACTCCTGCACCCAGGCCACCAGCGTAGTGCGCCAAAGTGCTACCACTGTGCTGTTCAGCCCGGTCCTTATCTTTAACTCTAGTTATATTTTCTTTATCCTCTGTTTTTGTTCTCTCCATCCTTAGACATTGATGATTGGAGGCATCTTGGCTGCACCCTTCTCCATCCAGAAGGTGGGCATGTGGCTGCCTTCACGGTTGACATCAGTGTTGGTCTTTCTTCCTCCAGCAAGGGTTGTACACATGCCAGGTGACTCATGCCCTCCCTTCAAGAGTACCTCATCACCATGATATTTTTTTATCAAGGTTTTTATCCCTCTGTCTCCAACCTGCCCCATCACCCACCTTCTCCATGGCTTACCTCTCTTCCTGTGAAGTTCTCCACAGAATACCCCCCTTGATGGATCCGCTGGGGCTTACCAGATCCCTTCAGAACACAATGCAGGTAGTTCCGGAGGAGGAACCTGGTCAGGGTGTGGGGCCAGTGGTGGACCAGAGAGCCATCCTGCCTTGGTTGGGGTTTTCACCCTTTTTTCTCCCCAGGGTCAAAGAGCATGCAGTGATGCGCCACATAGTCCTAGTGTTCAAACATGTGTCATTCCCTTTGTAGATGTACTTGCCCTGCTACCACCTGGTTTCCACAGGGTGCCAGGCAGGCAGTGGTGCCTCGAGTCCCTCCTCCCCGAGAGAGGCCAGCAGTCCATGGGACAGTCAATTGTCTCTCCCCCAGCCAGCCCCATGCCACTTGAGTCCATGCCCAAACATGAGTTGCTGGCACAGCAGGCGGTAGCTCTACAGTCATACTACCAGGCCTACTTCTGCCATGACCTTTACTAGCATATTAATGAGGAGAAACTCCCAGCTAGCTCCAGTATTCATTGCTTAGAAACTGTTTAATGTCTGCTACTGCAGGAGTAGAAGGAAATGAGTAATAAAGGCTTGGAGCTTGTGCTCTTTATCAAGATGGTATTCAAATTCATGAGGTTCCTGGCACAAGCAGCAAGTTTAATCACCAGTGTTTTTCTTGCTTATCAGGTTTTAGTGACCAAACACCTGAACTCTTATAGCACTGGTCCTGATTGGATCACAGATGAGATCAAGGTGACCCTACTCTGTCACACACTGTCATACCAAATACTGACACTGCATGACAGTGGGGGGGGGGGGTCGGTGCTTAAGTATTGTCGGGCTGAAGCTTCACAGGTGCTCATCTCTGGATGAGACATGCAGCCCTTCTGCCATCTCTGGTGTCAGTTTAGGTGCAAGTTCAAGACCCCATGACACTGTGTGAATAGGATACAGGATATCCTGATGTCCTGGCCAACACCCCTTTTATCAGAAAAACATGTTCTGATCCACTAGTTAATGCCTGTTCTCGTACAAGTACAGTGCTGTTGTTTTATTTTATTAATTGTAATGTTGATTATTGTTTTTATTGTAAGGTGCCTCAATATTTGAAAAGTGCCCTATTAATAAAGTTTATTATTATTACGGCTGTGTAAGATATGTTGCTGGGCCATGCATGCTGCCATCCTTGCCTATGTGGATGTTTCTGCTCCACTGGTATATACTGTAGTGTTTTCTGCATCACTGCTATATATACTGTAGTGCTTTCTGCTCCACTGGTGTGTGTGTGTGTGTGTGTGTATATATATATACTGTATATATATATATATATATATATATTTTTTTTTTATATATATATACTGTAGTCCTTTCTGTTCCACAGGTATATATACTGTAGTGCTTTCTGTTCCACTGCTATATATACTGTAGTGCTTTCTGCTCCAGTGCTATACATACTGTAGTGCTTTCTGCTCCACTCCTATATATACTGTAGTGCTTTATGTTCCACTGCTATATATACTGTGGTGCTTTCTGCTCCACTGCTATTTATACTGCAGTGCTTTCTGTTCCACTGCTATATATACTGTAGTACTTTCTGCTCCACTGCTATACATACTGTAGTGCTTTCTGTTCCACTGCTATATATATATATATATATATATATATATATATATATATATTAGTGCTTTCTGCTCCACTGGTATGTACTGTAGTGCTTTCGGCTCCACTGCTATATATATACTGTAGTGCTTTCTGCTCCATTGGTGTATATATCCTGTAGTGCTTTCTCCTCCACTGCTATATATATACTGTAGTGCTTTCTGCTCCACTGGTATATACTGTAGTGCTTTCTGTTCCACTGCTATATATACTGTAGTGCTTTCTGCTCCACTGGTGTGTTTATATACTGTAGTGCTTTCTGCTCCACTGGTATATATTCTGTAGTGTTTTCTCCTCCACTGCTATATATACTGTACTCTAGTGCTTTCTGCTCCACTGGTAGATACTGTAGTGCTTTTTGCTCCACTGCTATATATACTGTAATGTTTTCTATTCCACTGCTGTATATACTGTATTGCTTTCTGTTCCACTGCTATATATACTGTAGTGCTTTCTGCTCCACTGCTATATATACTGTAGTGCTTTCTGCTCCACTGCTGTATATACTGTAGGTGCTTTCTGTTCCACTGCTATATATACTGTAGGTACTTTCTGTTCCACTGCTATATATATACTGCAGTACTTTCTGTTCCACTGTTATATCTACTGTAGAGCTTTCTATTCCACTGCTGTATATACTGTATTGCTTTCTGTTTCACTGCTATATATACTGTAGTGCTTTCTGCTCCACTGCTTTATCTACTGTAGTGCTTTCTGCACCACTGGTATATACTGTAGTGCTTTCTGTTCCGCTGCTATATATATTGTAGTGCTTTCTGCTCTGCTGCTATATATACTATAGTCCTTTCTGCTGCACTGGTATATACTGTAGTGCATTCTGCTGCACTGGCATATACTGTAGTGCTTACTGCTCCACTGCTATATATACTGTAGTGCTCTCTGCTCCACTGCTATATATACTGTAATGCTTTCTGCACCACTGCTATATACACTGTAGAGCTCTCTGCTCCACTGGTATATACTGTAGTGCTTTCTGCTCCACTGGTGTGTATATATACTGTAGTGATTTCTGCTCCACTGGTATGTACATTGTAGTGCTTTCTGCTCCACTGGTATATGTACTGTAGTGCTTTCTGCTCAACTGGTATATATACTGTAGTGCTTTCTGCACCACTGGTATATACTGTAGTGCTTTCTGTTCCACTGGTGTATATATACTGTAGTGCTTTCTGTTCCGCTGCTATATATATTGTAGTGCTTTCTGCTCTGCTGCTATATAAACTATAGTCCTTTCTGCTGCACTGGTATATACTGTAGTGCATTCTGCTGCACTGGCATATACTGTAGTGCTTACTGCTCCACTGCTATATATACTGTAGTGCTTTCTGCTCCACTGCTATATATACTGTAGTGCTTTCTGCACCACTGCTATATACACTGTAGAGCTCTCTGCTCCACTGGTATATACTGTAGTGCTTTCTGCTCCACTGGTGTGTATATATACTGTAGTGATTTCTGCTCCACTGGTATGTACATTGTAGTGCTTTCTGCTCCACTGGTATATGTACTGTAGTGCTTTCTGCTCAACTGGTATATGTACTGTAGTGCTTTCTGCTCAACTGGTATATATACTGTAGTGCTTTCTGCTCCACTGCTATATATACTGTAGTGCTTTCTGATCCACTGGTATGTACATTGTAGTGCTTTCTGCTCCACTGGTATATGTACTGTAGTGCTTTCTGCTCAACTGGTATATGTACTGTAGTGCTTTCTGCTCAACTGGTATATATACTGTAGTGCTTTCTGCTCCACTGCTATATATACTGTAGTGCTTTCTGATCCACTGGTATATATACTGTAGTGCTTTATGTTCCACTGATATATACTGTAGTGCTTTCTGCTCCACTGGCATATATGCTATAGTGCTTTCTGTTCCACTGCTATATATACTGTAGTGCTTTCTGTCCCACTGCTATATATACTGTAGTGCTTTCTGCTGCACTGGTGGGTATATATACTGTAGTGTGTTCTGTTCCACTGGTATATATTATGTAGTGCTTTCTGTTCCACTGCTATATATACTGTAGTGCTTTCTGTTCCAGTGCTATATGTACTGTCATGCTTTCTGTTCCAGTGCTATATGTACTGTAGTACATTCTACTCCACTGCTGTATATACTGTAGTGCTTTCTGCTCCACTGGTATATATACTGTAGTGCTTTCTGTTCCACTGCTATATATACTGTAGTGCATTCTGCATCATGTATGTGTGTGTGTGTGTATATATATATATATATATATATATGTATATATATATATATATATACTGTAGTGCGTTCTTCTCCACTGGTGTATACTGTAGTACTTTCTATTCCACTACTGTATTGCTTTCTGCCCCACTGGTATATATACTGTAGTGCTTTCTGTCCCACTGCTATATGTGCAGTAATGCTTTCTGCTCCACTGGTATATACTGTATGTCACTGTGTTCTGCTCCACTGACATATACTGTAGTGCTTTCTGCTCCACTGGTGTGTATATACAGTAGGTCATTGCTTTTTGTGCCACTAGTATATGCTGTAGTGCATTGTGCTCCACTGGTATATACTGTAGGTCATTGCTTTCTCTTCCACTGGTATATACTGTAATGCATTCTGCTCCACTGGTATATAATGTAGGTCACTGCTTTCTGTTCCACTGGTGTGTATATATATATATATATATACACACACACACACACACACACTCTGTAGGTCACTACTTTCTGTTCCACTGGTGTGTGTATGTATGTGTGTGTGTGATAGATAACCCACTCTTAGGTGTGCGGTCGTGCTCTTAGAAAAGCATGCCTTGGTGTGCGTCAACCACCCAAGGCGTGCATATGTCGAAACACGACCGCACATCTAAGTTGGTTAGCTATCTTATAAAATAACAAAATTGTTTTTTAAGGGGGGGTAAAAGTGCAGGTGTGCGGTCCGCTCTGATATACGCACGGTCATGTGATGTGTTTTACACAGTCAGAACACTGGATTTTGAAGATGATGTGCTCCTCATTTTATAAATATATATATATATGCTCTAGGTGACTGCTTTCTGCTCCACTGGTATATACTGTAATGCTTCCTGCTCCACTGGTATATTTACTGTAGTTCACTACTTTCTGCTCAACTGGCATATACTGTAGTGCTTTCTGCTCGACTAGTTTATACTGTAGGTCACTGCTTTCTGCTCCAAAAACACTGTAAGTCACTGCTTTCTGCTTGACTGGCATATATACTGTACGTCAGTGCTTTCTGCTCCACTGGTATATATTGTAGTGGATTCTGTTCCACTGGTATATACTGTAGTGCTTTCTGTTCCACTGGTATGTATTCTGTAGGTCACTGCTTTCTGCTCGACTGGTGTGTGTGTGTGTGTGTGTGTGTGTATATATATATATATATATATATATATATATATATATATCTATTAGTCTCTGTGTGTGTGTATATATATATATATATATATATACACACACACACACACAAAGTAGGTCACTGCTTTCTGCTCGAGTAGTATATATACTGTATGTCACTGTTTTCTGCTGCAGTGGTAGATACTGTTGTGCTTTCTGCTCCACTGGTACATACTGTAGTGCTTTCTGCTCCACTGGTATATTCTGTAGTGCTTTCTTCTCCACTGGTAAATATACTGTAGTGCTTTCTGCTCCACTGCTGTATATACTGTAGTGCTTTCTTCTCCACTGCTATATATACTGTAGTGCTTTCTTCTCCACTTCTATATATACTGTAGTGCTTTCTGTTCCACTGGTATGTACTGTAGTTCTTTTTGCTCCACTGGTATGTGTACTGTGGTGCTTTCTGCTCCACTGGTATATACTGTAGTGCTTTCTGCTGCACTGGTATGTGTACTGTGGTGCTTTCTGCTCCACTGGTATATACTGTAGTGCTTTCTGCTCCACTGGTATATATACTATGGTGCATTCTGCTCCACTGGTACATACTGTAGTGCATTCTGCTCCACTGGTATGTATACTATAGTGCGTTCTGCTCCACTGGTATATGTACTGCAGTGCATTCTGTTCCACTGGTATATGTACTGTAGTGCTTTCTGCTCCACTGCTATATATATACTGTAGTGCTTTCTGCTCCACTGCTATATATACTGTAGTGTTTTCTGCTCCATTGGTATATAATGTAGTGCTTTCTGCTGCACTGCTATATATTTTATAGTGCATTCTGCTCCACTGGCATATATACTGTAGTGCATTCTGCTCCACTGGTATATACTGTAGTGCTTTCTTCTCCACTGCTATATGTACTGTAATGCTTTCTGCTCCACTGGTATATATATACTGTAGTACTTTCTGCTCCATTGCTATATATACACTGTAAAGCTTTCTGCTCCACTGGTGTGTATATATACTGTAGTGCTTTCTGCTCTACTGCTGTATATACTGAAGTGCATTCTGCTCCACTGGTATATACTGTATGTCACTGCTTTCTGTTCCTCTGGTATATACTGTAGGTCATTGCCTTCTGCTCCACTGGTATATACTGTAGTGCATTCTGCTCTACTGGTATATGCTGTAGTGCTTTCTGCTCCACTTGTATACATACTGTAGGTCACTGCTTTCTGCTCCATTGGTATA